>NW_010589259.1:259123-283107 GCF_000705375.1 Tinamus guttatus | reverse complement strand
CTAGTAGTAGCAAAAATCCATTTTGTTCGCTACTCTATCAGCTAAAAAAAATGCTGCTCTAAAAACTCAAGAGGTGTATTTTCTTTTTCTTTTCCTTCATATTCTGGGTGACACCAAGTGATTCTTTCCTCTGCTTTTGGCCTCTGTTTATATGTTTCTGAAAAGAGCATAATGATGCAGATTTCCCCTTGTAAAGCATTTTGAGCTCTGTTTCCACTGAGCCAGTCGTCCTTTCTGAGTACTCTACTGTGTTGGGCAAGGTAGCCAGTTGTCCCATATGTTAACTGGGCTTTTACTCATTTGGGACCTCAGTGGTGAGGACATATCCATGAAGATCTGAGTGTGGTATAGTTTGTAGTACACTTTTGGAAGGTGCTTGAAACACTTGCTTATTTAAAACTTATGGCAGCTTTCATGTCTATTAAGTTAGCCACAGACAATCAGTTCCAGCAGCGTTGGGCTGGTAGCAAAAAATATATAGCTTGTTTAGTGTTAACAAATGACAAGGGTAAGTGTGCCTGTCAGGGCTTTTATATAGCTTCTGATTGAAAGCTTCAGAGCTGTTTCCTGGAAGAGTGTTTTTGCAAATATGTATGCATTTCTTTCGTATTTTTTGTGTATGTGTGCGCTGCTGAGTACCAATTTGTTGGCATTTATATTTTTAATTTTGTCTACAGGTAATACTACTTTGTGTTAATGTAGTGGCACATCTTAGTCAAAAATTAGGCTGAACTAATTTTACCCACAGGTTTTGCTAAAGTTCTCATTTTAATGAGCTTGTATTTGAACTTTGCAAAAGATAATAAACTAGCTTCATTCTTACAGGCATATGATCAACATCTAAATATGATTTTGGGGGATGTGGAAGAAACTGTAACAACAATAGAGATTGATGAAGAAACATATGAAGAAATTTATAAAGTAAGGACTTCAGTGTCTTCATCCCTGTAGAAAGATTCCGTGTTTGGTGGTGGTTGTTTAACTAAATGATGTTATCTATTTGAAATACTGCTAGCTATTTGTTGGGAGAAGGCCTGACAAAAATTTCAGGCAGATTCTTTTAAAAGTACAAAGTGTTCACAGATTTAGTATGCTCTTCGGTATGCCAATGTGTTGTAAAATCAAGCATGCTTTTGTTGGAGCTGTTGCGGGTGTTTTTATTATTGAACTTGGTGACATGCTTATCAGGTGTCTTCTGTCAACTATATTTTTGTAAATGTAAACTTTTCTTTCCTTCTTCATAGTCTACCAAAAGGAATATTCCGATGCTCTTTGTCAGAGGTGACGGCGTTGTGCTTGTAGCTCCCCCGTTGAGGGTTGGCTGAAACTACAAAGGATTTAACCTTGTTGGAAGGTTTCAGGCTTTTGGACAGTGGTTCCTGTTTCGATCACGCATCTCAAAATTCTATGTACATTTTTATAGAAAGTTTTTGTCATTTTGGGCAGGGGAGGGAAGGGCAGGGGAGCCAACTTGCTTTACTGGAAGTACATGTAATCAGTTGAAGTGGCATAAAACAACCTGGTTTTCCCAGAATTAATGTAACTGCTGTAAGTCAGTTGTATGTCACATCAGTAAAAGAATCTTTCGATTTTGCAATCTTGGCAATAGCAGTGTCTTTTTTGGGTTTTTTTGTTTGTTCGTTTGTTTTTTAAATAAAGTGGGTTTATCTTTCAGCTTTGATTTGTCCTGTTTTTATGTTGAAGAGATTACATTTATAAACTTTCATAGAACTCCTGCATTACGTTGTAGTACTCAGCCTCACTTTGAGAAAGTAGTAATTTTTTTGTGTGTAGTGTTAATCTTTACCCTTACTAATGCTTGAGTCTTGCAGATTATGGCCTTTTTGGGAGCAATACTGTATTGATCTACAGTGCTATCATTTTTGGTTGTTATGTATCTAAATTCTGTATGAATATTCTTATTTATGTAGTTGTATCTATATGTATCTTCCACTTAAGGTACTTAAAGATCTTTTTTTAAAATAAATTTAGATGGTTTTATTGTGGCTCTGTTAGTAGATCAATGATATGAAGTGCTGTAAACAGAGAATGCAGATGTTTGTGTTGCTTGTTGCATTTGACACTAGCTGGTTTCAGTTCTTGAATACATCGAATTTTTGAGAGCACTTAAGATTTCTCATTAGTTACCTCTGGTGAAGGTGCTCTAGAAGCCTGAACAAAACCAATCTTAATGTACAGTTTCTCAGGCTTGTGCTGCTTGCAGTTTTTCTGCTATTTGAGAAGAAGATTTCAATAAACTTACTGTGTGAAATACTTTAAACACAGATTTGCAAGATAGACTAAAGATGTAGGTTAATTTACATCTCTATATGATCTTAACTCAAAACTTAAATTTTATTTAGCTTTTTTAGGCATGCTCTGTCTGGTTACCAAAAGCACCTCTTGTGGCCCCTTCTCCTGTGGTAAAAATCTTCCTAACTTGGAATATCCATTGCTTGTGACAAGGGTGAAGAATACAAGTTATACCAGAGCAAGCCCCAAGCCAAGCTCTTCTACTGGTGCGGGGGTGGAGGGAGGGAAAGATACACGCTTGAAAGATGAGGGTTTATGCTTGGTTTCCTCTGCAATAAGGAGAGCAAGGACCACTACATAATCTGCCCTGTGTTCTAGGGCCACCTGTACTCTGTTGTTCTCATGTCATGTCCTCTAGTTCTGGGTACACTTTTAAAAATAGAAGTAATAGCTGCAGCTGAAATGGTGATGTGTTAGCTGAGACCTAATGTATTAATTATTTTTAGTAGGGTGAGGGGGAAGGAGGAAAGGGGAGTGTCATGAAGACCAAATAGCATTCCTTGCACCCGATTGTAGAAAAAGCAACAAGTCACTCCATTCCTCTACATGTGCCAGATTTATTTTTATTTAAAAGACAAACAAAACTCTCTATGATGCTGTTGTATCATCATTTTTATTCAAAGAAGAGGGTCTGAATGAAGAGCACATGTCCAGTGATGTGGTAGGCTCCTCTCCAGCCTGCCCTCCCTGCTTGAAGGAGATCAGGGCTAGGGTGAAAGCATTTGCAGGCTCTGATCGTATCTCATCGTGGCCTGCATCATCTTATCCTTGCCATATTGGCAAGGAGCCTTTCTGGCTCAAAAAGGTTTAATTCCCGTACAAGGTGTTCATAACCCTGCATGCTGGGAGAAATGTCCTGGTGCTGAAATGTATTCTCTCCTGGAGTGGGTATCATCGTGTCTTCTGTTATCCTGCCTCCTGTAACCCACAGTCGGGAAAGCCAGAGTAAACATGTAGGGAAGAGGAAGAACTGGCTTATTAAGCAGTGCTAGTCCCTCAGCTTCTAGGGATCTGCAGATCTGGGGAAGGAGGGAACGGGTTTCTCTTCAATGTATTTGCCTGCTTGCTTCTAGTAAGTTGCAGAATAGTAGGTTAACAATAAAGTGTCACCTCACTGTCTGCTCCCTCTTTTCAGGAGACCTATGAATTTTAAACAAAATAGGTTGTAGTACAAATCACACCAAACGCTAGGAGAATTTGACGTGGAGACTGACTGTGTATGACCATGACTCACTGCTTGTTCTCTCTTAAGCATTTTTTTATCTGAAGATTCTTTCCTTTTATGCTGCTACAGCTTTGTCAGATCATTGATAAAGTTTCTTGTCATCTGCCTTTCAGCAATTCAAGAGTGGGTCTGTTAATGATTTCCTTTATATTATTTGAAGGTGCTATTAGAGATAGATGTGAGATTAAATTCCCTTTATTTGTGCCACATTTGCCAATGTAACACATTTACCTATGCACTCAGGGATTCTATTCTGTACTGTAGGCTATAGGCACATCTGAAACAGAAGTCAGACTTTCTAGTCCACAGTTCACCTGTATCTCGCTCCCTCTCCCTCTGTATATATATATATATATAAATATATATATATATTTATTTTTAAGCAGTCATTATGTCATCTTCAATTTTGTGAATATTTTAAGCAAGAGGTTATTGCATAGTGGTAATTAGTTGTTGTTTGTTTGTTTGTTTCTAACAGGGTTCTTGGATATTTACTGTCCATAAAGAAATTGTCATGCTAAATTGTCCAGTAACATGTCTTACTTTCCTATTTGAATGAGTTCTCAGATGGGTAATCCAGCCTACACTTCTCCCACATAAATGTGTATGAAAAAAAACCCAGCTTTTCTGCTGTAGCCATATTTTTCCTGACCTTTCTATTCTTTGATCATCTCTTGGCCTTACTCTGTCAAACTTTCTGCTCCTAGTGTGTGAGAAGAAATTTATCATTAATTTATTACGCTTCTTGAGAGATTCCTCAAACACCTTTCAACCTATTTTGTTTCTAGCCTGCCAGAATTTCTTCTAGACTCATCTTTTTAAAGGGTGCCCTTTATTTCTGGTAGCTGTACACTTGCATCTCTTCAGGCATGCATTTGGACTGATTTTTTTGAGGGGGAGCGGAATAAATGGCAGATGGCGACAATAAAGCTTTATAGTCTATTGTCTTTAAAGAATTTCTGCTCTGCTGCAACCACTTGACTCTCAGCAGCTCTTTTCTTAACCATTTTTTAGAAATAAGCGCTGGTAGTTGGCCTTTTTTGAGTGTCAACTGCCTGCCAAATTTCCATGGAGACTCATTTTTTGCATCTCGGGTGCATGCACAGCGCTAGATGGTGCTGTGTTTCCTCTGATCCAAGCTTGGCTTGCCTTGCCTGACTTTGATGTATGTAGCCTGTGTCAACAGGCCCTGTAGTTGTACAATTAGTCATTTGTTTCTAATTAGGATGGCACTTGCTGACAGTTCTAAATTAACTCTGCTGCTCACCCGTAAGTAAAGAGCAAAATATGTTTTGATGTTTATGTGGGCACAGACCAAGTCCGAGGAAGAGTTAAAGTAAAACAATATGTGTGTTTTGTATTGTCAGATTCAAAATACACGAAATTCAGATCAGCATTTTTGCTAATGGCATTAGCTGAAGAATTATAAGGAGGCATTAGCTGAAGAATTAAGGAGGCATTAACCACTTTGCTGCTGAGTACTGCTTGCAGATGAGCAGCTGCTTGCATGTCCATCGATCCAGGCGCTCGCTATACGTGTGACTGTCCAGTAACTTCGCTGGAGAACTTCACCCCAGAAGTTAAAATTCACCAGGGAAACAAGCTGCATATATGAATTTATGTCTGTTTAGTTCTTGAAGTGACAAGTATCTCAGTTTATTGTCACTAAATCTGCTTTTCTTCTGATTCTCTGGAAATTGTTTTTTGATGCAATCTACCTACTTGAGCAAAATAGGAAGATCCAACCTTAAGTGTTCAGTTTACATGTTTGTAATAGTTTGTATTTAGCTGAGAGGAAATGATGCTCTGCATTTCATACCTATCCTCTAATCAGACAAGGGGAGAGTTTGGGTATCACTGAAGTTACATAAAGGCTGGAGCAATGGGAGCTTGAGTGTAGACTTGTGCAGAGACTCAGGGTTCAAAAAGCAGAATAGGGGGGTTCGTGCTGGGAATTCCTTAACAGGACACGTTGTCTTCTCCTTGTGTGTCTGTTCTCATTTTGTAGGCTTTAGAAATCTATAATGTGAAATATTTAAGAGAAAGAAGCTAGTATAAGAGAAAGAAGCTAGTAAGTCCTTCAATTTCTTATTAGGGAATGAAATATTTAAGAGAAAGAAGCTAGTAAGCCCTTCAATTTCTTATTAGGGAGCATGATTCACTGCAGGATGACAAATTCTGTGCATTGTTTTTTTGGGTTGCTGATGACATGTACAGAAAGTCCCATCAGGCTTATTAAGGTTTAAGGCATTCATGCCAAGATCATCGATGGGTTGAATACATCATTACTGAGGGTGTAGAGCCCCAGTGTTTCTAAACAGGAAGCTGCTTTCATATACCAAACAAAAAGAATGGGAAAGAAGAATAGAAAGTTCATACAGAAAATTGAAGCGCGGTGTCTAAGCCAGTCTTTGCATGGGGAGGGGGAAGAATGGGTGGAAGGAAGAGAATAGATGATGTGGGTTGGAGCGGAAAACAAGAACCACTGACGGAAAAGGCTGTAGTCAGAAACGCTCTTTATGAGCGAATTTTTTCATTGTTACCCAAATTAGTTTGAATGGAAGAGAGGCCCACTCCCAAATTTTGGAAACTTAGGCCAAAAAGCCTATTCATTTTTACAATGGCATTTGATGGGTTTATGATGTGACTGCCTGCAACAGTGGAGGATTAGACGTGCTGAGTGTCTGTGTGGGTGGACAAGCTATTACAGAAATCACTGCATAAGCCTTTGAAAGAGTTGGGTAACGACTGATCATGAAGGTGCTTGGGTTTTTAGTTTGTTTTGGGGTTTTTTTTGGAATGTTTTTCTGTCTGTAATACTTGGTAAATGTGGAGATTTGCTTACTGAAGGAGTGTACAGACATGTTTGAAAGATCAGAATATTCAAATATAAATGCTTTGTAAGCATTAGAACGATGTTATTTGGTCCAGAATCTGTACACTATTCCTTAGTCATGTGGTACTTATTCGTATTAATTATAAAGGTAAGGGATGGCATAAAATTTAAATGGAGGAGAAAAAATTCCTTATTTGTGAAGCAAAAGCAAATATTCCTGTGGCAGCACAAAATAATTTCTGAAAACTGGTATAGTTCCAAAAACTTTGGTAAGCCAAATCTACATTAAACATTTAGATCATAAAATACCTTTTTTTGATACTGCAGGTAAGTGATGCCTTTCTCTAAAGTTTCTCTTTAGTTTTAATGACAATTTTTTTTCAAGGTTTTAAAGCTACTTTTTGAATAAGAGACTTATGTCTTTCCTCATCTGTGCTGGATAGACATGACTTGGATCAGTCTGGTCCATGTCACTGAAAAGCTTCTCTTAGGACGTGGTTGCTCTCTGCAGTAAATGGTCTAGTGTTTTGTCCAGTCTGTTTCTAAAAGATTTGAGCAAGGAGCTTTTATCAGTGTCTTCAAATGTGTGGTAGAGAGCTCCCTGTTTGACCCATGGCAGCCTCATTTCAGTAAACTCTGCTGTGATACTGCATCATTTTTAGCCTCTAAAGGAGGCCGTTTTTTCAGTTCATTCTTGCTCCTTTCTCACAACACTCGACTATTGCACGGAAGCATCACTGTGTTTTTGGCAAGGAGGCTGCAGAAACCTTTGCAAGCAATGGTACAGTCTATTAAATGATTCATAAGCTCCTCCATTACCTAACAGAACTCACAGTTGTGGCACTTCTGCTATAGTAAATCTTCATTTGTTGTTACCTGATCTGCTGAGGTGTTAGGCAGGAAAACCTCTATTTCTGTGCAAATAGTTGCATCAAACGTGTGTGTTATTGAAGCCTTGTCATTTGCGCTAATCAGTGTGAAACGCTGTCTAAATGTTGACTGAGGAAGTCATAAAATCACTTCCCCAAACTGCTTTATGGAAACCACACACACAAAAATATCATGAAAGAAATCTTTACCCTTTGCAGTGGAAAAAAGTACTTTAAACTTTTAACTTCAAATGTGTAGAATATTATAATTGTAAAAAAAAAAAAGATATTAAATTGTAATATTAATTGTTGCCATCATTGAATGTATTGCTGAATTCTTCTGGGGCCTTCACGTTTCAATGGCATGGAAAAAAAAAATGAAACAAGCAAATGGTGCTCTAATTCTTGATTTTTTTTCCTTTTAAATTATTCTACAACAGATGATTTTCACTTTGTTGCACTCATCCTTAACAATTAATAGCTTTAAGTAGTCTGCTGTGCTATGGAGGTGACAGAGGTCAGGCAGGCAAACTTACCTTGTTCTTGCTGAAGGTACCTGCTGTTAAGGGGCTGCAGTAAAGCTGTGTGTCATAGTGTGTCCTGTTGCACCTGTTTTTAGAACATTTTAGAACATTTTTACCTCTCCAACGGGCCAGATGTTGCATTGCGGTAGGTAACAAAAGTCTGAGGGAGAAGTGAGATATGAACAAATAACACCTAAGAGCTGATTTGATTTGTTCTGCACTTATAATGCATTCTGCCAAGCTACATTTGTGTTGAGCAAGGTGCTGCTTATATGTAAAGCAAGAGATCCAAAGTTCCCCTGCAGCCCAGGAGAATAAACTGTAGTTCAATCAAACATAATTCTTATAAATTTTATTAAACTTGCCAATCATTATTGCTACCTCTTGGTATAATTCAAGCAATCAGAAGTAGTTTCTGTATAAGGGCTGCCCACTCTGTAAAACAGAAGCTGTAATCTCAGTAGCAGCTAATGGAGATTTTCCTCATGATTAAATTTTAAGCCTTTAGAACTTATTTGTCCTGCATTCCTTCATTCTCTGAAAATATCTTGTCAACCAACCTAAACCCAGCCTTGCTGTTCACATGCACTTCCAGGTTCACAACATCCTATGGATATCGTAGGAGATGTTTGTCCCCTGTTCTCAATCCTGGAGCCAGCTGTCATAGCTATTTTTTTCTTCCCTGAGGCAATCTGGTGCTTATACAATGATTTTTCCCTCTCACGTGTGCAGTCTCCTGACTGCAACATTCCAAAACATGTGATCTTTCAGATACTGAATATACAGTTTTTGCCTATTTTTCCCATACTTGTGTTTTTTCTCTAGATTTTAGCGCTGTTTTCCTGGAGAAGGATCACAAAGCTTCTTGTGAAGCACTCCCATCTCTGGGGGGAGTCTTCCTGAGCAGGTATTTCTGCATCTTGCTCTTACCTTGCAGGGCTTTGGCGCACAGCCCTCAATAGAGGGTGAGCACTGCTTTGTGCGTTGTTTTTTATACCCTCCCACCCCCAAAAAACGACTGTGATTCTACTGTTCAGAGCAGAGCACGTTATCCATCCCATGCCCAAAGTGCGGGAATCGCTCTAGCAAGGAGATTTGCTGAGTCTTGGGCCGGTAACTTCTCCAACTTCCCAATTCCTTCAGTGTGCCTATGTCTCAAAGTCTTGATTCCATCGAAAAGGATGCAATTCCCATACCTGATTCAGTAAAGTTACTGTCCAGTTTGATTACAACAAACCATTTTAACAAACTAAACAAAAAACACTGACCTCATCTTCCTGCCTTTTCCCTTATTTTGTAGCCTACAGCTAGTAAGTTGTTTCTCCACCATAGAATGTTCTTTTTTTGTAACTGATGGAGTTGGCTTTCTCTTCTCCTTTCTCCTCTATTCATAAATAATGAGAAAAGGCAGAGCAATCACAAGCATCAATGAGTGCTTGACGAGCATCTGCACGCTGAAGTTTCTATAGACATTGCATTGATCTCATAGAAGAAATGTCCAATAATTTGTGATCAATGGACATCCTAATTCTGCCACATGAAGCAAATCTCTGGAGCTCTGTTAAAACCACCCACGCAGACTGCAGCTGCATTTCTGATCTGATGATAATCTCAGCGAGCTGGTAGGACAAATGACAGGCACGTGACTTTTCTCATGTTCAGATGCCCTAATGAAAAGCAGGGCACTGCTCTGCCTTAGTGATTGGAGAATTTAGCAGGTTATCTTCTCCTCTGATCCTAATACTAAAAGGGAGCTCACATATGAGATTTATTATGTGAAAGATTCTAGTGCAAGCAATGAGAAGCAGCAGCAAGTTTGTCTTTCACGTTTTGCAGTACACTGTGAAAATACAAGAAATGGTGGATTCAACCAGCAGCAGTGTAAGCTGGCGAGCTGTGGGATGGATATTGTTCACAATGTGCTGGCTACCATCATGGTTCAAATATTCAGGAATATGTTAGGCATCAGAGGGAAAGCATCATGGAAAGGTTGAAAAATAGGATTACAGTCTCACAGTTTATAAAAAGAAGGGGGGCTCCTCCAGTGTAACTGGGTTAGATCACGTTGTTTCTTCATCTTGCATGTACTAGGTTTAGATTTAAGTTTCAATGTTCACTGTAAATTTATGAGCCATGGGAGACCTTAATGAGGTAGTACATGGTCAGGGGAAGTCACATAAATCTGGTGCTGACATATGATCAAAGGAAGCTGGAATGCGTAGCTGCTGACGTTGTGGAGCAAATGCTATTACAATGATATGTCGTTTTTAATTTGTGACAAGCTGCACTCAAAGTTTGAGGTCTTAAACCACTAGTACAGATGAAAAGGAACGCTCAGATTTGCCTTTGCAAATCAGTAAAGAAGTATTCAGATTTCCTTTAAATCAAAGAAAAATGTGAACTAAAAAAAATGCCTCGTGGAAAGCAGCAACAAAGAAAAAAGCAAGAAACTCCCCTTTCTCTGCACCCTTCAGGGTGTTAAGCTCCAGAATGCTTGGTAGGAGAAGAAATGTCTGGAATTAGATATCCTGTAAATATATGTAATATTATCTTAAATCTATTTTGCCTAGAAACGTTAGGCTTGCCTGGTTTTAGAGCTCCCAGGGAAAACCCCAGACACGCGCAGAGCTGTGAACTCTTGCGAGTGAGAATGTTACAGGTGAAAAGATGTGCTGGAAGGAAGGTGCTGCAGAGCATCCTTTGGACTAATTGTCCACCCACTTATTTGACCTTCAAATAAAGGAAGTCTTGTCTATTGCATTAGCAGTTGCACTGTGTTAATGTGCTTTAGGATTCTTGTTTCTCATGAGTGTTAAATGACTGCTGATTTTCTAAAACCATGGAGCTTTGGGTGCAAAGAATATCCAAATATTTGAAAACTTTCTTCTTGCGTCTGTCTCCAAAATTGTGGAAATCTGGAGATAAAGCATGTATGGTGTTCATGCTATTTTCTGCTTCCATGTAGAGATAAACCCTCCTCTTCTTGTATTTCACTGCTCAGAAATGTTCTGCTACTGGAGGAAATTCAACTTTGTTTTTCCAGTCTTGATACCAGTCGTTACAGCACATTTTGATTTCCCATCTCCTGCAAGCTTTGCTGATAGGTCCAAGATTGCATGATGAATTACCGTGCCTAAGGTTTTTGGATTTTTTTATTGTATTTTTCTGTAGTGAGCTCTAGCTACTGTCAGTGTCACTTTCCGAAGTCAGGATACCCTTTCTTAGAAGTGATACTCTGCAACCTAGCTGCTAAGGCCATGATCTGCAGAGCTCCTTCTTGATTAACTCTTCAGGGATTTGTGATAAACAATTTGATGGGGAGCTTTGCAGAAGCTTTTCTTAAACTATCTTTTCTTTATTCTAGACCATAAAGGAAAAAGCCCACGGTGTGGGGTTTTTTGTTTGTTTTTATAATCGATTTTTGTATAAGCCATTCCCTGCTTCAGTTTTTATCTCCCGCTCGTGTTTTCTTGGAGCTCTTTCAGAGCTCCTTATTTCTGTCTGGGCTCTGTCTATTATCTTTAAAACTGGTGGCTCTCTTCAGCTGCTCTATGCAGTATCCCTGAGTTCTGCATGATTCCTCTCTGCCTCTTTTTTCAAGTCCTTCTTGAATGTTTTGGGTATTGTGTTTTTAAGTGTGTCTGCTTTGCAACCTGTCTTTACTTTGTGGGCATTTTGCTCCTTCAAGCAGTATCTGTGTTCAGACAAGCTGCAAAAATTCATTTTCCCCTAGGCTGGAGATATCCCTCCTTTCTAATCAGGCAAAATCTAGTGAGATGATGACATCCCTTAGAACTGGCTTTGTTCCAAGGTGGATCCCTGGGTTTGCAGTTCCATGATACTGGGGCTTTTAGGGCAGTTCTCAGGCTTTTCCTACTCATGCATCTCCTTCCCTGCTGCCTGATCTCCCTTTCATGTACAGCAGGGCCTTCCCATTTCTGCTCACAATTTTTTTTATGGGGACCTTACTGTGAATCAGTCTATGGATTGTGCAGGTTAAGGGGTGGGCAAGGTGGATGAGGGAGAATTTTCAGCAATTTCTAATTTCATTGTTGCTAAGCGGTGCAGGGCCAGTTATAGGGAATGTTTATGGGGAAAAGGAACTTTTACCTGAATTAGTTCCTCATCTAATTCACTGCGGGGAGGAGGAAGTGGAAGCAGCTGCTTCAGCCAGCACTGCAACAGCAAAAAGTGGTCCTTAAGTTCCTGCTTAAAATAGCATCAGAGCCCGCTTAGTGAAGCAGAGAGGTCTGAGACTTACCTCTAACACTGTACAGATATGAAGCAAAACTATATTAGAGAGAATTCAGAAGCAGAAATGGAAGAAAATGCAGTCTCAAAGCACAGATCATAAGCAGCATATAGAAGATATCCCCACTCCTTATATGTAGCTTATTAGGAGTTAGATATTAAAAAATCTGCTATATGTGTGACATTAAGTAAAAAAGGCTTGTGTTGAAATATAAGGAATTTAATTCAAAGAGATTTTTTGTGTTTTTTTTTATTATTTCCTCAGAAGCTATTCACCCACTTCTTATGCAGTAGAACTGTGAGATTCCTACAGAGAGAGATGGTAAACAGAGCGTGGAAATATATGATGTAAGCGGCCAACTTGCCTTGAGCGTTTTTTTCTCTTCCACAGGGCCCTGTTGCATAACTGCCCCTTCAGTGTGGCTTGTGTGTTGATGAGCTGCATGGTTATGTGAGAAACGAATGTGAATGCTTTCTCCTTCCAGAAACTGCTGATTTCTGGAGCAATCTGGAGGTCTCTGCATTTAGTGATGGCATCCAGAGAAGCAAGAGTTAATCTTGGTGGGGTTCTTTGCCAGAGATTTCTCCAAATAAATGTTCTTTATACGTAGGAATGAACCTAGTGTTTTGTGCTCTTTGAGCACTAAGGTTAGGGCAAGAGGCTTTGTCTTATCGCATTTTTTACTGTTCAGTCATATTAGGGAGTTGTGTTGGGTGGCTGTTGATACTTGGTGTGTGTGGAAGAGCAGCAGAGGCAGTTACTACAGGTCATGCTGACCTTGGACTAGGGCTTTTTTGCATGTTTTTAGGCTGCTGATTAGTTTCTCTTCTAACCCAGCATCTTTGTTTCAGACAGAAAGCTTTTGCAGGAAGGCAATGGCAAGGGAAGGGGGAATGCTTCGTTCGTATATCTGAGAGTATTTACAAAGAAGGTTATAAGCTGTTTTCTGGATTATCTGTCATCCGAAGAAAAGAGAGCAGAATATTGCAGTTAGACATTTTGTTCGAGATGAGATGCTGAGCAGGGTTCCAAATAGGGTACGGTGTTCTCCTCCAAAAAAAATATTTTAAATCATAGAACCTGGTAGTGCAGCCCTCGCCACAAGTCTGTGGGTCACTGCTTCCACTGGTAGCATTGAAGAAGCTGGAGCACAAAAGTCAAGGAAACAAAACCATGTTTCAATTTTGAGACACATTGGAAGGTTTCATTTTGAAAAGGTAGAAGGCTAAGATATATATAGATATTTAAGTGGCTTTTTTTAATCTGTCCTGAATAACGCAATCTCTTTCTTTACAGAGAGCTGATAGTGGTTGATCCTACTGCTGTAAAGTTCAAGCCAACAAAAGGTAACTCAGGAGGCAGAGTAGAATGCTAGACTAAGAGAAAAGAGGTGATCCAAGGTCTGGTCCAAGCTTTGGGAACCTGGAATTACAGGTGCATTACAATCCTTTCCTACTTGATTGCCACAGCTGAATCTCTCAGGTCTCATTTGCAAACCCTATGCTTGCATAAGGGCTTCTGTACTGGTAGCTGAATCTCCACTAGACAGCAAATGTGCTTGATTGATGCTCTTGGCATCTAAACTCTTCGTGTGTCTGCATTTCCACCCGTACTTAGCTATTTCACAGGGGGATTGGGAAGAACTTGTTTGTAAAGTATTTCGTATAGGAAGTTACTGCATTTGTAGTAACTACAAACATTATCCACTGACAAGCTGGAAAAGTAGAATATGTTACAGGGTCCCTTCATTAGGCTTTTACCGTGAAGCCATCCAAGGGTATTACAGAGATACAGCTGCAACTCTATTTGTTCAACATTCATTTTTTTCTAAAACTGCCTGTTATTTGATATGGGGTCAAATGATATAAATTGTCTACCATGAGAATTCTCTTGTTTATTTGAAACTTTATATGACCTTGTTGCTTGCTGTGTGTTCTGTGTGTTCAGATATCTTAATAACCAAACGTGTACTCCATTTCATGTATGATTTTGGTTGTGTGTCATTGGAGTTCGGAGAGGTGGGAGGAAATGCACTTGTTTTGATTTTCTTGTAACTCCAAGACATTAGCATGGATCATATGTTGTATGAGAACGCGATTCATCAAAGAATCAGGGGGCTGATGGCTGCCATCAGTTACTAATGGATACGAATGCCATCAATCTGCCTTCTGAACAGGAAGCGACGCGGACACCTTGCCTGTTACTTAAAGCGTTACATTTAACTCTCGCTGCTGAAATCAAACCTAGACCCCGCACTGAGTTTGAGAGCTGCAGCGAGGTGGGAACGTCGGCAGCCGCGGCGTGACGGTGCGGCTCCCGGGAAGCACAGGCCCGAGCATGTGCTACGTGCCCGCTTGGAGCGAGACGGAGCCCTGCTTGTTGGGATCCCGGAGCCTCTGCGGGCTGCACCTCGGGATGTGGGAGATGAAAGCGGCAGCAGCGTGAAGCTCTGCGTGGGCTGTGTTTGGCCCACAGGCTACATTCGCCATCCCTCATGTTCACTGGAATGTAGCTGAAACTTCCCAGCCTCATACAGATTGTGTTTGTTTTTTAACTGTTTAACAAAATGGAACTTGTAATTATTTGACCCTAAGTGGGAGTCACTTAAAATGCATTAGTCAAGGCGAAAAGAATTTCCATTTCACCCAGGGCTCACTCTAGCCCGTATAAGTTCTTCTGTGTTGAGACACGGCCAACTCGACTGCTGATGAGTTGTTTCTGCTGGCACGATGCTGCTCAGACTGATGCCAGGCATTCTCACTTCAGACCCTGCCTTTTACACAAGTGACCCCCAGTATCCCCTGGGTACACTTTTACATAAGTGTGAACTCCCTTTGCTCTGTGCTGCCTTTGAGTCTTGAGGCTGAATTTATGAACCACAGCAGCCCTGCTTCTCCTCTGTGGCTTCACCAAGGAGACTTAAATTCTGAATGAGTTTTACTTTTTAGAAAAATGAGGCAAGCAGCTGAGAAGTGCCTTGCAGCTAGACAAGATAACTCTCTAAAATAAACCAGACTTTACTGGCCATCTGGATTACAGAAAGCAATGTCAGATAATTTCCAGTGGGGGGTCAGCCCATGAAGCCTGTCCATGGCCACCTCCGGCTTCTCCAGCACGCTGATAAAGGTCCTGTCCTTCTGCTTTCCCTAAAGAGACTCTACGTCTGTTAAGAAGTTCCTCTTAAAGGTGGGTGGAGACTCACTGTTAAGAGTTAGTGTTTGATACTTGAAATTACCACTTTTTTCTTTTTTTTTTTTGATCCTGTCTCTGATATAATGTCACATTTGAATCTGTTGGGCATAAGTTTCAACTTGGGTTTAGACAAATGCAAGAGTTTATGTGTCTCATCATCTTCCCAATGAAAAAAAGATGAGTAGACTTTGTGTTTTCTTAATCCTTACAGAGGGCATTGAGAAAGGTGGTGAGGCACGGAGAGTGATGGTAGTGGTACAAAATATTCCTAATGTGTGTCTGTGAGGATAACCAGATGGAATGGAGGAGGGAAAACGATACGGTTGGAGCCGTTCTACCTTAGCCTGCCCAGTGACATAAATGGCTGGATGATTTTTTATTATTTCTTGGGGGGAAGGGTCTCCTGGAACTTCTCTGATCAATCAACTTTCCAATAGCTACATGATAGAATGACAAAAATGGTCCAGTTTCCTAAGAAATGTCTCTGGTGGCAAAGTTTTTAAAGGTCTGGGAGTTTTCCTGTTGAATTTAATGGGGCCTTTGGCTCATAAACACATTAAACAAAGAAACAATGGATCCC
Organism: Tinamus guttatus; assembly: GCF_000705375.1. Next base: position 267,316 of record NW_010589259.1, on the reverse strand, counting down.
TAGGGGAATTGTAAAAGCTCAAGTGTAGGAACTTTAATAATATTATGAGGACCTAATATGTCTGATGTGGGAACTTAAATCTGAGGCAAGAATTATGAAAAGAATGTTCGAAGTGAAGATTTAATTACATGATTTATTGTTAATCGTTTATTATTATATATACAGTGCCAGGGGCACTCCTGGTGCTTTACAGATGATTACAGAATAGCAATTCCCAGATCAAAGGTCCTGATCATGCAATCTTTATTCATGTAAATATTCCCCATGGTGCCTGATCTCATTTCATGTTAAAACTCAATAATCCCCCCCAAAACACCCCATCATAGACAATTAAAAGAACTTCAGCAAGAGCACACTGATTAATTACGCTCCCCAGACCACTGAATATTTTGGTGCCCATATATTGTATGGATAAAAGATATCTATTGTGTTTTAGCAAACCTCACATTTTTTCTGCAGCTTTAATTTTTAATTACAGTGTCAGCAAACATTAAGATTATTCCCATGATAAAAGCAGCTTATTTGTGGAAGAAGAAAAGTCCGCTGGCTTGTCCGCATATGTTTTACACTGTTGATTTACTGGAGCTGATTTACACCCGTAACTGTTCCCTCAGTGATCAGTATAGAAAATTTCCCCTTCAGAGAAAGCCGCGGAATGTGAAATGCCCCTGCGAGGTGGGCAGGTGCTGAGATCTGTGTTTGCAGAAGGGTCTGGTTCTCTTTGTTTCTTCCCGTGACACTTCACATCCTACTGAAATGCACTGAGGAGCAAAGATGGTTTTCTTATTCCTCAGCAGAAATGACCTTTCTTTATCACCTGGACTGGTGTAGACAGCCACAGGAGTGAGCACAGGCTGTGCACCCAGCTTTTGGCTTATGATTTTGAGACATAGGAGTTTGAGTGAGGAGGGACTGAGGTGCTTGCACATAAGGCAGAGGAAGCTCTGTTTTCCTCCATGTGTTACAGGCATTTTAATATAACTTTTTGTAGCATGCTGCCCCATTCCTCTAAAACCAGTGGCATGCAGCACACAGAAAGGCATTTTCGCTAGTGCTGGGTAATGATTTCCATGCCTGAGCCTCCCATGCAGAGATCAACATTCAAATTCTTATCTGACTATCATCGGTCTAGACAGTGGGTAGGGAATATTGCAAGAGGAGGTAGTTTGGATGATAGCCAATATTGCCTGCTCTTGCAAACACTTTTTTTTGTTCAAGGTTGTGTATAGTTGTTACAATTTAAACAGTCTAAGGTGTCATATAATTACCCAGGATATTACTGCAGTCTAGTACTTATTGCTGGAAGGAGCCTTGCCCTGGCAGGGGCTGCCCGGCGCTGGCCACTCTTTTGTTTCCAGCTCGGAACAGGGAGGTGCTTTTCACACAACTCCTAATTACACTTGGAAACTTGTCACTTGTCAGGAGATGCTGTGAAGGTCAAAAGTCTGTGTAGGTTAAAAACAGGACGAGGGGAATTTAGGAGGGAAGGCTGATCTGTGATTTTCAAAACCAACAGTTCTGGTGCGATCGCTCGATCCTAAACTGTTGAGTGCTGGGAAGGAGGAGGATTTCCCAGGGGAAGCTGTACATACACACCCTGCTTCTTCTACTCTTTGTCTTACTGGTGAAAACAATGCAGTGGGCTAAAGGGATCTGTCAACTGGCTCAGCATGATTGTTCTTATGGTCTTACTTTTCCTGGATCTTGGAAACTTCTGATTTCAGACCCTAATAGTGCAGCTTATAGCATCATTAATCCTTCTTGTATTGTATTCATAGCCACGCAGCCCTTCCTAAGCTCCCAGCTCCTGTCTCGGCATGCCTTGCTTTCAATTCTCAGGAAGGGCTGGTCTGTAACTGCTACTAATTCTGCAGATGAAATTCTGGCTCCCCTGAATCAATAAGAAACCTCCGGAGGGACTGGGGATTCGCTGCAGTCATGAATCCCCTGGAGATTGCTCAGATTCAGCAGCAAACAAGCGTTGACAACCCTCACAGCTCTCTTCTAGAGCCTCTTTTAAATGTCCTAAATTCAATTATGGCCATGTAGTGATTGGCTGCCTTAAAGTAGAACTGAAGGAATTATGATCAAGAATTAGGATTTTCCAGACACAAAATGTCCAATTTCTGGCCAAATAACACAACACCATTTTATGGAAGGTTTCTAAACTGTTTATTAAAGGCTCAGATTCACAGTCACAGAGAGGTGTTTTGCTGTGTTTGGTGGAAGAGATATCAGACTTCTTCCTACCTTTCCCTTTTCCTCTCGTTGAGGTATCACAGATCTCAGTCTAACACAGCAGCAAAGGCTGCAGCTAGTTCTGGGTTGCCTGGTGTCTGAACAGGACTGGCTAGTGCCATCGAGGCCTCCCTGCTGCCGACCCAGGAAACTCTGGCACAGAAATGGGCTAAACAGATGGGAACGGTAAGTGCTAGAGCTCCAACCACCTCCGATCATCATCCAGGGACCTTACGGTTGGAAAGCATCTGAGAGTGGGACAGACTCATGGCATGGGCTGGATACCCTCCGCAGGCTGACACTTTCTCTGATCCAGGCATCCCTGGTGTTCAGCTCTAGCTGGAAGGCTCCTAAACAGGCTAATTCTGTTAATTATTCTTGTTCATATTCTAGTAGTGCTTGGAAGCCCTAGCTGACACTGGGACTTCATTGCATTGGGTGCTGTGCTAACGCACACACGATGTTTCCTTTTCCAGCCTGTCTTGAGTTCGCCAAGGAGAATCCAGCACAAATGGAAGTTACAGGTACGGGATTACTGATATGAATTGTCATAGCTCCACTGAAATCAATGGCCTTCTCAGATCTGGGTCTTTGCCAAAGATGTGTTTTCTTGGACACTTAAGAAATTTTCTTCACTTTTTGGACTATGCGTGGACATGTTTTTTTTTTAATCTATAATGCCATGTATCGATGTAAAGCCTTACAGTGGAGCCTGAAACTAGGCAAGTGATCGTGACATAATTTCAAACTATCTTCAGGAGAAGGAGAATTTATTTTCACTTTATTCAAAACCATGGGTTTTCCAAATTTCCTGTAAATGGAGAGTCAAGAAACAAGTGACCTCCTGGAGGCCTCTGGATTCACTCAGAAGTGTCTGCACAGGCCAGTTTGTGACCTGCAAAATATTCATTACTGCTTCCTCTTTAACTCTGAAACAGCAGGGCCTTTGTCTCTCCAGCTCTTTAACTAGAAGGCAGTAGCAGGACCTATGGCTTTGCTCTGTACATGTCGCTGCCTGCCAAGAACAGCAGGCAAGCGGGTAATACTATTCCTCCCTTGAAATTCTTTCCTTGAAGTGAAATTAATGAAAATCTTTACCATGAAAGAGAAGTATCCTGTCTTGTGTAGAGGCAAAGGAAGAAGTTAGACTGGTTTGCCCCATTTTTAATTTTTTTGCAATATTAGTGATAGAAATAGCAAGAATAACAATGGAAGAAGCAACAAAATAATTTAAATATCCATAAAAAATGCTTATCTTTAGGCAAGTAAGTGATAAGAAATTGGTAAAGCTAAGTTAGACCGGTCAGTGTTGTGAGCAAAATGGCAAATCCACTCATCATCGAAACGCCTCTCAGTTTCTGGTGCTGGAAGAGCCATTGTTACCTATTTTTGCACTAAGAACTAGGTGGTTTGGGAAGGGATTTTGTGAAGGCCACCAGCTGAAAGAACAAAATCCATTCACCACTGAGTAAGTTGCTATTCTTATTCTTCACGGCTAGGAGGTAAACATATAAATATCTTTCCAGAGCAGCAGAAGAGATAAGTAGTAAAATGACTGATTTTTTTTACCTGGGTGTTAGACAGTGTTCACCATATTTTAGTGCTGTTATCATCAGACAAGTATTTTCTTGTAAAATTGATATGTCCCAGTCTACTTCTGCTTAGTAATGTAATAGCTGTGCTGAAGTCATGGTGGTCTAAGGATAGAATGGAAGCCAGGCATACAGCGAGAGATGATCTCTTTTATTAGATATTTGTAAGCATATTCCCTCTACCCTCAGAGATCTTAAAGGAGTCCAGCAGGCAACTTTCCAGCATAGTGATGAACAAAAGGGATGTTTTCTCACCCTTAAACTTGTTCGCTATGGGTATGGTGCAAAAATGGTCATGGGGTGATGTAAAGTAGCTTGCAATATTGTTGTCTCTGCTGTATTTGCTGTGTGAATCAACAAAGCACTTCAGTGCATCGCAGTGCTCCCGCTAGGATGAATGCTGTGGAAATGCTCAGGCATGGATCAGCGAGGATAGGAAGATAAAAGACACATCTTGCCAGCACTGAATTCATGTATGGATTGCAAGTGAAATGTAATTACCACCCAGATCAAATTCTTTCAAGAGTCAGAGCTGTCTGGACCAACAGCAGTTATTTATTTTTAGGGTTGATCTTTGTGGGTTTTATTAGCCATGCTGCCTTCCCTGGGGTAAAAGCAGAGGAGGGAAGAACACCAAATCCTCTTGAGTTTCCACTATTAAAACAGGCTATGTAGAGTCTATAGGAGAAACTTTAATTCTTAGAACAGGCTGCATTTTTGTGATGTTCCTTCTGAAACATGTTGTCTGCTTTAAATTGACTTGGGGAAGTTTAATCAAACTGCTGTTTGGAAACAGTGATGTATTTAGAGGAAAGGAACTTTATAATTTGGGCAAAAGGTTTGATAGCTAAATGTCTTTTCCTTAAGTTGAGATAGTCCTAGGCAGTTAAATTTACCTGTGGTCACTATGTAGCTATTGAATTTTGCAGTTTAGCTGCAGTCTAGATACAGATCTGTCACCTATAGCTCCATACAAGACAAGGGTTAGGCCTGTTCTAGTAATAGTGCCCCTTCTTTAACACGTTGGTCAGCCATTGCTAGGCTCTGATTTGCAACACTTCTGCATTTGAAACACCTGCAGACAAATCTTTCAAACACTGACTTCTTCATTATCTTCCACTGCGTCCTGGGATCTCAGCAGTTGGACATTGTGCCATGAAGCTGCTCCAAGGGGCCGCTCTGTATCAGAAAGAAGAACTTGGGTGCTTCAATAAACAGCAAATCTTCCAGGGAGCCGGGAATGGGGTGCAGGCAACATAAATTCACATCATCTCTAAGTGGGTGCTAATGTTCCTCTTCGGTATGTGGGGACAAGTGGGGCTTGCTTAAGACTTCCAAAACGCTATAAAGGTCCCGCATGAAGCATTTCTTTAAAACTGTTTAATTTTTGTAGCATTTTGTCTGAATACCAGCGTTCTGTCCAGCGCAGCTTGGTGACTGCCTCTGTGTAGCACATTAACATGTGCTGCTGGAAATGCTTTGCCCATGAACGTGCTGAATCAGTGGTCACCAGCAGTTGCTCCGAGGAGCCTTGCAGAAGGGAGGCAGGAGGACACACTTATTTCTACCACCCTTTTCAAAGTGCGTTGATGAGGGGAATGAGAAGCGAAAAGGAGGAGCCACCCTCAAACAGGAATTCCTGCCTGATGCTCCAGGGAGCTGATAAGCGAGAAGCACGTTCAGATTTAGGCGCAGGGGACGGCTGCCCGTATCAGGTACCCGGGGGTGCAGCCGTGTGTGCTGCACAGCTGGAGTCCTGCTCTCCAGGCTGCTTTCCACTAGATGACGGTGTTGCACAAAGTTGGGCAGGGAAAGCCCGTGCCAGCAATCCCACAGCCCTGGGAGTTTTGCTGGGAACTTGGGGAGCAGAAGCAGGGCTCCTGTATTGAATCTATGTCTGCTGGATTTGCTGTCTAACTGCACTAGGGCAGTGCTGGGAGTGGAAGGACACTGTGAGAAGAGCTGGGAGAGACATGTTCTGCAGAGGCAGAGGCCTGGGGGTTCCTGCGCGTACACACAGCACAAAGACTAGGGTGATCGGGCTGTAGTTTTGAAACACCTTCACCCCATGGGAGCAGGAAACCGGTTTCAGCAGATGCCACTTCCCAGGTACTGCAAGAGAGTATTCCCACACGTGGAAGGTGGGTTTCAGTGGTCAGGACTGGAATAGCGGTAATCAGTCCAGTGGGGAGAGAATGGGTTTGGATTGACTTTTGCACTTTTTTTTTTCTTTTTCCCCAGTTGTGTTAACGTGCTTTTCCTCTGACTTGCTGTTTCTATCTTTTCTGGACAGATGGTGAAGGAGTTTGTTTGTTTGTTTGTTTCTAAAGTAATGAGCAATACAAGAAAAGCTGATCAGGATCTTCTAACCTCTATCCCAGGATGTAAGAACAAACATACATATAGTTGGCTAAAAGCTGACAAATTCAAAATGGAAAAAAGGAAATACTTTCAGCTATCAAAAAACAAAGATTTTGATTATATTGCATAGATGATGTGGTACCAGATCTTTCTTGTTGCCAGGTGCTTTTCAAGACTCTTGGGATAAATTATTTTATAAAAGAAAATTTTATGGTCACTTTACCTTATATTTAAAATTTTAAGGCTTTGTAAAAGCACTACCTTCAGGAGCATGCATGCACTGATCAGTGTGATATCATCTAGATCCTGGGATTTTATCACCACTGGGGTAACTCCCAGGTCAGTGAGACAGTCACCTGCAAGTCTATTTCAATGTTTGATTATCCGGAAGTTTAAGAGCAGACAGCCTAAAGGACAACCCAAATGTCAATGTTCTGGCTACCTTATGTAAAATAGTGCTACCTTATACTCAAATAGTAAAAATGGTACCTTTGAGGGGCAGTCGGGGTGATGCTGCAGGCCGCAACAGCAGGTGCAGCACTTTGGTTTATCTGCCTGGGAAAACAGGGCCTTCCACTTCTTCCCACCTGACTGAGCCTCTGCTTCTCCTGCAGGTCCCATCACTCAGTTTCCTTCTGTCCCAACCATCCCGTGTGACTGGAGGGCTGTAGGTGAGGCGACATGTGGATGCCTGCCTGGCTTCAAAGATTTTCTTGTTCCAAGGGGGTTGCATCCATTCCCGCTCCATCCAGACCCTTCTTGGCTGCCCGCTCCAGATGCCAAACTGTTGTTTTAGGTCTTCTATCCTCCGATTAAAGTTTCACGATGAAGAATAACTGTTTTGTGATACCCAAATTGCCTAGAAAGACCCCTGCCTCCTTCACACATTTTTTATGATGTTGCTAAACAAAACCTTAAATACTTAACAAGAGTAAGTAGTCCTTAGAGGCGAGATTAGTGTTGCAGTGTTTATAAAGGTCAAACCAATATAAAGAAGTCCACAGACCTCTCCTGACAAGTGAGGGAGAACAAATCACTGTTAAGGATGGTCCCAAAGCAGAAACAGGGCTTGATTAGCTCTGAAATTTGAGGCTGTGTGGATCCAGATGACTAGGTGTGGTCAGCTTTCTTCTTCTCTAATATGAACTGGCTCCAGACACCCTTGGACTTTGTACTGAGCCAGTTCTGGAATCCATCCCTCTCTCTAATCCTTATTGATCTATGTCATTTTTTTTGTGTGTAGCCAAACTAAGAGAATTTGGCACTCTCACAAAGTGGCTGGGCCAAACACTCAGAACTTGGGAAATGCGAAAATTGAAGTTGCTGCAGATTCGCTATTGCCTTTGTGCATGTGCATTATGGTATTGTCTTTAATCACAGGATCACGTACTATTAAACCCCCACCTTGTTTAGCGTGCAGGATGGACATTACTCACTTAATGAGCAGCTATATAATATTTTCCTTTATCTCCATTGTTCAGTGTGTACCCCATGGTTTATTTACTGCACACTATTCAAAGCCTGCTCTGAATACAGAGTTCTTAATTTCCTTGGGAGCCTTCCTTCAGCAGATGTTATTGTATCTGGGTGCTTCACAGATATGAAATAATGTATTTTCATAACACCTCAATGGAGTGAGAGGATGCTGCACCCCTACTTGGACAGATGGCAAACAGAGATATGAAGATGAAGTGAAAACATTGCCAGATATATGTCTGATTTTTTTTCTTTTTTCCTGAGTTCAGAGCATGATAAAATATTTTATATATTCAAAGCATAATTCCTACTGACTTCAGCTGTAGGTGTGAATGCTCAGCAGTTTTGCAGATCAGACTCTAGGGTCTCGTGTTGGTCCCTGAGAGGATGACTGACAAGCTGTAAAAATGTGGATTAACTGCTTTGCCTGGCAACACTGTGGCCGAGGGAGTGCAGAGTCCCCGTGGGCAGGGGCTGCCTTCTCCTTTAGCAGACCTGGTGTGATAAGCATAGGGAGAAGAGACTG
>NW_010589259.1:241859-259088 GCF_000705375.1 Tinamus guttatus | reverse complement strand
CTGGAAAGGAAACATCCTTCTCCCTTTCACAGCTTCTCTTTCACAGAGCCTAATTTCACCCTCTGGAGGCTCCCTTCCCCAGGGGAAGCAGTTTCTCTGGAATGTGATTCAAATCAGAGTTTCGATACAGACCCCACTCACTGCACTTCAGGACTTCCAGCATCAGTAACTGTTTATTCCTCTTCCTTCTATCCCAGTTTCTAAACCCCAACAACCCTGCACTGATTTTTTACCACCCGTCCAGTCCTCGCATCACCGCACTTTGTCTCAGCTTGTTTCTTTCCTTTTTGACTAATTCCTAATTACCTTTCTTATTAATTTCTTTCTACTAATCTAGCTCCTTCTGCATCAAGACAATTTCGCCATCAGCACTCTGTGGTTGGCAACGAGGTGGTCATGAAGAGCATAGGGAAATCGTGGTTTTATCCCTATTTCTTCATGTTCGGGTCTACCTCAGACAGGAATGGCTGAGGAATGTGCAGAAAAATCCATCCAGCAACGTGGTCCTGAACGCTGCACACAGCAACTCAGCTTAGACATCTAGCTGGGTTGGTGGGCACACACACACGTAACCATCCTTTCCCAGGTGGGTGCTCTCAGGGAATGCAGATCTGTAGTGAAAAGGGATTTTTGGCAAGCTAATATTGCAGCTATTTCCCCTTCAAGAAATAATTATTGCAGTTTTTGAACCCCCGTTTCTGAGTTTCACAGCGGGATAGCACAAGAGATTTGCATGATAATCTTTTTTAGGATCTTTTCTGAAGTATAGCATTTTGCAAATTTGTTTTTTTAAACATGGCCAAAACAATGTGTTTTTCTCTAGTTTCATTCTTGGAAAAGGCAGGCTGTTTTGGCTAAAATTTCCTTTAAAAAATATAAATCAGCCTAAGATAGACACTCAGCATGGAAAATTTCAGCCTGGGTAGTTAAAGGTTGGCAAAGTTTTCAGCAATTGAAAAGAGGATTTTATAATGAATGGGAAGTGTCAAGCAACCTTTGTAATAATTGATGCTACCAGCCCTTGCTTATAATAAGTACAATTATCAAATGTTTCAGTAAAATCATCTCTGCCCCAGAAAGAAGCTCCATTTTATGCCAAATCCTCCAGGCTTAATACCTTTGTTACTAAATGAAGCCTCCATTGCCAAGTTCTAAGCACTTAGAAAAGAATGTTCTGCTTAATTCCCATTCATAGTTGTAATTCATGACTAGTCTGAACTTTGAGTGCACCTGTAAAGGCCCTGTTTGTGTGTATTGTGTTGCTGGCAACAGCGACTGTAGCGGAAGGCAGGGAATAGGTGCCACAATCAAACCCTTTTCCTAACATAATAGGAATATTAGTCAATTAGGGCAATCCAATCCAGATCAAAATCAGCAGAGACGGTAGGAAGATGAGGTAACTGGGATGGCAGTTACCTGTGTTTTCTAGAGAAACGGAAAATGTCACTCTCCAGTCTTAAGAAACACTAATCTGATGGTGAGAATATTAGCAGTGAAGAGGAACAGAGTGTATCTGTGCATGAAGGTAATTGACAGCCGAGCCTATATTAATTCTTGAGGGTGTGTGCCTATGTGTGTAGGTGGTGATGATTTCTGAGATTGCTCTTCAGATATAATGAAGAGACCAATGGCGAGGAGGGCAGAACCGGAGGCAGGAGCTGTATCCAGTTAAAGTGCGGCCTGTCTTGTAAAGGGAGTGTCAGAATGGGGTCTTCATGCTCAACTGATTTCTGGGCATACTCAGAGTCATGGACTCTCTAAAAACACACATTTTTCTGACTTTTGCTCTATTCATTCTGTAAAAGCTGAAGTAATGGGGAGAGAATTGCAAGGAAATCCTCCTTTAGAGTGCTGCTTTTAATTTAATAAAATTCTGATTGGTTCCACCACGGTATCGACTTTACTTTCAAAGCACTGGAATTGCAAAACTGTCTATGGAAGCCTCATTTGGTCTGCAGAATCTTTACAGATGCTAAGAACAAAAGGATCTAGTTTGAGTCCAAAAATTGCACTATTTGCAGGGTGTATTAAAAGGTTGTTTATCCAGCATTTGATTTTTAATCTTACATGGAGGAAAAAGAAATGAAAATGGGTAAGAAACAACTTCATACTGCAATCCTTCATTCATAGGTGTGATGCAAACTGCATATCTTGACACCCCATCAGATCTTTAACTTTGTTTTGTTTCTCCAACTTGTGATAACATGTAGCTGGAGTGCTTGTATCGCATCACCCTCCAGCACTGAGTACAGCAAATGTCTAGGGAAAGTCAGTTGATGAGGCAAAAGAAAGACAAAAACAAAGACAGTGCAGTAGAATGAAATGGTAAATTAGGACAAAAAGATGGCAACATCGTAAGAGGCAGGAAACTCCCATGCAGCAGGTCTGGTGCTGGACTGATGTCCCCTCAGGTCACCCTGTTTTGCCCCAGAATCCTTCTGCAGGCCCGTGGGACTTGCAGCTCGGTTGGTACCTAAGAGTCCCAGTCGTCCTCAACACCTTCACTCTTTGGTCTGGATTTGTCTAAGAAAATGGCTTATTTGGCATTTGTCAGCACTTTTCAAAAATAAATACTTCATATGAATGTTGGTTTAAACTGTTTACCTCTAGGAACTGTAGCTTGGCTGTCTCTACCTGCCTGTTTCATGTGATCTTAACAAAATATTGACTTTAAACAGAATCTTTGTCCCTGAGCTGCACTTTCCTGACATTTTGGCTGTGACTCCTGCATTGTAAGTCTGCAAGTCTGTAAGTCTTTACATTTTCTTTGTAAGCAAATGCTTATTTAAAGGATTCAGCATCATTTGCAGCACTACTTAGCTTAAGTAGTTATCAAGAACGCCCCTGTGGAAAAGGTTTTAAAATGGACCACTTTTAAGCACATAGTTCTGATCCTGTTCAAAAGAAGCTTTCTCTTATCCCACAGAAATCATACCTGGAATAGCTGTTTCCATCCACTGATCTTCAACCACTTCATAATGGACCATAAGATGGAGCATCTCCTGATCCATTGTATAATGCCCTTTCCATTTGACTCTGCTGGCTGACACTTAGTTTTTCAATAATAAAAGTTCAAACGCTCCATTTGGTGCTAGAGCATCTCTTTTTTCGTGGTGTAAAGCATTTGCGGTCAGTTCTCTTCTCATGGAGCACAATGGTAATCCTCACTGAGGGGCAATCAGTCCTGGGAATCATTTGCTTCACTAAGTATCTGGTCAAATTGCTCCACAGTGTCTCCAGTACATCCCTCCGTTTCATCACATTGTTTCATCTATTGCCTTAGCACACAGGCTCCTGCAGGGACAGTATCAGATTCCTTAAGATACTTGTAATCCTATTACAGCACTGAGTAAACTGTGCTAATCATTTTTTCCTCTTCAGGGAGGAGAAACAGTGTATGCATTTACTGAATAGATTCTGTAGCTGTATCAGTCTATTTCTTTTTAGGAGATTTCTTCCCTCCTCTCTTCGGTGCCCTCATCTTCTTGACTCGGCTGTTTTTGAAGCATCCCAGGGTTTTTAAATGCTGGTCTCCCACATTGCTCCATTTGACTGGCATAAGATACAGCAGCGCAGCTGTCAGTGGACTCCTGGTGGGCAGGACCCCATCTGCAATGCAGTTTTCGCATGGGTTTGTTATTAGAAAAAAATATTTAGTATCTAAACAAAGCCATTCAGGCAGGAGCAAGGGTGGACTTGGCAACTGACACAAAAATGAATGAGGGAAGAGCTCTGTCAGTTCACTAAAAAGTATCATTCCTTTTGCTGTTTAAAGAAGATCAGAAAATTGTTTACAAGCTCTTAATAAGCAGAGAGAGAAGGTACTTAATTTTCTTCCCCTGTGGCTGACAAACTGAGCTTATTTGGTAGGTATTACTGATGCTGCAGTGAAGTACATTCAGAGTCAATCCAGGGCTTACATGCTCCTATTTTAAAGGCAGACAAACATAATCTTTTCTTTTTTCTAAGTTAATTCTCCAGTGCAACCTGCATGGCACTTCTAATGCTTCACTTCTTCTGTGGCTATAAGCAGCTCTAAGTGGTGGTTCCTTCCCAACGTATTGCTTGTCACGACGATGTTTTCCAAAACCCTCCGAGAGCCATTGACTGCAGAAATTGGAGTGGGATGTACAATACACTGTCCTGTATTGTTGCACCTTGTGAAGAAACGGACTCAGTCTGGGGTGCAGAGTGAGACAACTTTATTTCCAAACCGACTTCTTTTTATACTTTCTTAACACAAGTGTTGCAAAGCGCACAACCAATCAGCATCTGGCCACCTGCGCGGTTGTCTGGCTTTGTTTCTTTTCTTCTGGCAAGACACGTCGCACACGAGGCAGGGGGAGGTGTTCCTCAGTCTCCGTCTTTCTCGGCTCTGTCCCCCATCTGCTGCAAAGACTGACACCCTTGTGGTTAACTATCTGCTAACAAGGTACTATTGTCTTTGAACAAGCCTCCACACTGTATTGTGTCCTGCTCTGCACACGTCTGGTTTTTCTCTTAAGCTAATGTAGTGTCATATGTCATCTGGAAACATGCTGCCAGAAACACTCAGAGCCCGATATTTAACTTCTTTAACTCTTTTAAAAAAATCTGTTCCAAAAGCAGAAGCTTTCATGAATGGGTTTGGGGATTTTTTTGGCCGGATTTCAAGGACAAAAAAAAAGTGCACATCTTTTTAAGGGAAAAGTGAAGAGTCACGTATGGCCGACTGGAGCTCAGTCTAGGAAACGAGGAACATGAAATCAAACTGAAAGAGTTTTGCAGAAAATACAAGTGTGAGAGCTCAGTCATGTAGCTACCTAAGGATACACGTACACCATTTGCAGCTGACACTTGTACACTCAGCCTGTCCACATTGGAGCTGTCTCCCCTCTGAACTAGTAATCCTGATGACTTTCTGACACTTAGGGCTTTGAGAAACTTTCTGTAAACAAAAGAAAAGCTTCGCCAGCCTAGAATGGTCTAAGCCGGATGAAATAAAACAAAGACATCATCAACAGAACAGTGCTTTAAAAATCATTTTGAATAGATAGAGTGTTACCCCAGATTTATGGTGCTTGTGCCTTGTGAAGCACTTGCCAAGTTTATATGCAGTTTTTGTGTGTGGTTTTTGAATGCTTGGCACAAAGTGACATGGGGGGACATTTTTTCACATGCTCTGCTTCTCCTGATAATTCTAATTTCCTAGGGCTCATCATAGAATAATTTCAGATACTGTTAGGTAATATGTTCATGTACATAATTTCATCTTTAAGATATTCTCCCTATGAAGTCTGTGTGATCAGTTTGAATTCCTGAGGAGGTCATTATCTGAATTGTCATCCTAATGAAGAGAACTCGATACTGATGTATGTCTGGAAGAGCTTGACTGCAGTTTTGTGTTATTTAAGAACTGCTTACGGTGCTCTTTGTGCTAAGAAGCAAGTTAAACGACTGCAGAAAGAGGAGGAAAATGCAAGGGTCCAGCTGATGCATACAGGGAATGGATCAGGATGGCCTAAAGCACGTTTATTGGATTCAGGACATCTTAACCCAGTGGCTTTGAATGATTGCAAGAATGTTACCTTCCCCCTCCCCCACTCCCCGAATTATTGTCCTAATTACTTTGGTTTTAAAAATAAGATCTGTCTTTATTTGGCAAAAATAGAACAAGCTTAAGCTGCGCTTCTACTGTCATGCCTGGGAAAAATCACCTTACTAACGATGCTAAGTTGAGCACATTTGGAGGTAAGATCAGAGTCCTCGGAGCCGTGAGGCTGTGCAGCAGCTAACCCGTCCTGCTGCTATTAAGGAGGGAGTCAGGAGCTTTCTGACAAGACGTTTTCATCCCCAAGTTCTGGTTTATCAAGAAGTGCCTGGATGGATGGATGTGGGAGTGAACTGCACCCCAGCTTAGCTGATAGCCCAAGTGCTGCAGAACCCCCCCGTAACAGCACAGAGACAGGATTCAGATCTAAGTAATGAGCGCAAGGGTCTTCAGCTCAGCTTTCCTCTGCTGTGGATCAGTGACCTTAGTTTTAACCCAATTTGCACTGAATTATGAGTGCAAAGCAGAGATCCCCAAAGGGAAAGGACTGAATCAGAAACAAAATGAAAAAAAAAATAATACTGTTGGGACATTTTAACTGAGATGACCCAGGAGAAAGTCCTAGGCCCGGAGCCAGGCAGAGTAAGGGCTTCAGTGTGTGTTTGTCCCATTGCTAGTGAGCACACGGAGTGCTCAGCAGGTGGGACACCCCGGGCACTTGTGTTTTCTTTCTCCTGGTGGGCCATAGCCCTGACTTTTGTGGCTTGTTTTTGAACTTGTACAAAGACAAGGCCCTTTCAGCCAAAGACTTTGCTTTCCTATCCCTTTGCGTAGTGCCAAGTCTGGTTAGACCCTGACCCTGGCCAGGCCCTCGGGCTGCAAATGTTGGCAAAGTGCCTCCCTGCCCCCTGGAACTGCTGGTTTGCCAGCAACCGGTAACCTGCTGCTGCTGTCGCTTGAGGGACTCACACCTATAGGTCTAGTCCAAGTGCTGTAGGTTTGCGGGCTCCTTGCTTAATAAAATAGAAATAATAATTCAGTCCTAAGCAAACAAACAGCCCAACACAGTGTCAGATAGTCGTATCTCTGCTTTGATGCTCTTAGGATGTATGCTTGATGCAGAACAACTTGTAGGCACTAATGCAGCTGCTTCCACAATTGTTTTTGCTTGTTTGCTTTTCTACATATATCACACAGGCCATTAGAGACCACAGTAACCTGTCGAAATGTGTCCTGCATGACACGTCCACGTCTTGTGTTCACCTTGGCAGAAACTTGTTGGTCGTGGGGAAGAAGAGCAGCTTTTACCAGACTTCTTGCCCCTCTGACAGATTCTTCAGGTTTCGAGCCCCAGGCAAACCCAGTCTGCTGCTTCCTGCTCCCCAGGAATTCGGGGCTCTCTTACGTGGGTCGGATCACTAAGTTCAGGGCTTTGTAGGAGAGCAGATGAGAGCCAGCCCGATGCCTCGTGGGCTGCCTGTGCAGGAAGACAGAGAAACTGGCCAACCATGACCGTTACGGTTTCTGCAATGTCCGTTTTCTTATTTTTCTCATGCTGCACTTTTCAGGATATTTGGCATTGGTCTTAAAGCCCTAGTCTCTTGAATCATGTGATTTTCTGTGACTCTTGAATTTCATAAAAATAAAATGCTTTCTAGACTCTAGTTTGTAGAGAAAAATCCAGAAATTGAATCTCCTCAGTGGTTCAGATAACAAAAGATTCAAAGGGGGAAAAAACAAACAACAAAAGAGACAAGCAAACCTAAGGGGTCCTGGTTTTAAACCCACACCATTACTTTTGGCAGGCTGGAATTGATTGTATCGCAGGATAGCCTGTTAATTTGAAATTCCCTTTTGAAAGGCAAGGTGTCACAGAGGGAAGGGAGGCCACCAGCAAGTGTCTTTGAAATTATCTTCCAGTAAAGGAGCAGAGAACAGGAGTGAGAGAAAGGGAGAAGCCTGTGCTGGTTGTGCACAGCTTAGGAGGGAGAAAAGGAGAGTAATCCAAGACTGCAAAGTGAGGGAAAAGATTTAGGAAAAGCTGAAAGATCAACAACATAAGAAAAAGGACCCGTTGTAGCATGATACAAACAGGATCTTTTGGAGCTGTGGCCTGACAGTTCTGTGGCATCAGTGAAGCTGCTGCAGCCCTACGGTGTTAGCGAAGTCTCACGTCATCCTGAGCGTTGCCTGGTAAGGGTGTCAGTATTTGTCCATTTGGGCTGGCACTCTCAAATGACACGAGATTCTAAGTGGGAATTTATAGTGAGAGAAGTGTAAATTGCCTGCAACACTTACATACACCGGCAACTCAAACATCTCTTTCACAATGTTGTTAGCATGGCAAAGCTGCTGTAATGCAAGTCTGCAGGGAACTGCAGTGATGCGGTTTGAGTATGAAGCTTCAGGGAGAACAGTTTTGTGGCAGGCGAAGGTTATCGATTATGGCTTTTAAAGTGTGCGACTGCATAGAAAAATGCTCCAAAAAGTATTTTTCTGTGGGGACCACAGCATTATAATATGTGAGATATAACAGGAAAATGCTTTCAATACAAGTCTGCGGGGAGAAGCGACAATGTCACTTTACATGGAAAAATTATTTCAGTGCAAGTCCACAGAGACCTGTAACAATATGGTTTGGGTGTGAGATTCTGTGGGAAATGAATTTCAGTACCACTATGTTAGGCTGAATAAGACCATTAGATTATGATGGGGAAATTATTTGGTAGAAAGAAAGCTGAAACAATAGCCTCAGAACAGATCATCAACATGAGTGAACTTTCATTTGAGGCAGCCAAGATACCCAACCTTTCCTTTCCCTTAAGCAGTGGAGGGTCAGCTTGGCCTCCCCGCACTCCGTGATCTCTTTCTGATATTGCCTGGTAAGGGTCTGATATCTTAAGATCTCTCTCTGATATCTTAAGCACTCCGTGATCTCTCCCAGCTCCTGGGATGGCTGAGGGGCAGGCAGGGGCTGCTCTCGCTTCTCCTCTCTCGCTGGGATGGGGCTCGCGTGGCTCCGCTCAGGGCTCTCGCACTTTCTGCTCTGAGGCAGCTAGCTTCACTCTGCAATGCTCAGCACAAAACAGCCAAGCTGGGGCCGTGGGAGCAAGCGGATTGTTACACTGATTGATTTCTCTTATTCAGTCTCTCTAGGTACAGCTGTAGCAGGTCCAACAGGGAATGTTTGATCCAGCTGTGTTTCAGCAGCCCATGCTGCATTACACAAGTCCATTACTCTCCCCATGTTCTAATATATTAAGAGCTTAGAGAAATTTGAATCAAGTCATCCTGGCTACAAACGTTGAGATTTCAACAGCTTATAAGGTAGTTGAAGTTTGGATTCAGATCTGCTTTTCACAGTTCAGGCCAAGCTGTCCCAGCATGTGAGTGTACCAAAACAAGATTCCCTTTTTAAAAGGAGAAGGACAATTTCCATGGAAATGATTCACCTTGAATCTTGTAAACACAAATTCCTGGCAGATACCATTTAGTAACAGCTTTAGGAGATGTGGCAACTCTGGTGGTCCGTGCTGTATTAGGATGAAGGCAGTAGTTCGCAGCAGGACAGTAGCTTTGACTCATTAGTCAAGGTAACCTGTTCTGAAATGACAGCTCTGTGCAGTCCAGCCAAGCTCAGCAGATCGTCCTGGCTTCTCTGACAAAGCTTGCTAACCAGGCTTGTTCACAGCGCTCCCTGTGTTCCCCAGTTTTTTTCCCTGCCATTCCAGAGGGAGATCTGAACTACTTCTCTCCTGTCATGAACTGCTGTATAAAATTAGCTATCCTAATAGTGCAGCTATTCTAATAGTCCAGGCAAATGCGATGTTTGTCCTCCAAGAGTTTACAGCAAAAAGGAAGAATCGCATTTCGGAGAGTCCAGAAGAGCTGTTTGCCTGAAACGAAGAAATCAGCGTCTCTGGGACAAGCAGTTCTCCTACGTCCCTCATTTTGGGTCAGCCTCACAAGCTGCGTCCCACACTCTTCTTGTGGCTCTGGCAGATGCGTGCTGCACAGTACAAAGGCAGCTCCAACTTTGGAAGGATATTCAGAAACAAATATAATTTGTGTCCGTATCCATTTGTTCCCATAAATGCTGATGTGAAGGGAAGGTACTAAGCATTAGTTTGTGGTTTTCTGTGACGATCAGCAGAGGCAGTAAATCATACCAAGAAGCATGGAGTCGTGGCAGATGATTCAGTTCTTTCTACTAATAAAAACACAGGTTCAGTACAGGATAAATGACTAATTTACAATATTATCTGGATCTCTTTTAGGCTTCCCAGTATTTGTATGCAAATAGATTTGGAATGAGAACTGATGAAACCTGAAGATAGGGACCAGATTCTGATCTTAATTGCTTCCGAGGATGGATTATTATTTTCTAGATCCTAAGGGAGAAAAAGTCAATGTGTAAAATCCTGTCACAAGTCAGTGGGATTCTGCATCATTTTTTGAATTAATCATCTGCCTATCGTTAGTCTTGATCCTTTGGAACAGCCTGTGTCCCACGATCTTCCAGCAGAGCTTCCTGGGCCTTCAGACTTTCTCTTGAAAGGGCAGAGGAAATCTTATCTGCTACATTTTTTCACAGCCATGTTGACACAGAATCCTGGGCATGTTCACAGCATGGTTGGAAGCAGCATAAAAGCAAAGCCTCTCATTACTTGAGATGCCTTGGTTTTAGATGTATCCTCCCAAGATCTTGGAGCAGCAGCAGCTTACTCTTGCTTTGATCAGCCTTGAGCTGATTCCTGCTTCTCGTGTATGGGAAAAAAGCAGCAAGGCTGCTTTCTCAGGGGAAGCATGTGGAGGATCCTGCATGTGAGAACCCTGGGAGATTTTCCTCCCCTCAGCCACTGGGCCTCACTTACACAAAGGGTCATTCTGCAGAGAGAAACTACATGGATTTAACTAAATAATTTTCTAAATCCCCACTGTATATCACTGCCTCTCTGTTACATGGATGTACTTACACTCCATTTAGCTTAACTGAGTAGCAAACAGACTACAGTCAGTAAAATCTCACTGAGGAAACAATGCTTCATGAAAAAAACCTCTATATTTTTATACAGCAATTGGGAATATAATTCAGATTCTCATTCTGGCACATCTTCATCACAAATTTCTTTGTAATTGATGGAGTCGGTCTCAATTTGCATCCAAACACAGATAGACTTTATTTCCTTTAGAATTCCTGAATCCCAGTTGCCTGATTTTCCAGTCTTTGCGTTAATATTAATGTTTTATCTTAAATTGTGTATTGTTCTGTTTTTTAATACCTACTTAGCCGATCATTTTTCAAAGCAGTATGTTGGGAACAGTTTATGCAACTTTCTGTTACTACTGAGAAAAGCAAATGACGCATGGGATCAATTATACTTGTTAGTCAATGAAGAGGAAACAGAAGTAAATCGTCTTAGGCCATGTCAGGGTAATTTAAGCTAAACATTAGGTAAACCTTTCTAAAGTACTTTGTCAGTGGTTCGAGATGCTTAGGGAAGTTGTAGAGTCAGCATAATTGGAGATCAAAGATTGACTAAACACCTGCATCTCAGGGAATGTTAGGAGTTTGAGAAATCAGTCCCGCTGGGTGCGATGCAGAGCTTTGGACTAGATGACAAAGTAATCTTTCTTTTCAGCTTAAATGACCTTATGCCCATTCTTCTGTAAAATAAAATATCCATGGGTGCAAGAAGGGAGTGTGAGCAAATTAAAAGTGAATGAGAGCAAAGGAAATCAAGTAAACCATGGAAATTATCAGATCTTCGCAGTGCTAGAGATGTCTCATTTCCCCTTTCCTCCAAAATACACACATCAGAGCAATGAGTGATCTACACTTTGATCTTAATTCATGTCTATACAGTCTAGAGCACACACACAAGTTCAGTAATCCTTTGTACTTTTGAAGCACAGGCTCCTGATTTCCCAGCAGTAGAACAAAGGATCTTGATAGATGTCGGAGACTCATCAGAAGGGACCCTACAGATCTGACTTCTGCTATGAACTGAATACCACACACAAGCCATCACACTGACAGCACATGCAACCATTTCTTTTTTTTTTTTTTTACTTAAAGACAACTTTATTTTTGTATTTCAAAATCTTCTATAACTGCATGATGGGTTAAGAAAGTCCAGCCCCAGAGGTCTGTGCTGCCTTGTGCAGATGTGGCCATCCATGCTGTGTCTCCTTGCTACTTTGTGTCCATAGTTCTCCTTCCTTTTAATCACAGTTTTTCCTTCTCTCTGTGTCCAGAACTATTTTTTTTATTCTCTTTTTGCCTCTTTCACGCTTTTCCTTGTGTATTCCTGATCTGCTTCTTCCCATCCCTCGGCTCATGGAAAGGCGCCGTGCCGTGGCCTTGGCTTGCCTCACAGAACCCACCACACAGTTGTTCAGTATGGAAAGGGCAAGTGCCTGCCGAGAAGCCCGGCTAACACATGGGGGTCCCTTTCATTCCTCACCTCCGAGAGCTACTGACAGCCAGAAGGAGCAGGAGCTGAGTCCTGGAGCCACGTGGGTTCTGAGGTGGCCTTCAGGGAGCATGAGGCAGCTACTTCCCAGGAAAATATTTCCTGTGGGATGCTGGAAAGCATTAAAAGTCAGCCTTTATCCTAATTAAGGACCCCATGTTTTTGATTGGGGTGACAGACCCAGACCCACGCCTCTTCGTACTCTTTCAGCGACAGTAAGCTGACAGTGGCAGGGTTGGGAAGCAGTAGGAGAGCGGCATGCCTTGAGCCTGGATCTGGGAGTATCCATTTCCTCACCGCCAGGGGAGTAATGTGTCATGGTTAGAGCCAGCCTGGCAGTGAGTCCTGCTGCTCGCTGGTCTCTAGGAGTGCCTTTTGCAAAAACATTTTACCTAGGTACACTTCCCTTTCCCCCAGCTTCGTAAAACTGAAGATAATAAATTTGCCCCCTGGGAAGCACTGTCATAGCATTGCATGGTAGACACAATATTAGCATAAAGTATTATGGTCATTATTATTCATCCAGTGAGCACATTCAAGGGAAGTTTGTTTAAACCGGTGCTGCTTTGCCTGATTAAACAGCCATGAATGAAGCCACTCAGAGATGGATCTTTGGCCTGGTGCCGCAGTCACCAAAGATCAGAACAAGGGCAAACAGGACTCCCCACGCTAAAGTTTAGCATGACAAAAAAAAAAAGTATATCAAAAATTAGCACTCTACGCTGATGGTCAGGTGGCAAATGTGTGTAAGAAACCCAGCTTCCAAAAGATGTTACAGACATTAGCACTTGGAGTTGGTGTTGTAGGTAGAACTGGAGGCACAAAGTTTGCTTGTGTTTTCGTATAGAAAACAAGCCATAAGCGAAGGAGAGAGGATTGGCCCGGTGGCTGCCTTCTGCACTGTGTCGGCCTGAGGAAGCCGGGACAGGAGGGACACTTGTGCCCAGACCCCTGGCTCCGTCGGTGATGGTGTGGATAGCACCATCACAGTGCAATTGGCTGAGTGCTTTAGGGGGATGAAGCAGTTCATGTCTCTCTCCAGCAGCTAGAACCTGTGGTAGGAACTTTGAGAGAGACGTGTAGGCAAAGCCTGGTCCTTTTTGTGTGCTGGGTGCCTTTCCCTTTGACCATTACTCTTCAGAGACTGGAGGCTGACCATGCCTCACCACACACAAGTTCTGCTTTGTCAGCTCTAGCTGTCATTCCATCCTCCTCCTGCTCCAAACCTCTGGAGACTTAAATATAGTTACTCTGGCAGTGCATTAGCAAGGAAGGGTGTCTCTATATCTTTTCTTCCCACCCATTCTAGCCTGCTGACACAGGACAGGACACCCTTTCATCCTATAGCCCCAAAAGTTGATTTGTGGTGTGAAGAGGCTCTACTTAGATTTCTTCCTTGGACAGATTCCCTGGCCTGCCTTAGGCGCCCAGAATGCCTGTCAGGCTTGGCGGCTCCTGCCCAGGCAGTGATTTAATCTGACAGTTACGCTCATTCACGGGGACATCCTGGGCAGGCAGCAGCGGCACAGAACGTTCAGGCAGCGTGGGGAGGACAGCCGGGTGCCCCCTCCACACGCGCCAGAGCCAGGCCAGACTCCCCGGCCCCAGCAAACTCCCCTCATTCTCCACACGAAGGTGCCTTGTTTCTCCTCAGTGTGCGCCAGCGCAGCTGCCTCAGAGGGAACTTGCTACAAATAGGCGCGAGGCTCCCTCAAGGAGAGTAGAATATGTGTTTGCAGAAAAAGGAGAGGGGGAAGAAAAAGCACAAAGCAGCCGTCAGCTGGAGCTGTCGCCTGGCTGCTCTTTTGGGGCTCACAAGTGTGCAGTTAGCATGGAGAAGTAGGTCAGTTTTCGTTGCTCTGACACCCCCTGCGAGTTCCTCGTGGGGGCCTGGGCTGCTGCTTGTTTTGCGACACGAGCAGCCCCGCTGTAGAGCGAAGGCGGCAGCATCGGGGAGGGTCTGTGGTAGCGCGGCACTGACCGAGCTGGCAGAGCTGCGAGGCCGGCGTTCTGTGCAGTGCAAACGAGGAGGTGAACACATGCCTGGAAATGTGGCTTTCACTGTACATTCTGCTTCTCCTGCAGCAAAATCCAACTATATTTAGGATTTTTCTGTTATCTGGGCATATGTGCTTGGATGCAAAACCAGGTTCTGAAATGTGAAGCCAAGGATGCTAATAGCATTCTTTATTCCAGCAGAGCGTTTATGATTGAGTCAGGAGGGGAACAGGATCTCAAAAGGGGATCTGTGCAGCAAAATATTCAGACTTCTACTGACTTTTCAGACAGAGAAAGCGTGAAAGTTTCCCCCTGCCACGAATGAGTAATGTACGAGGCAGACAAGAAGCACTTCAGATTGGAAAGATATCACAAAAATTAGTTGTGTGTGCTTTATTTTTTCTAATGTTACTAACTTTCAAAACTGCTGGTGTTTGCAAGGTGTGTGGCTAAGTGTAGCTTGTTGTGGATGAGCCTCTCAGAGGTCCAAGTCAAGGCCAGGTCTGCTCAGGTTCTGTGCTCACAAGGAGATGGATACATTCCCAAGTTATCCTACCTCCACTGACATTTCTCCTTTGAATATCTTGATATTTTTGATGCACCCTCCTCCTTGTTGTGGATGTAAAGGGCACTGTCCTGAGTCCTCATTCCTTGCCATCAGTAAATCACCCATGTGATTATTATTCAGATCCTCTAGTGATTTGTTTTGCACTTAGCATCAGTAGGTAGAAAGATGTAATCACAGGGTGAGGATCAAACTTGATATGAAAGGCTGGACACAGCTGCAGTGATGGGACGGAGCTGTTGGCACAGCCATAGGATTAGAGAGTGTGGTCTCCTGGACAGCACTAATTATTGACTCGCGCCCTGAACTCTGTAATCTCCCCTAGAAAACCAATTTTTGTCTGTGAGCAAGAATTCACAGGAATTATTCACAGAAATTATTCACGGGAATAGGAATTACTCTTGAACTGAGAAGTGAGATAATTTGAGAAGGGTAAAATCAATTTGTTGCTTGCAAAGGTGTTTGCGAATGAGCATATGTCATTATCCTCAGCTCCTAGCACAGACAGCATCATGTGCCATGCTCCAGCAAATCATGAGATTTCCATTTATATTTTAAAAATAATAATCAGTTTGTACTTATTTTTATTTATTATATGGTGTAGCCTCCAGGATTCATATTGTAAAGATCCACTTTGCAATCAAGAGAGCTAAAACCTTTTCTTCCTTTTCTAACACAGCAGAAATTCTCAACTAATCACGTGAATTTTGAAGCTGGGGATTAGAAAAACGGTCAAATATTAAGGAGGTGCTTGATAAAAGCCTGACAATTGGCAAACCTCTATATGCAGCTATAACCACCATCCCTGTAAGAAGCTGGAAAGGTCAAGCAGATTATAGATGTTGTCTCATGGGGCAATTTCTTAAGTTTGGGTGCTCTGGAAGTATTTGAGAGATTTGCATAGAATTTGCAAGCCACAAACCACGAGGTTACTTTTCACAAGTCATTTTGCACTCATAGAACTGGTGTTTCATTAAGAACAAGAAGAAGTCTGATAGAATACTTTTGACACAGTGACAGCCTCATTTGGCATTGAAAAGAGGTCAGTTCCAGGCTAATTTTTCTATCCTCTCTTTTCTGAGAGTTAGAAAGAAAAATTTAAAGGGAAAAAAAAAGAAAAAAAGAGGAAAAAAAAGAAATAAAATGAAATCTTAGCCTGGCATAGGTCAGTTTCTCTCTGTATTTATTGAACGAGCTTTCAATTTCCAGAGCTCATTATAAAACTGCCACTTTAAAGTTTTCTATAAAATGAACAATTAAAAATTATGCATTTTATACCGGTGCCATATCAATATTATTACTGGTCTAAAGGAAATATGGCATCTCAAATATTAAGGTGATAAAGCTTTGGAACTTTCCAGAAAGGACTTGTCTTTACTAGGGAAAAAAAAAAAAACAGGGAGCTGAAGATTGTTGGGATGAGCTAAAATCTCACCGAGGAAGACAGAAAGATTTTTCCTATTTGTGGGTGAGCAAGCCAAGTACAGACGGTTGGAGACGAGGCTGTGTCATGACTTGTTGATAGGTGAGAATTACAAACTGCCTCGTCCTCAGCAAAACTTTTCCATGTGAGAGGACTAAATATGGCTTTAGAGAGGAGGCTGAATGTGCAATGGGGAATACGCAGCATGTCTGTGAGGCTGCTGTAAACATACAGTACTGACACTCGGAGCAAAGGGAATCACTGGGGACAGAGGCGATTCGGTGGTCCTGTGTTTCCAAGGGACTAAAGCAGATGCTCTGAATGTCACCAGATGTGACCATCCTGCTCCCCTGGGCACATTCCAGTTGATCCTTGTGCCCTCTTTGTGTGGGCAGGAGGTGCTTCCCTTTCTCCTTCTCAGCTCCCTGGTATCAAGGAGGATTTTCTGAACCCTTGTGTTTAAGTGTCCAGTGCTAGTTCTCCAAATCAAGCCTGGCACCATGAGATCGTTGCTCCCTGCTAGTGACCAGCCTGGCCTATGGTTGTTTTTTGTGTGTTTGTGTGTGTGATTCAGCAGTGTAGTCCTTGCTTCCTTTCTGATTTCTTCAAGGACCTGTGCTACGTGTCCTTTTGAGCCAGGCCTGGCCTTTGTTCCTTGATAAGTGTTCCTGAGCTCGGAGATACCCCGGCTCTTGGTCCTTCCTCAGTCTGGGACATGCCGACTCCCTTCTCCTGGCGTTGGTAATGAAGACTCGTGAGGCAGCCAGTGCACAACTCCTGAACTGGCAGGTACTGGGGCCCATCATGGCCGTGTCCGCAGACTCACCAGCTCAGGGCTGGAAGCAGGAGTTATGATGACAAGTGCAGCATCACGTGGAAGAAACTGGATTGTGGCTGGACCTAATCAAAGGCAACTCAGTTCACTGTATTCTTTTATCATCTCATTTTCCGGGTTATGGGCAAAAACATATTGTCGAGTGAAGTGTCCTCATGGTGAAGCTGTGCTCAGCCACCCTGCATTATTTCCTTCAGAGTTCTACCCAAAACTGTCTGAATTATTCTGTTCAAGTACTTTCAAGGGGGTTATTTGTTCCCAGTGCATTTTGAAGATGTCTGCTGTTCAAGTACTTTCAAGGGGGTTATTATATATATGTTCCCAGTGCATTTTGAAGATGTCTATCTACTTGTGCTAGCAAATCACACCTATGCTGCAGGTTTGTCATGTGTTGCTACATGT
>NW_010589259.1:210646-241790 GCF_000705375.1 Tinamus guttatus | reverse complement strand
GGGGATCTAGAGTAAAGGACACTTTGCCCTTTCAGCTCTGCTCCTAATTGCCAATTTGGAATAGGGAGGAATGTGTGAAGCCACCAGCTGTCCAGGCAGTAACACGTATTCCTCTATTTGTTACAAGAACAGGCTCATTAGGCCAAGCTAGAGTCCATGCAGCTCAGTATTCTGCTTTTAGTGATGGCAGTGCTGGATATGTCACCTGGGATATTCCACCAGTCACCTGGGAAATGCTTGCCCTTCTTAGCACAGGATTTCGAGGAAGACAAACACCTCTTACCACAGTACATTTTTATTCTGTATAGGTAGCAAAAGCTTCCAAATAGGCCTATGTATATATAGGGAGGAAGTGTATACCAAAGCTATGAAAACATCGAACTGGAGCCATGGCAGAGCACTGCAAGTAAGCGGCAGAGCAGGTTTTGTTTGTCCCAGCAGAAGATCCTGGCTGACATCTGTCTCTGAGGCTCCATACGTGGTTGTGAGGGATGGAGCGCTCAGGCATCGCGTTCCTCACTTGCTGTGGTCGCCCGTGGCACATAGCCCAGCTTGCCGGCAAGCAGTGCCTTGAGCCCACTCTAGGTAAGAGCCATCACTGTTGTTGTCGTAGCCCTGGTCCATCCCAGAGTGGCTCTGGACTTAACCACAAGCCAGTCCCTTGTGTATACATGGCTGCCCATACAGACTACCCCCTCTCAACTATTGGGGCAAGCTAGAGAGGGTCAGAACCTGCAGTCCCAAAGTACATTTTGCATAGCAAATGTCCCTCCAAAATCAAAGGGAATTTGTCTGTAAGAAATGCAGGATATCCTGGGAGGGACAGCCGGGAGCTCTGGATCTGGCCCTCAGCTCTCACCCATAAGTTCAGAGGTTAAAACAGAGAACGCCAAAGCACATCTCCAAATATAGCCCTGTGCGTCACGGCCCTTCTGCCCCAGCTGCCAAGCGCACAGCTGCCCTCGCGCCAGCTGGTCCAGAGGAGTTAAGGCAGAGCGGCTGCGGGCGACACACACATTTAGTGCCTTTAAGAGCTTCAGCTTATCCGTCGGCACTCAGCGTAGCCGCGTGGGCTGCCGAGCAGCGCTGTCCCTTCCCCCTGCCTTGCTCTGCCGGGGAAGCGTGAGCCGCGAGCCCCGGCGTCCGACCTGGCGCCATGAGGGAGCAGCGCTGAGGCGCAGTTACTGCGGCAACGCGGGCTGGCGCGAGGCGTGTGGCGAGCAGGTGGCGCTCGGGCCGCAGCTCCCTCTGCGTGCCGGCAACGCGGAGCGCGGGGCGGGCAGCTCGGCCTGCAGACGCGCTGCATGCCTGTCCCGCACGTAGCACCCCGTCTGCAGGAATCCTTGGGAAGGTCAAGTGGGAATGGTTGGCTGTCCCTGAGAGCATTTGGGGTCTTAGGTCGCCTGGAGGCAGCAGGTCACTCTGAGCAGCAGGGTGAAGCGGGGAAGAACCCCCTTGGTAAGGCAGGACGTGGGAAGTTGTCCGGGTAGTTCTGTCATGCCTGCCAGGGACACGTTTGTCAGCGCAGGGCCGCTGGACCTCCGCGCAGAGCCGCCGGCAGTGCTCCTTGGCATGCGCGGTGCTCAGAGGTCGCATCACGTCTCCTCAGTTTCGCTGCAAGCAGGAGGGCTCTTGGGTTTGTTCCTCACCTCTTGGCAGCTGCTGCCTGCTCGCAGGGGCTTCTGTCTAAAGACACAGTAGATCAGGGAGGATCTAAATGTTCATGTGGGGCCTTGGGATTCAGGGGATCAGCATTTTATACAATGCTTTACTGCAGACTAGATGTTGGTAACTAATGAACCAAATCTCTTCAACTCCTGGGTGAAATGCAGTATGTTCCCTTGATACTGTGTTAGTGCAGCTCAGCTGGAGGCACATCCTGAAGTCCATCCACCACACTTTCAGAGCTGTTCTTTAGACCAAAAAATGATTAGTTCCATCTGGAGCTTTGGTGATATTGATGGTAAAGGTTATAGGACTGGGCCTGCTATTTAATCTGTCTCAGAGGCAAGTAGTCTCCCATCAAAGCACTATCTAGGCAATAGCCCAAAATTCAGGAGAGGCTTTTGCATTTCAGGTCAGATGATTTAAAGTTGTGCAAGATCAGCTGCTGCAGAAAGAGTTAATAGAATGGGGTCTGAAGGGGGAGGGTCTGGGAAAAGTTGAAGTATCAGGTTTTCCTCTAAGGGAATCTCAAATGATTCTCAAGCTCTGCCTGGAGTCAAACATCTCCTCCCCAGTGAAGGTGGGATGTCTGTCTTTCTGACTCAGCTGCCAGAGTCATGTTGCAGAATTTGATCCTTTTGCCAGTGTCCCCTCTCCCCTGCTCTGCCTCTGCCCACTACTCTTGTGAAGCCTGAAAGATTTCAAGACCATGAAAGTGCAAGTGATCTCATCTGGCCCTGTGGGTAGCGCAGCAGGTTCTGTCTTCACGTATGATACAGTTTCAGCCTTCACGCTGTCCTCTGCTGTAATGCTAGATGGGCTGAACAGATGGGGAGATACGATGGCAGGGCTCAAGGCTGACAGCTGCTTTGCAATTATAAATCTGGAATGCGATTTGAGGGGTCTAAGATACTTAGTGCTGGGGCCTTAGCGCAGGAACATGGATCAAGTAGGTCAGGCTCGTCACCAGAGGAAGAGTGCAGGGAATTGCTGTTGTGTGATGGGCAGCTCTGTTCGTTCCTCAGGGGGTTCATGTTTTGATGATTTTGGTCACTGAGATTTTAACTCACCCCCTTTTGGCCATTTATTTCTATGTTTTATTCCCTAGCTTAATTTAGTAAAACTAAATACCCACGGAACAGCATTGTGAATTTCTTGTGGACTTTGTCACCTCCGGCAATTGGTCTGTACTGCTACTGTAGTGTAAATGGATTTACCCATATGGCCTGCCTCCATATGGCCCATATGGAGAAAAAAAACCATATATATCCTGGTTTCTTACGTGGGGAAACAGAAGTGTGTGGACGTCCAAGCCTTGCTGTCACTGGAAATGCATGTGGAAGTCAACGGAACATCCCAGTTACACGGCATCCTCCTCCTTCCTGGAAGCACATGAATTATAGACTGGCTTTACTTCACCTAAACCTGGTTTTTCACTGCAGAGGACTTTTTTTCAAAGACAACTAATGTTGTGCCTACATGGCACCAGAGTTAGGGGCACCCCTGCTAAACCACAGTGTGCGCTTGGCATGCCGGGTCTCAGCTAGCTCAGGGATCTCTGCATGGATCTCCCCCGCATGGCACGGATGCAGGGCACAGTCCTTCTGCAGGTGGGTGCAGTTTGCATGCTGCAACCATGGGAACAGCACAGGCAGTTTTTGGCCTATGAGGAAATACAAAATTTGAGTCTTTAAAGCCAAAAAAGTATGCAAAACCATCAGATGACCAGCTTCAGCAAGTTGCCATGCTACAGAACATGACAGTCAAACAATTTCTTCTATTTTTATGTAGTAACTGAGATAATTTACTGTTTCTTCCTTTTTTATGGCTCTTTGACTTTGGCAGAATAATGCAATTAGCTCCTGGTTTATCTGTGGGTGTTTTTACCTTGTCTATCTGTCTTGTTACCTAGGAGAGGTGATCAGGGACTTGCACATCACAATATGGCATGCACTTTTGACTTTTCAGGTAAAGTTTGTTTATGCAAACCCTCCTCTATTTATGTTTTAGCTGACACAGAGCTTTCAGCTCCAGAGCATTACTGTAACTACCCCTGGAAAAGATTTGCATAGTCTGAAAAATGTCAGTGTACAGTAATAGAAAAAAAAAAAACCACAGGACAAAGTCCACAAAAGTAAATCATGTTAAATACATCGGTAAAGTGACTGGGATAAGAACTTTTCACAGAGGGATCAAGCTGTGTCTTCTGATACTTTCAGCCTTTGCAAAGCTCCTTCTGGAATTTGAGCCCAACGGACTGGCATTACTGCGTTAGTTTCCAACTTCCATTTCCCGTCATGAGAGGGGAACGATGCCCAGTGAGATACTCTGGTGTAAGTACATGCTCAGAGGTGTCTGGGAAGCCAAAATTAGAAGACTGTATGGTTTATATGTTGCCTTCTCACCCTCTCCCTTGTACTGTGATACACTTCTACGTCCAAGAGGTACTGGTAAAAGAGACACAAAGGATTTTCATTGCCAATCTTGGATACAAAGAACTGCAACATCACATCATCCCACTAATCTGGGTTATTTCTGTTAAACACTCTACAACCGCTGTCTATAGTGTACAGCATAATATAGCTCTATAAATGTACAGCACAATATAGCTCTATAAAACACAGCATGTGGAGCAGGAGTTCATTCTGGAAACTTCTGTGACTGTCATCTGCAAATCTTTCTCTTCTGAGATCTCTGAAACAATGGGCATTTTTGCATCATCTGTGAATTGCTATATTCATATTTTCTGATATTTCCATCTCAATTTTTACTGGAGCAATGTTCTTTTTCAAGCAGTGATTTACAAAGTATGGTTCCAATTTTGATACAATTGTCTGTTTTGTGAAATTTTAATGCAAGCAGTAAACTCTAATGATGAAAAATTTTGCCTTTCACTGTAACTATTTTATCCCTTCAAATTACTGTAACCAAATAGAGTAGCTAGATTCCTAAGTCAATGGAGAAGGAGAGATTGTTCTCCAGGAGGCTGTTTGGCAGACTAACATGGTATAACTTAAGGGCAGGATTTGGCTTACTAACTTTATCTTACATGAATAGGTATTGCTGTCTCACAGTAATGGCATCTCTAGTATTACTGACCACAAGTATTTAAATCTTACTTGTTAGACCTCACAAAAATGTGAGATGTAACATGTGTAAAAATCACCAGGCTGATTTTAAAAGCACGCTTTGGATTAGGTTTAGGACATCTCAGTCTGAATTTGCTTTTTCAAGCTTTTCTCCACAGTTGTGTGGACTGGAAAATTACTTAAGAAAAAAAAGGAAATTGGGATTCACATCTTCCAGAAAGAACTGGAGCTAAGAAATCCAAAATGCTAGCAACATGGAAACTGTTTCTGTGTTGTCCCTGATCACCTTTTGTTTGCTGGCTGGTTGCAGCAGAGTGACCAGAGAGCACTCTCCTTCGAGCCTCAACCCGCACCAGCGTCACCTGTAAAAGTTCTTTATAAAGCCAGGGATCTCAAGCCGGGTTTCTGAAGAAAGGTCGGACAAGGCTGAATTTTAGCATGTGAGGAAATACTGATTTGAGCATCAGCTTTATATTTCAAGGTGGACAAAGGAAGTTTTGGAAGAAATCTGGAAAGTTTTGAAATCTCATGCGTAAGAACTTAGCCTGGCTCTGTGCATGACCTAGATGCTGCTTTGGGGCATTTGGCACTGCTGCCAGAGCCACCACGTCATTAGGGTCAGCTGAGACTGATCAGCTCTGGTTTTCACATTGAATCCTTGCTGCATCACCTGAAGTGATGCTGAAGTGTGTGAGGGTTGAGCTTGCAGGGTCCCTTTGAGATGGCAGCTGTAGTCCTCCAAAGTGCTGCTCAGTCTTAGCACCATCCAGAGTCATTTTCAGGTGTGTTTGCCCCCAGATCAGAACAACCTTTGCAGTGCAAGCATCCAAACCGATCTGCAAGCTCTGCAGCATTTTTGCCATAAGGAACAGCAGATGGTGCCAAACCTTGCTGTTCATCAGCTTCCCATCTCTTTCTTTCGTTTTCAGGAGTCTGCATCAGTTTTGCCAGGGTACTAACACCTTCTCTGAATCCTGAATCCACCTGATCGAAGCATTTCCTTTCCAATTCATGAAAATAAGTATCTAAGTAATTGAGGATTACAGGTTTGAGGTCCAGTGTTTGGCACCAATATTAACAGCATGTCCCATGGCCGTGTAGAAGACTGAGTTTCACAGCAAAATATTTCCAGTATCTCTACAAACTGTATGAAACAGGAGGTGCTCGGTCAGCCTTGGACACAGGGTGGTTTGCTTGCCAGTGTCACAGGAGTTGGTCTCAAATTAGATTTTGTGCACCAGCACAAAGCTGTGAGGGTGGATAGACTGGACCAGCCTGCTGCTTATGTTCTGTGGCAGTCTCAGAAGAATCATTTATCTGGTCGGGGGCTGCCCTGTCGCTCGAGGACTCTCTTCTCCTGCAGGAAAAGGCCATGGGGCCACGTCCCATGCCCACGGCATCTCCCGCAGCGCCGCAAGGCCACGCGGGAGCACGTCCGCCAGGCTGGGGCTCCCACGTTCACCTTGGCTTTGCCTCTGGCTCCGTCTTTCACCAGCAAACAGGCGAGTGGCATTAGCTCAGGGCAAGCCGAAGCACCAGATTTGTTTGGGACCTGTAAGAGCTTCTGCTGATCATGAGCAGAAGTAGCTCCAAGAATGTCCTGTCACCCCAGCTACAGTCCACTTCTCCGATTTACCTTTTGTTGCAACTTCTTTCATCCTTTCCCTCCACCTGCGGCCACAAAGATAGATCTTTTCCCCCCGTGACGGGCCGAGGGCCGCTATTGCTGACTCTCCCAGTGAACCCTTGGGAAAATCGCCTCCCGCCGCCTTCATTCTCCTCCCAGTAAAACGGGGCTAATATTACACAGGGGTGTTTTGAAAATTGATTCAGCCGCCTAAAATATGCTGAGAGACATCCTCGGATGAAAGGCGCAGTAGATCACAGACTATTAATAATATCGCTTTATGCCAGCCCCAAATGAAAGAGGCTGCATTGTCGGTGGAGCAGCTCCTAGGCGAGCGCGGGCAGCTCCGCGCCGCACGGGGAATGCAAAGCAGCACATGGAAAATAGAGAGGGGCTTTTGTTCAGGTGTCCTGACGCATCTTGGGTTATTTCTGTCTGACCCAATGGAAGGTTTGGACGTGGTTTAGTGTCAGACTCGGGGCCAGGAGCAGCCAATAAGCGGCCCAACTGAGCCTCCAAATCCCCTGCTTAAATTGGATAGAGATGTGAGTATTAACTGGGTCCTCTGAATCCTTGTCTAACACCAGGAAGGAAGCAGGAAGGTTGCAGAAGTATTAGCAGCTGATGACTTAAATTCATTAGGAGAACAGTATAAAAAGCAGTTCAGAGGGAGGCTGGTCAAGTTCAGGTCGTGCCCAGGTGTGACCTTTGGGTGCAATCAGAATAGCAGTGACCAATATCCTGATTTCTATATTCACAAAAGAAGCAAATGGACCTCGTGGCAGATCACAGGAAAGAAACATTCCCACCTTGCCTTGCCCCGGGCATGCAGAACCCGGCTCCCAAGGCTGGAGCCTTTCGGATTTTGGAGCATGGACTTCTGCTGTGCCTTGGTTACAGCAAAGGCTTGTGCTAACAGAGGAGATCAAGGTAATGGCAAATGGGAAAACAGGCAGTTGTTTCCAAAGAGCTGAAGCAGCTTTCACAAGTTCCTAGGTTTTAATATTAGAGTGGACCATTCTGGCTTCCTGCAGAGCCTCAGCCAGAGAATTATGTAACCGATGTTACATTTGTTCCACCAGTGCTAGAAACATTTTCTAAACATTTCCTAGGGCTGCTGAATGTAGCTGAGCTCTTTCTACTTGCAGTGCTAAGAGCTTCCTGGAGACTTGCAAACCCACCTGCAAACTCTTGTCCTGACAGGGTATATTATACCAACCATGGTTGCAGTTATAAAGAAAAAAAATATGCCCCTCTATGTATTTTTTTAAAAGATCAGAAGGTCTTATGCTTTTTTTTTTTGTATTTTGTTAGAAATTTTGCATTTTTTTTAAAAAAAAGATTACTTTTATTCTAAAAAGGGAAATCATATTCTTCTGGTCTTTTCCTGTGAAATTCCTTCTTCCCAGCCAAGGAAAAGGTAAGGGAGTGGACAACCTACTTTCCTTCACTCACTTTTCCCAAAACAAGAAAAACATTATTTTTCCTATTAAAAATGTAACTAAAAATTTGATTTTTCATTTAAAAAATCATTTGGAAATGTTTACTCTAAACAAGCACATTTAAAAAACGCAAAGCCACTTTTCAAACACATTTTTGACCAGCCATAGTTAGCTGACAAGTGCTGGTGCCAGACCATTTGCTCTAGGGTTCCCATTGTTAACACTGCTGGATCTGTACTGGTAACAATGGGGGAAAATATGTAGTAAATTTTGCTAATGAGAAGGCGACATTCTCACACAGCCATTTTTTAACATTTAAAAGAACATTCAAGAGCACAATATATAAAGCAAATTCCAAAAAGATTTATCCTGGGAGAGAAGGCTGAAGCAGAGAAGAAAGCCTTTTCATTCTACCAATATTAATTCAGAGAAATGCGTTTGGCGTCAGGATTAAGAAATTCTAGAAGCTGAAGAAATGTAATAGAATTTCCCCAAGAGAAAATGCTGTCAGAGCAGCCAGGCCAATTAGGTTTCCTGATCAGGAGGATGAATATAATGTTTTTAGGAATAAAAACAATTCTTTCGGTTTGTCTGTCTGTATTTCCAAGCTGTAAAGCAGGGTGAAATACTATCTGCCTGCACCCTGGCCCACGCTGGCCTGTGAAGCGCTTCCCGGGCTGCAGAGAAGAGGCTGCAGAAGTGCCTTGTCCTTCGGATTGAGAGTAATTCGGTGTTCAGACAGGCTGGAGAAGATGAGGGGTTATTTGGTGGAAGCATCTTGCCTTGCGGTGCAGAAGCTAAATAAAGTAAGGTTAATGGAGCTAAGTATACACGGCCTAACTCTGCAAGATGATTAAAAGGTGACTGGAAAACAATCTACAAGTGTTAGAAGGGCATCGCCGCCAGGAGAGGAAAGGACTGCTTGTAGATGGGAAAGCAAAACTCAGAGCCTGATGCTCAAAGGGAGACACAGGCTGGGCACTGGGCACGAACAGGCACTAACACCATTATTTTCTAGTCATAAAGTCACTGTAACTAGAGAAAACCATAAATACTTGTACAGAAAGTTGGATGAGGGAGTCAGGTCAGTTTGTTCTTCCTCTCTCACAGAAGGAATAGCCTGCAGCTGATAAAAGCAGGACCATGGATGACCTTGAAGGTCTTTTTCCTCTGTCACTCCAACAGTCTTTTCAGATCCAAATATAAACGCATGCCTCAACCCTAAGGATACATCTCTGTGAATGCAGCGAGGTTCGCAGGGAGGCTCAACAGACCAAGAGTCTTTCTGGTTCAGTTGCAGGAGGCCTGGCACACGGCAGGAGGTGTCCTGGGATCGGGTTCAAGCAACCAGGATCCCAGGATCTCGCAGGATCTCCTACCATGTGGGCTCCAAGAGGTGAATCGTAGCAACCAGGATCCCAGGATCTCGCAGGCTCCAAGAGGTGAATCGCGCATGGAGGCACCCGAGCATCCACCCAGACTGATCAGACACTGCGTGGCCAAGCTTCTGGGAGCGCTTGGACACTTGTACAGAACCATCTTAAGTTTCTTCATATTATTTGTTTGGTGCCAAAAATGTCCTTGGAGGTGTTTCACTCCAACAAAAAGTCATGGAGAATTGACAATGTTATGGGCTGCTTCCAACGCTCACCTTGGTTGTATTATCCTCCAAGCAGGATTAAACAGAGCCAGCGTAGTTCTCCCTAGCTGTCAATTCCAGTCATTGAATTGCATTTTCCTGTGGATTTGCAGGTGAAGAGCTGCTCCGGAAAGTCTTCCAGTGCTTCCCGCTGGATTTCCCTGCACATCAGCTTCACTCGCAGAGCCCAGCGTCTTGGGCACAGGTCCTGGCCGTCCGCTTGGGAACGTTCCTGGCATCAGTGGAATGCTCAGCAAGGGCACCGCCAGCAACAACAAAAAGCCCTTTCAGCACCATGTGCTCTGACAGGACACGGACATTCAAGCGTGGCTGCCTGGGCTAGTCACTTATAATGACAGGTGGCGTTTATTTTTGCTTTCTGAAAAAAGTGCCAGTACATTTGCTTTCAAATCCTGCCCCTGAATCCACAGGTGGAAAAAAACCCTGGAGCCGGGAGGGCACCAGTGTGTGATGGTAGGGAGCAAGGGCAAGGCAAGAGCACCTGCAGAGACAGCGCCGCCTCGAGAGCCCCGTGCTCCTGGCACCAGAAAATCAGTCACGGCCTCCTTCAGCACAGTGACACTGGAAATGTAACAGGATCCAATTATAATTAGGAAACAGCCCCAGCAACATCCCAGCATCACAACAACCACCCTGACTTTGCCATAACAAATGTAAAAATATACCCGCATATTTATAGCTTGGCATCTCTGTCCACTCACAGCCTGGTGACGTGCCCCCTCGTGCCCTATTCTTTGTACCCTGCTGTACTTCACCCATGGTAATTAACAGTGACTGAGGTTTATACGGTGTCACCCAAAGATCCTTTTATTTTTCAAATCAGTCAATCTACTGATCTACTCGACCTGCCACCTACCCGGGCAATCTTTAAATTGAAGAATAGTTTTACTAATCCCAACATCTCGTCCAAAGCAAAGCAGCCTGAGAGGGATGGCAGAAATTTTAGAACTGCTTTGAGTTAAAGCTCAAGCTTAAGCTTCCCGGCTTTTTAGGACTTTTTTCTTTTTTAAGATTCCTTTATCACTGCTCACTCTTTTCGTGAAGTGATTCCTCCTTCTTCATTCACCTCTACTTTCTGCAGCCTCCCCTTTTCCACATCCTCCATCCACTGCCCAGTTTTGTAAAAGTGTTTTTTAGGAGTAGCCCCTTGGAGCTTGGTTTGTGCAAGGCGTGTTTTTGATGCGGTGACTGAAGCACTTTGTGGTGTAAAGGGGATGTGAATTTAGGAGGTGAAAGTTTTGCCTGCGGGGCAGGAGTGGGGAGATGTTTTGCTGGAGTTTACCTGAATGTGTTGCTACAGGACCAGATATTCCATCCTAGATAATTTTGCTTTACATTTTGCTTTTGCCTGCCTTAGCATGTTGTCAAATGCATTCAAAGAGTTACCATGATCGCTTTTGAAGGTGGCTACATTTTGCAGAGGAGGGAAAACAGTGATTTATAGGGATCCAAGGCAGCATAGCAAGGCATTGCTGTGCACTGGTGTGTTTAGGCCCCTGAAAATCACAGCTGTTGCTATCTTAGCTTCAGTTTGGGCTCTTTGGGTGTGTTTTAATACTTGCTTAAGCTGGCTGTTCAGGCCAGCCTGCACAAGGCTGTCTCTGCGTTTTCAAGCTCCTGACTGGTGCATTTCTATGGTTTCCATCAGCATCCAA
Source organism: Tinamus guttatus (assembly GCF_000705375.1). The sequence goes on along the minus strand of NW_010589259.1, from coordinate 230,652 downwards.
AAAAGTTCATAAAACATTTCATTGGCTGTTAGAACAGAGCAAATGCAAATTCCAAATAAAAAAGTTACAACCAACTGAAGACCTTCGATGCTTTTCCTGCCCTGAGTCCTTCCTTTCACATCACGAATCACTGTCTAGTTACCTGGAACTAAAAGGTCAGTCCTGTCCCCTTTTCCTTTGTGAATGACTCTCCCCAAATCAGTTGCCAAAGACTATACATACATTTTTTGAATTCTTGGGAAAACTTCCTCTAAAGTCAGTGGTCAGATTGCTTTCTTGGTTGCACTGGATTAGATCAACAGTTGACCTGTGGAAGAAAACAGAATTAACCTGAACTTTTTAATGGTATAATTAATACCTGAATCTAATCTAGTAAATATACCACTATTTATGTGTTATCTCTGGATTAGCAAAGGTTAAGCGTTTTCTGCATGTTTTTGGTGTTTCTAAGTGTTTTCTGGCTATTCCCCACTAACTGTCTCTGTTAACCCTGTTAGCTGGAAGAGACTGACTTAATAAACTTAACTCAGGTTGGGGATAGATTGCATTTTTATTCTAGAATGAATTCATCAGGAATAACTGTTCTTCTTTTAATCCATACCTCTTTAATCCAAGTTAACCTCTTCATTTACACAAACCCAAAGGAGTTAGCTAAAATTGCTGAAGACCCTCCAGATTTTTGTGATAATTTCAAAGGAACTATTCCTCTGAGTGAATCCCCTTGGAGGAACCCAAGTTTCTCCTCCTTCTCCACATACCTCTTCCTCCTCTTGCACTTAAAAGTTTTATATTCTCTTTTGATGTTAAAGGCAGATCAAGTGTGTCCCTACAATTTATTTTCTGCGCAGACGGTTTACAGGACAGGCTCATAATTAGGATCAAAGTCTGCAGTGATGAAGCAGCACTAACAGCCACTGTAGCATGAGGCTGCACAGAGATCTGCGGCAGATGGGCATGGAGGGACCTTCCCCCCCTGCCTTCCCCCTTGGGACAAGCTGGTGAGTGGATATTTGGTGCTCAGATTTAGACTGACATTCCCAAATCCCTCTGTGGAGCTGGTGAGCAATAATATCTCATTTCCTGTCTCTTCATACAGCACTGTGGAGCCATGGCTTTGTGTTGTAGAACCATCTAGACCGTCACCTAGTGAATATTGACAGCAAATAGCCTTCAAGCACTAGGTAGGGGGATCCGAAACATCAGTCAATATGGGAAAAACCTGAATCCCTTAAGCACACAATTTACCCTCCTGTGCAAGTAGAAACAAATACAGATCGCATTAAGAGCAGTTTGCTTTGCTCTACTCGGGCTCCAGCTTTCAGAATCAGTCCTGCTAGCCAACAGGCAGCTTGGAAGCAGCCTTCACTGCTGCTTGCCTGGCCCCGGGGTGAGTTGGGAGGAGGGAATATTGGTGTCAGGGAATGCAGAAGCTTGGAATGCCCGCAATTTTAGTGCATTCTGTATTTTCCATGTAAGACATTCCCCAGATTTTGAGGGTAGAGGTTATGAAAAGCTAAATAATAAAAGTTCTTAATCTAAGCAATCAGGAGCTGTGCCAAACAGGAACAATTCTGGGAAATAACCATTTTATCTTTGGTACCTAACTGCATTTTTTTTAAAAAAGGCCTTTTATTATGATTAATTTCTTGTGCTCAGGAAGTTTATGCAGCTGTCCTTGATGTGGGGTGCTTGTCCCTTGGTTTTTCAGGTCCTGTGATGTCCAGCACTCAAAGAAAAATGTTTTTCAAGCAGGGCCTTTTTTATTTCTCCTCTGGGTACCTTAACTCAGTGGCAGAATTAACCAAAGGAACTTACTGTGGGAAGTACAGAATCCTGTAAAGGGATTTAGAGGGATTTCAGAGGTTTAAAGATTTTTCATCATCATGATTTGGAATGATCAATTTATTTTTGTACATATTTTCCCATGTTAAGCTCATGAGGAATATGAAAATCCTATTAGGAGGCTGAAGGAGATATTCCTGTTCTTACAGGATGTAACAAGGCACCTCCTGTGAGAGGTGGGCTGTGAAGGGCATCTCATTCCCCCTTCCACTGGAGTCACCAGGCTCCAGCTACCCCAACCATCACATCCGCATCCATGTCCCACTAGGAGCACAAAATGTTGCTTATGCCACCTTAGAAACCTGCGATGAAGCTTGCAGTAGACCCAAGTCTGGTCTACAAGGAGAGAGTTTTTCTTGCCTAACTTAAGACATCTAAAATTCAGCTGTTCTCTTTCCAAGCCTAAACTGGTTATGGTCCTGCTATCAGGGCTGTGAAATGTGCATTCTGAAAGGGCCTTTTTTCCCATATCCAACCACAGGTGTCTAACTCTCTCCAGAGCTGGTATTTTCTGACCTGGCCGTAGAGGAAATATTGGTAATGATATCTCATAGATATCTGCAGTTAGATGAGATGACTCCTGCCTTGAGAGGATTAGTGTCAAGGTGATCTGCCCACAGTCAATTTTCTTCTCCTTTAGAGATCTGCACTGAAAATCTTTCTGAAGGAACAGGCAGAACTTGGGCTGTGGTGAACAGGAATTATCTGTGCTCGAGGTGCAGATTCTGTAACTTTCTCTAGCTTCCAGGTCTCCTTTTTAACTGAACACAGCCAGTGACGCCTTGTTTCACTGTTCAGGGTCTCCAACAGCCCTGGCCGGGAATCAGCAGTAACTGATGCAGCTGCTTACCAGATTAGAGACCTTCCTGTTGCTCTGCTATAAAGAAGGTAATTCTGCAGTGCCTGTTCTGAGGGAGATTATCAGCCTCTCATGTGCATGTGCTGGGGACGTTCCCTGCTCTCCTTTTCCATGGGCAAGGTCCAGCAGTGCCTGGTGCTGCCTTGGTACAGAGCAATGGTCTTGCAGAGTAAGTGGCAACAAGCTGGAAGGTGGCAACGAGCAACTTCCATGGGGCCAGCAGCCAGACTGCAGGGTCCAGGGAAGATGCATGAGACAAAGACCAAGTCACGGATGATCAATGCATGATAAACCCTACTTCTGTCCAAAAGAGACCTTGACAAACAGCACATACATATGGTGAGGAACAGACGCAATCAAGCAACCATCTTTTTATAGGATGGGTCTTCACTCAGCAGCAGTTAGTCCCCCTCCACCTTCCAGCCATGAGAGGCTGCAAAGGCCCGCACAGGATTTGCAGCTCTGTCACCCACAATCGCTGCAGAGTTGTCTCTGTAGCTCGCGGTCGCACAGATCCTGTGCTGACACACAGGAGGGTTTGGTGGGAGCATCCCGCGCAGTGAGTGCAGGGCTTTGAATTCCGCGCGTGAAAGGTGTGACACAAGTGCCAGCGAGTGGCTGAATGCTCTTTCACATCATGGCAAAAGCCCCTTTAAGAGAGGAATGGGTGTATTGGGGTGACACGAAGGCAAAAATTGTTTGAGGGAACCTGTTTATTTGAAAAACGTGCCTTGCTGCTCCAATCTGAATTGTTTTTCTTCCTTGGAATGAAAGAATGTAGGACATGGAGGGGAAGTTTGCCAGAAAAGGCTTTTGGAATTGCAATGAAATGGCTATGTTTGTGCTCAGAAGGGTCTCAGGCTTGTTGTGCTCACATCTGCTTTAAGTTATCCTGATGTTGTTTTTTTTTATTTTTTTCTAATTGAGTTTAACATACTGAGAAAGGCACAAAGCTCTCTGCCCGCAGGCACAAGAGAAGAAACCTCAGCAACATCCCCTGACCCTGCCACCATGTGCTTCCCAACAACCCAACCAAACCGCCGCCGATGACAAATGGGCCTCGGAGCGGCTCGATGCGGGCGCTTCCTCGCGCTCCGCAGCGCTCGGCGCCTCGGGAAGCCCCGGCTGGGCAGCAGATGCCGAGGTCGGGTTTGCTGGGAGCGGGCACCGGCCAAGCTGGCAGGTTGGGGAGCCCGGATCAAGGCAATTCCGCGTTTCCCTGTGCCGTGGGTGCTCGGATGAGTGAGCAGCTGCTAGCCAGTCCCTGAGGGATCAGCTCGCAGCCGTTGTTTGGTCCCACTCCTGGGCAAAGGTGGCTCTGACCGGCCTCTGGACTCCTCCTGTGTGCAGGTCTGGATACGTCTGCAGTGAAGTGTCCCCCGGCCGCTGAGGACGGCTGCAGAACAGCGTGCGCCGACCCTGCCTCTTCCTCCCTGCCTTCCTCATGCTCCGTTCATTCCCAAGGGGAAAGAAGGGAACTAGCCATGAGCCATTAAGGCAGCTCTGCTCTGGCCTAAAAATACCAGAGGTTTTCACTGAGATGATTTCCACCCAGCTCAAAGAGGGAGAGCACAAAAGGGCTTGGGCCCTGTGGCTGTTGGTTAGCCAAGACAGCAGTTTAGCTGGCATGGTCCTGGCGTGCAGACAGCAGCTTTGTCATGTGAGCCGAGGGTGACAAGGGCAACCCAGTGCCTCGCTGTGCTGCGGACTCAGCGGGTCTCCAGCCTTTCCCTTTTGCACATGGATGCTGTGAAGAGGGACCCTGCCAGGGCTGTCGCCCGAGCACTGGTGCATGTGGGTGCCCTTGCCCTGGAAGAAGGGAGGGGTTGAGAGACGGGTGTTTTTATGTGCACATATAATATGCAGGCACGCAAGTGAGTGTGTACGTACACGGGTGCATCGCGGAGCCTGGGGCTGTGCTGGGAGAGGAACCACGGTCCTCACTGCAAGGCAGTTACGATGCCTTCCCCTTCCAGCTTGGTAAAACCGCTTCTCGCACGCTCTGTTTTAAGGTAAACCAGCATTTATTTGTCCTAAAGCAGCGGGCTGCGAAGTGCAGGGGTGACCCAGCTCGCTAGGCGGGAGGCCGGTGGTGGCCGCGGTGTCACTGCCGAGGCAGCGCCGGGGTGCGGGGAGCTGCCCTGCTCTCACCGAGGGGTCCGAGGGGTCCGGGCACCCCGGGAGCCTCCTTGTCCCTGTTGCTGCACGTCGGCTGCCCTTGCACACATCCTCGCAAAAACGGGCCCTGCTTTAATTGTTTAATTATGTTAAAACAGCTGTGCAAAGCTGGCGCGTGGACAGGAGAGGGCACCTATGTGAGGTGTGTGCACTTATATAAAACAGCTTTTTGTGGTACGCACATGTGTGAGCATCTCATTTAACCCCTGCTTAAGGCAGTGTAACCGGTTGCCCCTCAGAGTTTCCTCCTGCCCCTTTTTGCACATTTCTGGGCTCGTCAGTGCGTTCTCAGGTGCACTGAGCATTTGCCAACCAAAGAAACTGTCCAGACATGATGTCAGGCTGACCAGCTTCCAACCCCGCACCACCCGCAGGGGGCAATCAGAAGCCTAGGAGAGGCCTTATCAATAAAACATTTTCCCTGCAGGAGGGCAGAGAAAATACTGAGCAGGTGATTCAAGCACAGGCTGTCCCTGCACATATTCGCTGAGGGAAAGGGGGAGTCTCTCTCAGCGTCCATGAGAGCCCTATTTTTTTGTGTCAACAAGGTGCCCATTGCTGGCCATACCTTCTATACTGGATTATTTCTTGTTCTGTTTCTTTCCAGAGGGCGAATCTCAGACTGTAGTGGTGTTTTATTTTAGCTTGCAGGTGAGGTTTGCTTTCCGTTTGGGGAAGGTTACAATTTACCACTAAGCCCTTTTGGCATCGGAGAGACAGGTTCATTTATAAATAAATAAATAAATAACACTCAATCAGCAAATAAAGCAGAATGTTATATAAGAGGAATAATATGGACAGCAGGGGCTCCCCAGCCTTGGAGCTTCTCCCCCCTCCTTGAGTGATTAAAGGTTTCAGCATTCCCAGGGAGGGCACTGAGGTTGCATAAGAGCCTGTTTGCTTTGAGCCAGTATTGCCCCCTCTCCTAAAGCTGAGAGAACCCGTGGATTTCCGAGCAGCCCGCGCTCCGTTAGCAGATGGCTGGGGTTGTTGTCATTTTATATGAATGGCAATGATAACTCTGCAGCCTGAGAGGATTAATGCAAGAAATGAAAAGCACCAGCACGTTTTATCCTGTAGTATTTTCTCACAAAGAGCAAAACACACTTTTTTTTTTGCCTTGTCTAAAGCAATGGGTCTGTGCTGAGTAGTACCATGGGGCTGGCTGTGTATTTCCATTGGTTGATGTTAAAGAAAAAAAATAGTTCCAGACTTTTTCTTTCTCTCCTTTATAGAGTGAAAGGAAGCACAAACTTTACAGGTTTTGATTTTTAAAGGATTTTTAAGTATCTTTCGTTAACCTTTGTTAAATATCTTATAAATACTTCTAATAAGCTTTGCTTATTAAAGAATCCAAGGATCTGCCATTGTAAAAAGAGAGAGACCCCTCACCTTCTTTGCACCGGTGGTTTAAAAAATTGAGACTCTGCCTTCCTTGATGTGGGAGAACTGAGTTCAAAATAGTGAAATGTAAAAGCCAAAGAGCTAATGGAGCCAGAGCAGTTACATGTGTGGGTGAGGGCCTGTGTGACCTCTCTGATGTCTAATACCATTTGAAACCTGCCACAGCCTTCCTCTCAGAGCGACCTCGCGGGGTCTCTCTCCATCCCCATCTGCTTATTTGCACAAAGTGTGCAAGAAGTTGCTATTTTTGAGAGCCTTTGAAAACCTCTCTTCTTTACAATAGGAGAATAAACGTGGAATCTTTTGTGTGCTGTTCTCTCCATCTTGCTGTTAAATTATTCTGTCTCTTTCTGCTACCATGATGGAATAAATGTAAGAGAAAGTGAAAATTTATGTTTATCAAATGGGTCTGGGTGCTGGAGCTGTATGACAAAGAGTAAATATTAGGATTTTGTGACAAAGCACTGGCAGCTGCCAACACGTGTGAGCTTCGGAGCTCTCTAAGCTCTAACTCAAGAGTAGAACGGTGTATTTCTAGGATTGAAAAACAAACTGGGAGGAGAGGGAAGAGAAAATAGTGTGTTGGGGTTTTGTGGGAATGTGGAGATATATGATGAAGGAGCAAAAGAGGGGGAATGAGACAGAGAGAAGCAAAACCACAGCCGTATTTTCAAGAGCAAGCCTCCTCCGCGGGGCTCTGCAGTCCCACCGAACTGCAGCAAAGGGCAGTGTGCCCCGAGGGTGCCAAACGCAGAGACAAAGTTATTGAAGAGCTTTGTGTGCAGAGGTGCGAGGGGGATCCGAGCTGATTTTGTGTTTCAATGCTGAGATCCAGAAAGTGAATCATGGGCAGAGTTTGCTGGGAATTTTCTGACTAAATGTTCTCTTCATCAGAAAGTGATGATTAATTGAAAACAAACAAACACTGTTTCATCTAAATGAATAAGTTCCCATTGAAATACAGGCAAAATTCCCCTGGATCCGTGCCTGGCTTCTAGCATGATTGGCAGGAGGTCAGGAAGGCACCAGGGGTCTGCAGCTCCCAGGCAGTTCTGCCATGCGGAACCGGGGCTCACGCTTGTTCCTTCCTGCAGCTCCTGGGCAGCAAACACCAAGTTGATGGGTTCACTGTAGATTAAGTAAAACCTAGCAGGATGACAGCGAAACTGCTATATGTGAAGTGAAAGCAGATTCTTCCTCTTGCTTTGGTGGAGATATGATTTCAATGATTGCTGTTACCTGCCTGCTATTATCTGTTATCTGGGAGCCCTCCTTTCTGGCTAAAGGAGGTCTCAGTAGCGTTATTCACTTCAAAATAAAATTAAAGATTGGATTTCTCACATTAGATGTTGCAGATTGTCACTTGTTGAAAAGACAAAGCCAACCTGTTGTATTTATACTTTTCCAAAGGTTAATTTTTACCTGCTCTTGCAAGGTTGAAACAAATTTAGTCTTTCCTTCTGTTAAAACGTTCAACGTATCTAAAAACTTGGAATTCCCATGCTGAAAGGTATTGTGAAAGCAGTGGTCATATTTATTATTAGAATGAGGTTAACAAGCAGTCTTGCCTGTAGATACATCTGGCAACAAACCCATCGGAACTGAGCGGAGGCCGCTTACTAATAAGGTTTCTAAGTCAGGAAAAGGACAGGGTGTTCTCAAAGATCATGTAGCTGGAATTAAAACAAGGAGATTGAACTAATCTGCATGATTTACGTGTCTCACTCCAGGACCCTTTATGGACAGCTTTAGACCTGAAACCCAACAGTCATCTATCATAACATTGCTCTCAACTTATAGACCTAAAATGAGCTGCCTATAGACAGTCCAGAAGTGTCTGGGCCAGGATCTTTCTTCACTTTCGGATATCTGAGCAGATAGTAGAATTCGGGTTCCCCTCTTTGCTGCAGGAATTACTCCACTCGCTCTCTGATATAAGTTGTTTTGGGTGACAGAAGCATATATGAGCCAGCAAACAGCAAAGGCGGTTTGTTGGAGACATAGAATATTTTTTCCCACGTCTTATTTTAATGGTAGGGAGAAGAAGAAAATAACGAGGAGGGCAGATGAGGTGTCAGAGTTGAAGGCCTAATGACAATGATTCGATGCAGCAAATTGACACAATCTACTTATGCATGATGTCAATAGAATGGAAAATCCAGAGGTGACACAAAAATAAAATAGATTCCTTCTGAAGATACTGCATGTTGGGGCCTTAGTAAGAATATATAAGAAAGTGGAGTTTGTGGGGAACTGGACCGACGCCTAGCAACCGAACACCTGGAGGAGAACCAATCAGTTGGGAGCCTGTAGCCAATGAGTGCTGCTCCTCAGCGCATGCCCACCTGCATGGGTATAAAGCCCTGCTACAGACAACAGCAGGGGGGGTTGACCTCACTTTGTGTGGAGGTGTTGTTTGCTCTGGCTTGCGGAGAGGGCCCTGGCACTTGGCACGAGAGTGACCCTCGACATCTGGTGACCCCGACGTGATCGTGGGCGACGTGACCGTGTGAGAACGCGAGGGATGCTCTCTGATATAAGTTGTTTTGGGTGACATAAGCATATATGAGCCAGCAAACAGCAAAGGCGGTTTGTTGGAGACATAGAATATTTTTTCCCACGTCTTATTTTAATGGTAGGGAGAAGAAGAAAATAATGAGGAGGGCAGATGAGGTGTCAGAGTTGAAGGCCTAATGACAATGATTCGATGCAGCAAATTGACACAATCTACTTATGCATGATGTCAATAGAATGGAAAATCCAGAGGTGACACAAAAATAAAATAGATTCCTTCTGAAGATACTGCATGTGGCAAAAAATGCAGCATGGCTGATGGGAATGGCCACAGTTGAGGTGGAAGGAAAACGTAAGCCAAATAATCCCTACCCTCCAGTTCTGAAAGACCTGGCACTTGAAATTGCCAGGGTGTTTGAAAGTAGCTTTAATTAAACCATCAAGTCAAAGGCGGTAGTATGTGATTAAAGAACATAAAATATATAGTGCCTATATTTAAGATGGAGACCAGAAGCAATGTGGAAAACTGTAAAATTGTGTGTAAACTTCAATAGGTTGCAGGACTTTTGGAGCAATTTTTGAAGGAAACCATACTGAAAGACAAGGAAATAATGGCAAATGAGGTAAAATACAGCAAGTGTTTATGAAGGGTAAACCATGCCTGACGGATCGCCCAGTTTTCTTTGAAAAGATAATTGATACAGACCATGGAGATGTGGCATGTCTGATCTACGTGAACATCAGTAAAACTAAAGGCATACAAAGCTGTGGGGGGTAATTATTAGCTGAACTGGAGAAGTTGGAGGTTACTACAGAAATAAAAAACTGGCAAAGGAGCAGGCTAAAGGGGAGCGGATGGAAGACAGCGTTGAAAATGGCTGTAGTGATGTTGCCAGTACAATTCTTCAAAGAAAGGCTTGATACCTGTCTTAATAGTTCTGTGAATGGGAGGAATTGTCAATGAGAAATGGGAAACGGGAAATCAAATGGGAATGAAATGGTTGATCCCAATAGAAGAGTCATAATTAAAGAAAAATTTGAAGGAACCTTTTCTTAGTATGCCTGAGAAGATGAGGCCAAGAGGGGATACAATGATTTTGGAAATGCAGAGGCAGAGTGTTAAAAACTATTGAAGCTGAAGAATAACTTTGGCACAGAAAAAAAAAAAAAGAAGATATGATTTGGCCAAGAATATAGTTTTATTTTACTGAGATGTGTTTAGGTTGGAAATGAGAAAAGCTTTTTAGCTCTCAGAGTTCAGTTCTGGAGGGAGTGTGTAGTAGAAGCACACGAACTAGTTCTGAGATGATATTCGATCATTGCATGAAAAGGTTTTCTCTGACGGCTGCCTGTGTAGCAAGAGATGGATTCGGTGATGTCTGAGGACTCTGTCTGGCCTGTCCTTGCCTGCCCTCCTGGGGAGATAGAAATTCTGAGTAACTTTAGGTCGCAGAGGGACCTAACATTCTTCCATTTACTCGGGTATGTTGGTTCACTTCTAATGTAGATATGAGTCACATGCAACATGTTTGAGAGAAATGACAATTTGGAAATTAGAGCCCTGGGAAACTGGGAATGTGGGTTTCATTCCTATCCCATTCCAACTTGTGCTCTCCAATAACCCACTAAGGAAGCAGTTAAAACTCATTAAGTGCTTTCCCATTTGCCCTCGTGCTATTTCTAAGCATGCTCCCATCCCAACATCTCAGTGCCCATTTCCCAGCTCTGCCCATCACACATTAACTGTTCGTTAGCATCCCTCCACCAACGCTCCCGCAGGAGTTTCAGCCAACGTTTCTTTGGGAAAGGTTCTCATTCACAGGCTGGAGAGGAGGGAGAAAAGAAGAGCCCCCAGCCTCGGATCCTGCAGCTGGTGGGCGCTCCCTGCTCTGAACCACCGCGTCGCCTTCCTTGCAGGAAACTGAAGGATAAGTCTGCCGCCAGATTTGGAAGGGCTCCAAGAGCTCGGGTCTCCCTGCCCGCCAGGGATGGCTCTCAGCTGGGCTAGGGTCGCTTCTCAGTGAAGGATAAATTCATTTTCCAGGGAGGATTTTCACATCTCAGTTTCGTTCTTGTGCAGAATGAAAACAGCTGCTGAAACCTCACTTAAAAACCTGGATTTCCACCAGCTTTACCTGAGGTCCTCCTTCCCAGTAAGAATTAATAGCATGTGTGAGGGCTGCCCTTCAAGCTGGTGAACACGACGGGAAACAACTTGCTTTGGTCTCCACCCGAGGGGTCAGGGAGGATGAAGGAAGCAGCTGTTCTGGCTGTGGCTCTTTATTTCACCCCCCCATGCTGGAAATATAGTCTGTGATTTCCTTTGAGTCCAGCCAAATCCAGGAGTTTGAATGTCAAACCCTGCAAAGAACAGCGAGTTCATGGAATGTTTTTTGCAGCCGTCAGCTTTAACCTAAGCAAACGATGGCAAAGCAGCTGGAACCACTGGGTCCTGGGGCTGCCCAGACCCCATCAACGCTTCCTTTTCCAAACTGTTTCCAAACTTTTTTCCTTTTCCCCATGACCAGAGTCCTACCATGCTGCTTTTGCACCAGCTGAAATTCCCTCCTTCTGGAGTTTCGTTCTGCTCACATAGTATCTGCAGAGAAAGGATGGAGCTACTGAAGAGTCTAGAAGGGTTTAAAGACATTGCTGAAGCCCATTTCAGATATGATCATAGAGAAACTAATAAAAGACCTTGCGAAGCTATGCAGTATTCTCAGAAATCGAATTTCTTTTTCAGGGACTTGAGACATGGCAACGAAGACTAGAACGTGGTTTTGAAAAGTTTTGCTCAGGGAGATTTGCAATGAATCATTTATCTGCTTTTTACAGCTGAGACCACAACCTGTAAGCTTTTACCAGGTATCTATGAGAGAGTTTAAAAGAAATACCTTTCCCCAGCTCATGAACAACCCCATAAATCTGTGTCAGAGCGTATTTAGCTTTGCCTAACAACTTGATTTGCCAGGAACATGCAAGCAGGATGTCACCTCAGCGTGTTCTCCCAACCCCACGCAGATGCAAGTGTGAGACCAGAATGGTGGGAAGTTGCCTTGAGGTCCATGTGTAGCATTTCTGGATTGCAGTCTTGGTTCTGCTGAAACACCTTCTGAAACTCCACTGCATCTCTCTGCTTCTCTACCTCAAGAGTCTGACTATAACTGCAGAGTTCTACATCGTGTCAATGGCTGCGACGCTTCAGAAATGATGGTTTGCAAAGAGCTCAGAGGGCCCAAGTGCTGGAGGCGTTGAGCACACTGTCATGCGGTACGTATTAAGAAAGGCAGAAAAAGAGATTGCTGTATTTAATGTTCATTGGTACAAGCTGAGATGAAGACAGGCGAACTGACTGGAGCTGTGCACTGACCCACGAAAGTGCTGGGGCCTGTGAGGAAACGCTGGGAGCCCTGGGCTGGTTCGTACTGCGGAGGAGACAGGCTGGCTGTGCTCAAATACATCCAGGGATGTTCTGAGGGAGAGCACACATCAAATATTCTCATTAGTAAAATGACAGAAAATGCTGTTATGGCTTGAGGCTGCAGCAGGGAACATTTAGTATAAATATTAGGAAAAAACTTTATAATTCCAAGAAGAGTTACAGCAATTGGAATGAACTGTCAGGGGACATTGTGGAATCACTTTTAAGCTTCTAGCTGTCGCTTTGGGAAGATTAAATAAATCCCACTCCATGGCAGTAGCCGGGGTGGTCTGCATGATCCCCGGCACTCCCTTCAGCCTCAAACAATTCTCTGAATGGAAGGAATGGCTTGTCCATAGAGGCTGCTGCTTGGATAATGCGCTGACTACTCTTTCAATTATACACGGCACTCCAGGGCAGGCCCTGCGCTTCTCTCCCTCTTTGGAAAGGGTCCAGCACATATTAGGCAGCACCACAATATAAATAATAACAACCCACAGTCCCCATCTCAGCCGTGGAAGAGCCGTTTTCTTCAGATTCCCTCCTGCGCTGTGAGCTGCAAGGCCAGACAGTAGCCCACTCCAGCTGAGCACTCATTTAAGAACCTAAGGGCAAAATCCCATGGCTACAGCACATGACGTGGGAGTTGGTGTCAGTACAGCTCCAGTGACTCTTCATCCTCTTCATTTCCATCTTCTCAGGCAGGCAGCAGCTCTAAGGATCGTGCTGCGGTACCCGGCAGACTGCTAATTCCTGAGCTGGAGGAGGGACACTGTCCTGCCCAGCGATGGTGGGACGGAGAAGGCAGAGCAGCCCCTGGTTAGGACCATTGCAGACTTGCTCACCTGGTAGCACTGCTGGCACTGGCCGGCAGCAGGTCGTAGGACGGCTGCAGTTGCTGGTTGGCAGAGGGGTCTTGCCTTTGAGGTGTCGGATTAAGATTTCTGGCATCTTGCTAATTAGCACTGCAGAGCTACTGCAGGTATCCTACCCTCGCAGTGCTCCCACCTGCTCTGCAAGAGCTCTCCTCCCCAGCACGCTGAATTGCACTGAATAAATTTGAATTCCTCTTGTTAAAACACCTCACTTCTTGCCAGACTGTGGGGTTTTGCAAAGAGTCAGGATAGCATCTGAAGCCAGAGTTTCTCTCATTCACACCAAGTGGGAATGGAGCAGCCAGCAGAAAACATGGGAAGATGCCAAGAAAGAGCATCCCTGGAGTTCCCAGGTTTCTGCTGCAGTAGTTGCAAAGGTGGAATGGTGACTCTTGCAGCACTGCTAAACCCTCTCTGACCTCATCAGCTTGGATTGACTCCTATTCCTTTCTTTATAGGGGCTGCTTTTTCTGCAGTAAGCAATCTTCCAGCACGCTGCTGCCCAATTCATATAAAGGAAAGTAAGACTGGTAGCTGATCCTGGCAGGAAAGGAGAGAAAGACGGAGGACATACACACTGCCCCGTGACTGCCAGCTACACCTCCTGGGGGTGTAGGCCCCAACCATACCAATGTGCTGTGTCTCCTGGTTATTTTTCAGTCATTTGCAGTATCACTTGAGGAGAAAAAATCATTTAGGTTCTGGGAGAGGCAGAAGTCCCTCTCTGGTCACCACGTGGCTTTGTCAGGTGTTCAGGGTGCCACATCTGTCTAGCTGGATTGCTCCAACATGTGTTGCTGAACTGGAAACAGAGCCGGGAACTCTGCATTTTTTTGGCTACTGCAGAGTGTCTACAGATTTATAGAGCTATAGCAATAGTATTGGCCACAAGACAATGCTGGCTACAAGACACGCTTACGGTGATACATAAATAAAAACAGCGTCAAGCCAGACAGAACATTCCCAGGGATGTCAATAGAATCTAATTTTCTAGTTGTAGGGTGTTGGATGACTTACAGCTCCTTACTTTGGAGCCAGCACATAGTTCTTAAGAACCTAAGTTTACAAAACTCTGTGCACAAGTGATTCCTCCTCCACCCCCTGCAGGGATGGGCAATTGAATGCAGCGACATTATCATCAGCATGGAGAAGATGGAGACTGTCAGGAGAAGAAAGTGCAGAGACATTAACTGAACTTCCCAGGGACATCAAAATGAAGCCCCACCATAACACAGAGGAGAACATAGCAATCAGGAGTTTCCTTCTGATTTTTTACTAGCTAATACAGCAGGTCCTCTTGATTTCTCTGCTCAAACTACAAACAAGTAGCTACTTCCAGTGGCAGAACACATCTCCTCATTGACATGCCTGGCAGAGAGAATACTAATCAGAAAAAAGGCCAAAAACCCAAACAACAAATTTGAATTAAGGCTCACAGGTAATGCTGGTTGTTTGTTGTGATGCTCACAAACCCTTACTTCAAAAGTTAGAAATACACAATGCTTTTCCATTAGAAGATTCCCAGTCAAACTGGAAATAGCATACAAGTTCCTTCTGGTCTCAGCTCTAACTTTAAACCACAAAGCCCCACAAAATGGTTAATTTGGGGCTGAGGAGATTCAGTGACCTACAGTTCTGTGGAGCCCCCTGGCACCTCTGGGGAGGGGGCTGAGCACAGCTAATCAGCCCAGGAGAGAGGCAGCCTTGTTAGCCTAACGAGGTGCAGGTGTGAAGGGCCATGCCCAGAGACACCCCAGTTCCTCCAGTCAAGGCTGTGAAGTTTTCATCTGTGGCTTTGGCTTGAAGATGGAACTATCAGTAGTGTGAGGTGGCTGCATTGTGAAGGGTGAGTGATATTGGGAGCTTATGGGGTGTTCCCTTTTGTTTGGTCGTTTTTAAAGCAAAGAGGCAACTACAAGCGTTCTTATAAGGGAAAAGTACCTCAGAGATTAACTAGGGTTAATGAGAACTGACTGTGTGGCCTGGGAAGCAGGTACCTGCCCTTGGTCAGGCCTCTTAAGAGCTGTCCCTTGCTATTGCAGCTGCTTCTAGAGAGTCAATGGTGATGTGGTGCTAAGGACGGGTTTGGGTTCATCCCTGTCTGTATGTGCTTCCCTTCTGGAGCAGTTTAGTGTGAGACTGCAGCATTCCTAGAGTTAAGCATGAGAGTGACAAGTGATAACAGCCTTTGCAGCCATCAAATGGTAAAAGGTTCCTTGCAAAAAGAAGGGGGACAAAGTTTTCTATATTTGTGGTAGACTGGGCAAGAAGGAATGGGATTAATCAGATTGTTGGAAGAGAGATTTTGATGGGACTTTAGGGCAGTGAAGAGCAGTGATAGCTCACATGAAAGCGCACAAGGCCTCCAGCATGGCAAAGCTCCAAGGGCAAGCAGAGAAGTGTTGGTAAAGTGTGACTACGGTGGAGCTAATCCTGTGGCGTGGAAATGGGGTGAGGGTTTGGAGGAGCTTTGTTTGGAGGTTGCTTCTGGCCGGGGAGATGAAGGTGACTGTTTGAAAAGCACCGTGTTGGTTTGATTCCTCTTGCCACGGGAATCCCTCTGTATCTCGGGGTTGATGTCAGGGGGAGCAGAGTTAAAGGGCCTGTGCACATCTCATCCTGAGCGCTCGCTTCAAACGAACGCTCTGACGTTGAAGCTTTCGGCATGGGGCGACTTTGTTCCCTCCAGAGTGAGGGGGTACAGCCCGGAACAGCGGATTACTTTATTTTCCTGATAGCCTTTTTCTGTCAGTTTTGTGGTTCTGCAGGATTCTCTGTGACAGATGTTCTTGCTCATATCTTGCTTATTAATATTCCTATGCAACTCGGTAACACGTTTCTGCTGCTACAGTGCTGCCTGACAGCTTACATTTGCAGTATGTTGAGCCAAGATGTGTAGAAGTCCCGTCTGGCTCCATTCCTCCCTTATGGCCTGATTCAGAGGGAGGCAGAGAGAGGAATAATGATGCCAAGACAATATGTTTGGCAAGCGACTTCTGTCTCCCATGACAACCACATAAAATGTTTTTAAGTGAGCAGGAGCTAGTATTTTTTTCCTATTCGGGCATCTTTCTTTCTCTGGATCCTTTTCTGCAGCTGGGATTAAGCTGAGTGTGTTTTTCTGCTTCCCATCCGGAGCACCAAAGTCAGGACTGGCGTTTCCAAAATTAGGTGGGTGTTTCTGAGGGGCAGGGCTCTGGCTGTGGAAGGCCTGATAGAGCTCAGCCAGCTGCCTCGCACATTCACCTTATGCCAGGCAGAGTAGAAACAGCTGAAGCATCTGGCCCTTCTTCAGAAGGGTCATCCCCTTGGGCAGCAGCTCGGAGCTCGGTCAGGCACGGGGACCAGGGGAAGGAAATCAGGGCACTGCTGTGCATGACGAGGGGGGAAGCGAAGCTCCAAGGTGTCTCTGCTGCTGTTAGAGGCAAGGAGGGAGGAAGGAGCTTTTCATTTCATCCTGCCTGGTGCTGGACCTGGCTCATGGTATGTGAGCCTCTCCTCTGGGCACCCAGGGTTTCTCTCCCTGGGCTCCCAAGTTTCTCGGGAGAGCCGCACAGGTGAATATTAACCCCGGGATAACTGCTGCTTGCCAGTCCCAGCTCTGCTCCTCATTAGCAGCAATCTCCAAAGTGCTGACTCCCTCAGATGGGGAAATAGAAGCGCTCTGATGACACAGCCCCATCTCTGTTGGCCAGTCGAGAAATGGAAACATCGCTGCAGCTCAGGCTGCCTTGCACCGGGCTGTTTATTTGTTTGGCTTCGCTACCTCCTGGGCAGCGCCGTCTGAGCCAGCCTGTGTTTCACATGCGCCCTAAAGACCTTGACAGTTGACTTCCTTCCAAGCTGACCTGTCTATTTCAAGAAATAGAAACTTTCCATGCTGTATAAAGCAACTGGCCCTCTGCTTGTTTACAGGGTCTCATATGCAACTCCACGCACTGCGTTTTACAGGAGGTAAATCAAAGTGCAGAACAGGCTCCCAGCTCTGTCCCAGCCCTTGTCATACCCACCTGCATGGGAGACACCTGATCAGTGTGACCCAGGCAGGGAGAGAAGAAATGCAGGGAACTTGGCAGGGTTAGGTAGTAGTTTAAAGGCAAAGGTTGTGAAGGGGTTTGGGTTTGCAAATGCCAGTCGTAGTGTGCCCTGAGAGCTGGGCTCTTACTTCACCTGTGAAGTAGATAGACACATGTTTGTGTTCATAATACCTGTATATCATCTGTATGTATGGCGAACGACGGGGATGGGTGGGATGGAGGAGAGGAGGAAAACAGGGCTAAGTGTAAAGGGATTGGGGAGATGCAGGGACTTCATTACTGGAAGTGCTGCAACCCCAGTCCTACAGTGTCCACTTGAACTTTGCTGAGAAAAAAAAGGGCTACTGAAACCCATGTCCCAGCCGGCATTTTATCTGTATGAAACGACTGCTGCCGTTTTCCTCTTCAGTTGTGAATACAAGCACAAAAATGATGGTATCGTCCAACCTGAGAGGAAACAGTGGCAGGCTGGAATCCAAAGGCTGGGAAGCCATCTGAACGTGCTGTTGATAAAGGGAACATCTGCCAGAAATGGAAGTTGCTGGTTAGTTTTTGGGTGGCAGGGAGGTGAGGGCAGTTGCTGCATCTCTCCGGCATATTTTCTAAAACACAGCGAGTTCCTTTCTCATGGTATAGAATGAAGGCAGCGCAGACTGCCTGCCTTTGAGGCTGGAGATCACTGGAAGCTGGAGAGGTGTCTTTTTCTTGGGCTATAAAATGCTTTAGGCCATTGATCAGACAGTAACGGGTCTTAGATGGTCCTTGTTCTTCAGGCCTGGATGATTATAGGTGCCCAGAACCTTTGCAGTCTTGCCACTGACTCAGAATTAGCATGAGACAGGGGGAATTACACGTCAACAGCCTTTGACAGCTGCTTAGTGGCCTGTGGAAATAGAAATATCAGGCACCACGCAGTTTCCATGGGGTCGTGTGTCAGCACCGCCGATCCATCACAACCGGCCCCGACTGTCGTCCTTATTGGCAGCCTCCGCAGAACGGCTGGGTCCGAGGGAAACCTTAAGGGCTAAAGTGCAGGTGTGCTGGCAGGCTGGCGTGGAGAAGGCTGGAGTTGCTTCCTTTGCTGTAGTTATTTCTGGAGAAAGAAATAGGCTCCAGTGTTGCTATTCTTACGCCTCTTGAGAGCGCAGCGTTGCCTGGGCCGTGGGGAGAAGCCATATGGCTTGGCTGAGTTGCTTCATGTCCACTTCCTGGGGAGTGCAATAAGTAAAACAACCTGGAGCCAAATAAATATAGTACCTGAGTCCCCAGACACAGGCGGAGGACACTTTGTCTTATTTGGGAAAGCAAATTAGCAGTGAGCGGTGCCTGTAGAAAGGTGGGCATGTTCAGGTCAGCTTGTAATAGATGGTGGGAGAAGGAGACTCAAAGTAGGTTCTACAACTCGCCCCCTTCCACCCATGTCCATACAAACTTCCTGGAATACTCCTGTCTTTGCAAGTAAGGGCATGATATGGATTTGGTGAAATGTGCTTAATTTGCACTTTGAGTTACCAGGGCTTGTATGCAAGTTGGGTAAAATAGCATGCATCTCTAATTAAAATAATTAAAAATGTTGTATGTAGCAGATGGTGTGTATGGTCTGTTTGGACCTCTGATCTGGAGGTTTCTACTGTGGAGAACTGCAAAGTTGTGATGTTAGAAAGTTGCTGATTTGGTTGTTAAATGTAATATCATTACAAGGGGAAAAATGATGGATCGCAGAAAACCTTGGGGCATTTGTTGCCTACAGAATGGCATCATTTTCACTGTGAGAATAGATGCTTTCAAATAGTTCATGTGTGAAAAATTTGTTTTCTGCTTTTATTTGCATGAAGCTCATGAGGAGAAACCACACTGCTTTATCTTTCATCAAGATGGGATTTATTTTTGCACTGACATCTCAAATGGCACCAGGGATGCAATAACAGTTAATTATCTGGGAATGCCTGTACTGCGAGATGCTTGGGTTCTCTGGCAATAATAATTAATCTACAAATT
Source organism: Tinamus guttatus (assembly GCF_000705375.1). Next base: position 211,524 of record NW_010589259.1, on the reverse strand, counting down.
GGATTCCCATATGGCCTAATTCTGTAAGTCCTTAGGCTCCAAACCTGTAGAGGTGTAACACACGCTTACTTGGTGAGCCCAGTATCTGGCTGCAAGGGAGCGGGACAGCCTGACAGAGGATAGTAAACTCTCTGCTCACCCCTTTTTCCATTACTTGTCTCTAAAACATCAAGTTTTTAGCTCATTGTTTACATTGTTTTTGCTGAAAAGACAAAAATGTCCGAATGTTCTGCTTCAGTGTTTTTGGAGAACAATTTAGATATAGAGATATATAAACATCTTGACATTTTTGAAATTTAGTGATTTTGATCTCAATTTAAAATTGAGAAATAACTCTTCCTTCCCTGGACTTCACCATCCCCCATTTCAGAGGTTTTCAACATGGTAAAACAGCCTGCAAAGTGAACTTCTGGTGGGAGTCACATTTCACTTATTTAAAAAAGTCATAAAACTTTTTTTAGTGTCTCCTGGGTAAGCACAAAACTGAATTTTCTAGATATTTTTTCGGTTTTGCCATTGGATTGAAAATCCAACTATTTGCCCATCTGTGATCATTTTCAGGTAAAAGTGAAATAGTCTGTAAGTCTTTGCAAGGTTGAAACCTAAATACTCTGCAGCTCTATTGCTGTGTGTAGTACCATTAGACCGGAGTAAATTTGGGACTTTTAATGCTTAGGGTTGGAAGGGACCTCTAGAGAGATCCTTAGCCAGATGGGGGAAAGTTCATGGGTAGAGAGAAGAAAGGCTAAAATGTCATCCTTGTTTACAGAGGCCTCAGATCTGGCATTTCAATTTGCTGTATCACTTTTATGTAGAGACTTGATCAGAGTTATGTTCCAAATAGTTCTTTTTTTTTTTTTTCTTTCTCTTTTTTTTTT
>NW_010589259.1:154366-210400 GCF_000705375.1 Tinamus guttatus | reverse complement strand
TGTCAGTGTTGTTTTCAAATTGTTTTTTTTTTTTTTTTTCTTTCTCTTTTTTTTTTGCCTCCCATGTGTTGGCTGGTATATAAGTGCCACCGTTGGCTTTCCCAGAATAAATGAATAGGTGCTCCTATTTAAACCACTCTTAAAGTGGTTGACTTCGTACTTCTGAGCTCTTCTGTGCCCCTATAAAAATCCACCTACTCTTTTTTATTTTTTTAAAGCAAGTCCTTACGAGCAACCCTACAATAACAAACCTCTGTGTGCAGTAACTGCTGCTCAACAAAATGCTGTGCACCCTAGACAAGCTCCAAAATAATAAGCCAGTTCATCTGAAAACTGTCAATGTAGTGATGGAGTGAAAACACTTCAGGAAGGAAGCAAATAAGTTGCTGGTTATGATCATAAAGAAGCCATTAGGAGCAGTAATATCTTTAAGAGTGATATAATGTGTTTTGGTGCTGTTTGAAAAATGTCAGAAAAACTGCAGCAGGAGGGAAAGGTTGCTGAAATACTGTTTTTCGGTGGCTTTTCATTTTCCAGTCATCTCTGTCTTCCTTTAATGATTCCCAGGGCTTCTGGAGCATGCGGCAACGGTTCCGTGTCACCTACTCACTCTCTTGTGGTGTTTGCTCCAGTGACTCTCCTGTGCTGCCTGTAGGAGCTTGAATCCAGCAGAGCCCTCTCCAAATCATGGCCTGGTGAGAGTGGGATGAGCACACAGTGTAACGGGTCTTAACACCTATTTGCTGTCACATAACTAAATCTATCCAAGCCTCCTCTGTTATCGGGAATTTGAAGTGCAGCCCTGGTTTAAAATGAAGGTCATAATTATTTGTGGTGGGACTTCCCATGCTGGGCAATTTCTCTTCTCAGGGTAAACAACATCTCCAACTTCAACTCTAGGTTGAGATCATTTTATGATGTCAACAGTGTTGAATCCTCGAAGTGAGGAGATGCCAAAACCAGACGCAGCAGAAGATGCTAACACCGAGCTCTAACGCTGCATTTGGGCTCTAAATGCTGAAGCTGTGGCTGTTTTCAAGTGCAGAGAGTTGTGTTCCGCAGAATCGGGACACACTGAGAGGGATGTGCTGTCTGTCACCGACAAAATGCTGTCAGATACCGCCTGGCACTTGATGCAAGTTGGTGTCAAAACAAACTAAATATCCCTGCTGGAGGGAGAAGGGAGCATGGAGAAATAAAAGAATGAAAGGAGAAAAGGGGGGAGAATGCCTATCAGTTTGCCCAAGCTTGTGTTCTTTGCTTTTCAACATGAAATACAGACTATCCAAGTATCTGCTAGCACTAATTTTGACAAAAGTAGTACAGAGGTGTCTACAGTAGCCTATCGCGGTGCTGCCAAGTTGTGTGTAAGAGAATTAGCTGTGGATCATTGTAGCTTCACCTTCTTCCACGCCAGCACGTTCTTGTGTGGAGCTGAGCATTGTAACCGCAGCTCTAGTGTGGATTCAGCAGCAACGTGGAGACACCTCAGCCTTGGGGAGCCCGTGATCGCGGTGGACAGGGCAGAGTTGGTTCCTTAGCTGGGCTGGTCGGCGGTGAGATGTCTCCTCTCTGCTCCTGTGTGCTCTCGTGGTGAACCAATACGGACAGCGAGCGTGCTGCTGCTGGCCAGCCGAGGGGACGCTCCTTCGGGGCAGTGCCCCGCGGTCTCTGTGCCCTTCGTGTTCGCTGAAGGGCTGGCGATGCAGGAGACGATGGACTGATGGAAGCAACATCAAGCACCCTGCGAATCCAGTGTTAGGAAAACAAATTCGAGAGGGAAAAAGACTGTTCTAAAGCCAGTGAAAAGGGAGAAAAAATGCCAGTGATGGAAAGCAGGTCACCCCAAGTCACATTGTGCAACTCCTCTTGGAAGAGTTGCTAGTTAGCGCTGAAAGCATCTGAAGGGACAGGGGACAACGCCATACCTCGGGGGCAGAGCTGGCTAGCTGTTATTTTCAGGTCCCTTCGTCAGAGCTGTGATCCCAGTTGGAGCCATGTGTGGGCTGCTCCAATCCCTCCTGCCTGTGCTGTCACACGACAGGGAATTTACTGCTGGAATGTCACCAAGATGCATAAACATGGCAGCAGGAGCCAGCTGCCCCCCTGCCGCCGCGGCCGCTTCCTGCGGCTTGGCCGCGGCTCCGCGGGAGAGGAGCTGCTGTGTCACTCTGTGCCACTGCCAGCAGATTTATGGAGAACTAGAACCTTGGCTGCTGCTTTTCTTCCTTAGTTTTCTTTTTTAGCCTGACTGCAGTGCGTCCGGCCCAGGCCCCGCTGCTAGGGCTGCGGTTCCCAATTCATCTGCTGCAACACGACCGTCCAACCAAGCGTGTGTTTAATTAAGGCCCATCAAATCCAGTTGAAATAGGTTGATCTAAAGTCCAGGGAGTCAAGCCTGCAGCCCCAAGCCATGCGTGGTAGGGATGACTCTCCACGTTTTCCGGCTAAATTATAACCACATTACATGCCACACAGCTCTTACTGAAACCAAGTCAAGTTTGAGCCTTTAAGTTGGATCAGAATGAATAGACGGTATCTTTGGGGAGTGGGTCCAGCCAATGGCTTAAGAAACAAAACAAAGAAAAACAAAACGTGGGCTAAAAGCTCTCAACTGACTCTGCTTCGTGTCCAAAGGCTGCAGCATAATTTGAAATGACTTGCTTGAAATGCTGGCTTGGTGTGGGCAGCTAAAGCCATTGGGTATTTTGTTTACTTGTCTATAGAACATGTTTCTGTTCACTTCTGGCACCACGCGCTGCTGCTTGTTTAAACACGCCTAGGAGGAGAGGCTGTGTGAAAACACTCTTAAAATCAATAAAAAATAGTCATAAGACTGAACAAACACTGCAGCTCAGAACAGTCCATGATCTTCAGCATCAAGATAGGAGGTTTTTTGGCTAGCTCTGGATCTCTTCACTTATTTTGGCCATCAGAAAAATACGCAAGGGTATGTAGGGTTTTTTGAAAACTGAAGTCTGGAAGAATCCAGATCTAAGACCCCAGTTAGCATCCTGGACCTGGTTTCATAAGAATCAAAACTGCTTCTTGGGGGTTAGTTACCCAACAAAACTATTGATTACTTTTTTTTTTTTTTCAACATACTTTGTTTTTTACTCTTAACATAAATTTTTCAAGGTTTCTGAAAACAGGTTGATTTTAAAGACTTATTTTTTTTTCTTTAAGTAAAAGCAGTTTGGAGGCTTAGGAAAAAAGATGCATTCTACAAAAAAATTGGCTTTTTTTTTTTTTTTTACTGAAGATATACTTTAATGTTTTTGATCATTTTTGTATATAATCACTGCACATCCATAACAATTCTAATGTAAATCAGGGATTTACAGTAAAGCTTTAGTCAAAAAAAAAAAAAAAAGAAAAAGAAAAACCTTGGCATTTTGCGGAATGAAACTTGAAACCTGTGAAACAGAGCAGCAAAGCCTAGGCATGTTATGGAAAGAGCTCTAAGGCTTAGAGGTCTTCCAGAGAGGAAAAGGTCACTCTTCAGACAAATAATTTAAAATCATTTGTATTCTGTAGGACCTGTTCTTGCTTTTGCACATGCTGTGATACTTTCAGATAACTTTATATTTGAGATATTGAGACTTGTTTGGCATTTTAGCCATGCTGTGTTTGCATGCATGTGTACACATGCACGTACTGAGCTTGGGATATAAGAGACGGGGAGCCCAGAAGAAAGGAAAACCAAGAGCAGCCCAGGTTAGTGTTTGCAGACAGAAACTGCCAAGTGTTCTGCAGCGTTAGGCGCTCCCCAGCACTGATGCGAGGCTGGCGGAACTGCATCCCAAGGCTTGGAGTTGTAAAATCATTTCTGATTCATTAGTACGTGCACAGCAAGGGGCTGAATTTTAAATTTAAGGAAGGGGTATGAGCAGGCCTTTGTGTGCAGTCTGGAGAAATAATACTATGCTGGGGATGGAACAACGAGCACATGAAAACAAAGTCTTAGCAATGTCTCTGAGTGACTGAGTATCAAAAAGCAAAAACAGGCTAAGCGGCTGGATTTCACCATAGCTATGCATTACTTTGCTTAAATAAAGAGAAAATATCAATTCTCTGCATGTAAAACGCACCTTATTCTAAGACCAACTTGGTCATCTGACAGTTTGAGCTGGAGGGTGGCCAGCCCACTTGGTGCATCTCCTGTCGAGTATTTTATTTGGAAATAACTCTTGATTAATAATGTTCAATGGAGTGGAAGGAAAAATAATTAGAAAACATTTTAAAGCTCCCTTTTGAATGTAATATGTGGGCAGTGACTTTAAGCAACCTGTTACCTTCAGCAGCCTCGGAGATGAGTAATGCATGGATGAGCTCAAGGGCAGAGCTCTCACATCAGCACCTGGGACTGCTGCTAGCGTGAGGAGGTGATTGCTGCGTCTTAACAAGCGTGGGCTTTCCGGCACGGAAGCTGTAACCTCGACTTCCATTTTGCTTTAAACTAGCAAAGGGGAGGCGCTTTAGATCCTCCAACGGTGAAAATTCATCTCTCTGCTGATGTATCTCCCTAGAGATGTTCCTCAGGCAGTGCTGGAGGTTTTGCTGAAGTGCTGGCCCAATTCTAGGGGAGCGCTCACCATGAAATAGCGTCGGAGACAGGATGAGGCCGCCACCTTTGCAGCTCGCTGCTGGTCCTGTTGCTTTTGCCTTGTGAGGCCTCACGTTCAGAGATGCAAAGCTCTGAGTTTTGGCCTCTAGCGCATGCAAGCCCATTTTCACCCTACTTTTACTTATAATCCTATTTCACAGTGGCAACAAGATGATAAAGCCTTAGTCCTGTGTGCTATTCCTGGGTGTTTGAAGTTGCCCAGTGCCTGCTGTCATGTGTGTTATTACTTCAGTTACTGCTTTGCAGAAGTGCTCAAAATCGTGTGGCTGGAAGTAGTTGCTTAAAACCAGCAAGTTCTACGTGGTCTTGTGGACTTTGTGGTCTATCACCTGGAGGCTACGCGGGCTGTGTGTTGTCTGGGGTGTAGTAGACTGTAATCCTTACGCTAGCACTTCATCTCTCATACAGTAACTTTGGGCAGCCACAGCAGTACAAATCCAAAACTTCAGTGTGTATTTTAGGAGATAAAAGTAAGATGCCTCTTGATTTGGAGAATCTGAACGAATACAAAAAGGAATGCACGCTGCCTCTGTCATGTTCAGCCGCGTTTCAAGCACCCCAACAATTTGCTTATTGAGCAACTGGTACCGGCACGACGGTGCCTCAGGGATCGGGTCCTCCTACACTGCTGTCCATCCTCTCAAAACACTGTTAATGAGGCAGTGGTGACACATCCAACGCTGCTTGAATACTGGTAGTGTAGAGGAAAGGAAATTTGGGGAATATAGGGATAAAAAGAAGAGGAAGATGACTTTTTTTTTTTTTTTTTCCCTATGGAAAGATGATCAACTGGAGCTTCTAGAAGCAACCGGGGAGGAGGGGAAGAGGGGAGGAATAGTTTACAGATGAGGCAAAGGACCCTCTGTTCATAGCAGCTAATTGTTACTTGGTCAGAGAGGGCTTTGGGAATAGGAATCTGCTCCTTGACCTGGCTCTTAGCAGCCCTGAGCTCAGGATTGCTTTCAAGTATGCAGTAAGCGTAATCGGATATGTGGGTATATATTTGTTTCTTATCCCTTTGCTGTGAGGAAAGGTCGGGAAGGAGTCACCCACTGGTAATTCTGCAAATGTCCCAAACACTGTTGAGAAGCTCTTGGTATCAGTACTTGGCTGGCAGTAAAGTGACTTGGGTGCCCTGCCATGTTTCTTGCTAGAGGCTGTGTCTAAAGGTTTCCAAGAGGGCTTCGTTGTTGGAGTCCTTGAACGGAGTCCCGCTGACTTTCATTATGCTTTTCCCAAGGTGGGTGATGGTTCCCTTTAGCCAGGCAAGCCACTGCCTCTTCCCGCTCTGCTTGCTCTGGCCAAGCAGAAAGTAACTAGTGCCTTTAATAACTCTAGAAGAACTAAGGGGAAACAAGTTACTGAAAGTAAGTGACCTCAGCTTTCTCTTCTTTTTTGGACGCTAAAGATAAAACTTGCCTGAGTCAGCACTGTGGGCCATTTACCCAAGTGTAAAGTCTCACTCTTGGAAGGAGAAGTGCTGTTTTGTGCATAAAACTCTTCTCTGGTAATCAAGAGCTCTAGATTAATTTCTAGGCCCTGATACTAGTCTCTTGAGAAAACTAGATGCTCTTTTCTTACTTTAGCTGGCAGTTCTGTACTTGTCCCTTCCTCCCTCGCTCTGGCTCTGTTTAGTCTGCAAGCATTCGAGGCACGGCTCGTCCACATGATGTGTTTGTGTAACACACTGGCCCGTGGTTACATGTCCACATCTGGGCCTGATCTGCAGAGGATATTGGTCCGTTATAGCTCCCAGCTGCCTGGCCCGGCTTTCCACCTCGAGCTCTGCTGAATCCTGCTTTTATTGCTCTGCTGGTCGCTGTTTCATTTGCCAAGATGGCATCTGCCACATTTGTACAGAGCTGAGCAAAACCGGCGCTGACGTCTGGGGGAAGCGCTATGGCAAAAGAAATAATAAGAGGGAAATGGAGAGTGGGATTGGGACTGCACAGCTTTGCTTTCTGTGTTGATCACTGGTGGAAGAGCGCGATACCCTGCCCTGCCAAGTGGTGTTTTTCCAGCATCCTTTGCTACCTTTTCATCCCCTCCTTATCACTGTTGCCGTGCGCTTATAGGAACTCCTGCCCCTTGTCTGCGGTGCTTCCAGCCCTCGGTTCGTCCGCAGCCGCTCCGGAGAGGCGGCTCGCGTCCTCCTTGCGCTCTCGGGCTCGCCGTTGCACCCGAGCAGGACGCCGGTGTTGGTTTTCTCACTGGGAGTGACTCAGGAAGGGGATTTATGTGTGGCCGGGCGCCAGGGCAGAAAACACGCTGTCAGTGTACGTTAGCGCAGCGCCAAGGCCTTCCTGGGCACGGTAACTTTCCTCTCTTGAGTGCTGCGTGCCAGGGAGGGCTCAATGGAGGAGGCGGAGGAAAATGGCAGCACTTCGTGCTAAAAGCTGACCTGGAGGACTTGGCTCAGCTACGTGCTCTTCTGCTGGCAGCGGGCAGGTATTTCTCCAGAAAACAAATAAAGGTCCCTCTCATTGCCTGACAAGTGTTCTCATCCCTGTGTGCTGCTCTGCCTCCAGGCTCCGTTGCGGCCTGCCCTTGCGGGGCCCTGGAGGCCGTTTGGGCAGAGGGAAGGCTGGGTGCGTTAGCCAGGAGGAGCAGGGAGGCTGTTGAAGGTGAGATGAGTTGGGCTGCGTGCGCCGATGACACAGCTCGGTGCTCGGGGACGGGCAGGAATAGTGTGAAGAGCCTGAAGGCTGGTGTCCTGCAGGAAAGCAATCTGCAGGGCCAAGCTGGGATGGGAATTTTGGCCAGTGCTAGAGGCAGATTTTCACCCCTCCTGTCTGCAAGTCCTGCCTTGAGAGCAGATCAGCTTTCCTGTTGGTGGGAATGGGGTCATGTTCTCCTCCTGCCTCTGCGCCCATTGAAATGCAAGGCCTCAAGCTGCACCATATGCAGAGCGGTTAATGCTTCAAGTATAACGTACGATCCTGCAGAGCAATGATCTTGCCCCCCCTCTCCAGTAAAGCCCCTATCATCTCCTGTAACAATGTTATTGCTTTCAGCTCGGGCACAGGAGGAGGCTGAAGGGCTCATAAATTTGTTCAGTGTTATATAAAATGGCATAGCTCCTTCCTGGGAGATGTGTATTTAAAGAGCAAGGTAATCCATCACGGTGCCACCTGCTACCGTTACGTAGGCACCTCATCTGAGCGGCTGGAGGATCTGTAAATTTATGTTTGTTAAAGGAAGCACAGCCAAGCTTAACCAAAATGTGTTTTTTCTTGAGGTTAGTCCATATTCAGCTACCAGGTGTTCAACGTTCATTCAGGGCCAGATTCCGATACTCTGTGCACACAGTTTACTGCCTTGCATGCCCCGCTGCCCCTGCAATGGCAAAGCACCGATCTGCATGAGCAGGGAGTCCGATTTTGACAGCTGCTGTCTGATACGGTCAGACCCACCACCTGCGCATGAAATGCAGCAAGGGACACTTGTCAACAATCCCAGACAGTGATCAGGAAAAGAACCTGTTTCTGAAAAAGGAGTAACTCATATTTCCAAGTGCTGCTGTAGACATAATTCGTGGTAGGGATGTTTGGTTTGGTTTGTTTTTTTGGTAACTGAGCCATGCTAGGAGAAAGGCAGGGAAGATGAATTGGGATGTCCATAAATACCTTATGGCCCACAGGAACAGCAGAGGTGTCGATCTTCTCTCAGCCTAGGTGTTACCCTCACTGGTGCCATGGATATGTATGATGTTGAACCCATCTACCAACCTCTGCTTGCACATCTTGCAGGAAGATGTCATAACACCAGCCTCAGGAATGAGGAAGCTTAAATATATGTTTTCAAAGCTCTTAGAAATCCTCAGGAGGGCAAGTGCCACAGATGTCTCTTAATACAGAGTACCTTGGCAGGAGAGCTTGTGTGAGAAGCGTTTGGTTCTGCTTAGACTTACAGCAAGCGTGATTACAGGTAGTCCGTTGTGCTCAGTAAACAGAGGACTGCAAAAAGGGAGTAGTTCTGGTACCACAAATCTTAGTGCTGCAGACTGTGAGCTGATAACAGCATCTGCCCTGGTAACTGGAGAGAGCAGGATGATTTGGCCACGGCTACCAAGTCATGAGGGCCCTTTTGCAAGACTCGCCGTGGCTGGGGAGTAGCAGCCTGCTAGGTCTGTGTGTGCTGGGGAGACACGGGCAGAGCAGCACAGAGCCAGCTGGTTGGTGCCATGAATGGGCTGAAAGGACAAGAGGAGCCATATGTAAGTGCTCCAAAGCCTAGATCAAGAGAAGAAAAAACAGTGCGGACAGCAGCTTCTCGCTTGTTTTGTGCTGTTGTGAATGCTCGTCTCTGAAACCAGCCCATGAGATGAAAGCGTGTGAGAAACAAGGGCCTTCCAAAGCTGGGCTCAGAATCATGCGGAGAGGAAATGCACAGTGTGTTTGAGAAGCTGGCTGAAGGAAATGTTCTGAGCTTTTTCCTGCCTTTTCCCCCAGTGGCTTCTTTCCTTAACATCCAAGTCTTTAAGTAAAACTTAAGTTCTAATGCAACAAAAATATAATTCCTCTCTATTTTTAGCAATTACATAGATTGCATAAACAATCCAAATAAACAGTGAATGACTGTGGTCAGGAAGCTCAAACAGGCTCTGGATCTTCAGCAGAAATAGATGTGGGCTTATCCACCCAAGAGCTCATAGAGCACATTTCTTTCACTCTTTTCTCTTTTCCTGGAACTATTATGATTTCAGGATTTTGGGATCATTTATAAATAGATCTGGCCAGCAGACCTGGCCAGGGGTTTGGAAAGATTGCTCCAAGTACTTTACTTTTTTTTTTTTTTTTTAAGAATAACTTTAAAATCAATAAAACTTCTAATGTTTAATAACTAAAACATTATGGAGTGACATCTTTTTTTCTCTTTTCCTCATGAGTTTCCCAAATGTTAAGATAAAGTCCAGTAGTTATTGGGACACTCGGTCCCACTCTCTGAGGAGAAGAAAAAGCCTAAAGTAAACCTGGAGGGATGAATGGTTTGAACCACAGCAATAGGATGATAAAGTGAGCAATATCTAAGTTGGCTTTTGGCAAAATGTTTATTTGCTGGTCTGTAATGCTGGGGCTTCACTGCTTGAGGCATTTAAAGACAGATTGCCCAAAGCTTTGGGAAGTAGACAAATACTGCAGTGAGTTTAGAGGGAAGATAAACATGTCAGGAGCCAGTAGAGACTTTCCTATTTCTAAATTTGCTTCCTCCTTGGACCAGCTCCCTGGTAGAGCTTTTTGTGCATCCAGCAAAAGGATGAGGTGGCTGTGATCAACCAGGAGAGTTTTGTCTTACCTGATAAACTTTTGAGATTATTAGATGCTTCAGTCCTCTTAACTTGCAGTACTACAGATCCTGTCTTAGCAGAAATGCTAATCTTCAGGGACTAGAAAGTATGCACTAAATAAAGGTTCCTATGCTGCCAAAAATATAATAAAGAATAGGCTAGAAAGTCAGGGAAGATGCCTCAGTGTTTCATTTTTCTCTTCGTCAACAGCAGAAGGGCTAGATGTGCCGTTGGACCTAGGCACTTCAATGCGAAGTGTACTTCACAGGCACTGGACAACTGGAATTGAGCCCTGGTCCTGCTTTCCCACATCCTGCAGTATGATCTTTCCCACAAAATTATTGGTTGAAATGGCAGCAGAAGCCAGTAGGGTTCTGAATCCTGTCCCTGTAGCTGGGGACTTTGTGGCAGACCTAGTTCAGGATGGTTTTCACAATATCTGGCAGATGAGTTTTATAGATGAAGTGCTCAGGCAAATCCCCACTTTTTATGTTTTGCAGGAGCCTCAAGGGTTTCTTGGTAGATCTATGGTGTCAGGATTTAAAGCATTTGTGATGGTCAGCAGAAACGTGGGCACTGAGATGGTTTATAGGCACAAGCAAAAACATGAAGATTTTAGGCAGCAACTAGGTAGACATCTGAGCTTGGAGCAAGCAGTGAGACATAAGCTCAGCTGATCCCTAGGTGAGGAGGAGACTATTTATACATATGCAATGAAAGAGAATAGACTGTACTGTATGTAACAGCTTTACAAAGTGTTTCAGATATAAATATATTCATTCCATTAGGTTCTTCCTTCCCAGATGACAGCTCCCTCAGGAAAGCTGTGTTCATGGCAGGGTCTATAGATCAAAGTCATATACAGAAAGGTTAGGTCAAAGATGCGTTTGGGCAGAGAGTTCCCTCCTTGGACACATTCAGCAAAGCCAAATCAGATCAAGACTCTTTCTTTGACTATTGTTCAGAAATACTTGGAGGGATGTATTGCGGACATGCAATGAATTGGCAGAGAACCGTAGTGACACTAAAAGCACCTATCTCTTACTACAGATACAACTGAGAGGATCCATTGGTAGAGGGGACGTGGATCACTAAGGTTCACGCAGTATTTACCAGTCTCTTCTGGCTGGCTGGTACGTGTTCCCCCAAATGCAGATACATTTTGAGTGGCAGACCAACTTCTTTAAAGATGCTGGTAAAATGGTAGGAAAGCAGTTGGCTCCTTTGACCAGGCTGTTGTTGGCATGCAAAGGTCTCATGAAATGAGGATTGTGTTCTCTGCTTCCCTGGCCCCAGGATTCAGCAGAGGTTTCTTTGGAGAGCAAACTCATGTGCCATGAAGTGAACTCTGACTGGCAAATGTTCCCCAAGGGGGTCTTTAGTAGTCGCTGTGGAAGGGCAATTCCTAACCCCAGGCCACTTAACATCTCTCATGGCATCTCTCTCAACAGGCTTTAACCGTAGACACTAGCTGTGAGAATGGTGTCATCTGCTTTGGCCGGCAGCACCCAGTCCTGGCAACCTTTGGGTTCAGAACAGCCGTGTTGCTGCAGCACTGAGGGCATTGGTTGCACACACGTGCCCACATGCTCGTATTCATTTGCACGTGTGTGTCTGTACGTGGGGAGGCTACGTGTGGCCTTCTGTGTTTTACAGCGGTCCGCAGGAAGCAGTAAAAGGAAAGGTGCACGGCAAGCCGAATTTAAGCTTTATGTGCAGTATTATGAGTCCCTGGGATCGCTCCGGGACCCCGGCACACTCAAAAACTAAATTGCAAAGCCATTTAACCATATGTGGTGACATGGCTCCCTTAGGGCAAAAAGTAAGCTTTGAAAACCCTTAACTTTTACTCTTCCTGTGGGTGGAGGACATTAGTTGGCTATTCGTTCTCTGTATGCTCTCCTGTTAGGTAGTAAAAAGAGTCTGGGGTGATAAGCACAGAGTTGAATCCTGCTAGTAGGAGACATCTCTTCTATCTTATTTAGTAAGTCATAAGATGACATGTCCCTCAGGAACTCAAGTCCTAAGTTACTGAGAACTTTTGAAGACCCTGATATGCACTTGATTAATAATAATAATAATTAAAAAAAAGCTAAGTGGGCTTAATTTCTCAATGGCAGAAGGATCCTGAGATCCTGGTAAGTAGCATCATGATGTATTTATGTAGCACCAGTATAAACAGTATTTTCCAGCGAGCTTCCCCACTTGAGCCAGAAGTGTTTTGGAAACAGAAGTTGAAGTGTCTGGAAACATCCTCTTCATTTGAAACCTGCCATTAGTCACTTCACATCAGTGCTATATAAATATCCTGTGGATGTAATGCTAAAGGACAGCTCGATGCCAATGTCCCAGACTGCTGACACAAACTACAGACTTGGAGAACTGCTCACTAGGGTCAGCCAAGTTTTCCATGGCCTAGGGAGGCCTGGGGCGAGCACTGAGGGCTGCCTTAAGAAATGACTCTTGAAAATGCAGAGCGGAGAGGGTAAAGGACCCTGTTACTCAGCAAACACAGCTGGAAGAGGCAACTACTGCTGGGCCAAGCATGAGAAGGCCTTGATCTGCCAGTGACCACTGGTTGTGGGAACGAAGGTCATTCTCACCAGGCTGTGGTAGCACTGAGTAGGTTTCTTCCTTAGCTCATGGTGCGCGCCACCACCCCTACGTCTGTGAGGAGCGTGACAGGCCTCGCAGTGTGACAGGCCTCAGGGTGCCAGCTGCTCTCACAGGGGCATCGTCGTTGTGGGGCCGAGCGCATGACAGCTACTCCTCCTGATGGGAGATGTTCCAGAGGAAGCTAGTTCCATGGAAATAGTATGGCTTGGGGATCCTTTAACTAGACCTAGTTTCCAGACAGGTCTCCGCTCGTAAGAGGCAGATTCAGTTTCTTTCAAAAGTGGAATGGGGAATAAGTTCTAAATAATAAGCAATGTTTCTACAATTGCTGCTGTTCTTGAGGCAGTTGTCTTGAATTTTCCACAGTCACTGCTAAGTTTCCATTGTGGCTGAAATAACCCAGTGTGGCTGACAGGGAGAAACAAATGGGCCTCCTGTCCTTTAGGATCCCAGAAAAGTTGGCTTAGGGCTTTAACAAGGAAGGGTAGAATAAGCAGTGAGCTTTACCACAGGAAAGATCTCTGCTGAAACCTGGAGAGGTTGGAGAGCTTCCTTAGGGCTGTGACAAAGGACAATGCTGAAAGCTAAGAAGTAGCTACATAGAATCATTCTGGTTGGAAAAGACCTTGAAGATCATGAAGTGATGAAGATCAGGGCACTGTTGAATGGGATGAAAGTCTAGTTGTGATGCTGGGTCACATAAAAGGGTTAGATTCAAATTCCATAAAGCCAACAGACGTCTGTGATTCATTGAGGACGCGGTCAGAGTTGAAAGTGTGTTTAAATCAATTCCCAGATCAGAATGGAGCTGGATGTTCAGATGCCGTAACTCCAAATCTCCTTTTAAATTCAGGACCCACCTTTTAGCTACATCTAGCTAAGAAATCATAGAAATGTAGCATTGGAAATCCTGAAGAAAATAGACTAATGACCAGAAAGCCAGCATCTGTTCTCCAAAGCAAAAGCTGTTGTTAGAGATAGTCCAAAGAAATCTTGAAGATACTAACAGAGCAACCAGGCTAAAGCTTGAAATTTCTAAGTTAGGTTATATAAATCACTCAAGCTTATATCCATTTGTAACTTTTTTTCCAACATCTGTTGCTTATTTTTAAATTATTATCTATGTGTCTAACTCCTGTTTTGGAAGAAGTGCAAGGGAATTCAGTTTTCTGACTGTGGCTAAATGCATGTGGCTTAAATGCAGAATTTGACCACTCTTGTTTTCTGCAATGTTTACAAGACAGTGCCAGCTTTTTCCATGCTGTTATGTAGCCTGTATTGCTCTATCATGTCCTCTGTGATTCGTCTCCCTCTTGAGCTGTGTAGGTTGTTCTCTTTCATGTCTCTGTGTGCAGGAATCTATTCTACATTTCCATTGTATGTTTTTAGATTCTTTCCAGCTTTGCCGTTGGGTGGAGACATGATATTGCAGGCCGAAAACTGTTGTTAAGACCTGAAGGGTTTTTTTTATTATTATTTAATACTGTGATGAATTGGACTAGATTGCTGGAAAGAACCAGGAGAGCAATGCCTGCAGTTGCAACAGTTCATACCAACTCTAATTACTGCTATTGGCTTATGTCCAGCTAGATCAATTTGGTCTCCAGGCCAAATCTATTCTTTGCGTAACTCAAATGAAGGCAGTGAGGGTTGTGCCTTGGATGACTGTTCCAGACTGTTCTGTAGCTGGCAAGAGGGTTCTGTTTGCCCTGAACATTTGCCTTGTTTCTCTGTGCCACATCCCTGGATGTCGCATGCTTTTTGATGGAGGAGGATGGAAAGGACTTGTGTTGCTGGTGCTGCTGTATCTTAGGTACACCTGAGAATCCAGGAGGCCGTTTCTTTGTTTTGTTTGTTTGTTTGTCTGGACAGGGAGCGACTGTTGTTGTGGAGTCCCACAAGTGGAACACTGACGGATTCACACCTGCTGGCTACTCTGGATGTGAAGGAAGAGAAGGAATATGCAATAATGTGCATATAATAATGTGCAGCTGAAGTGGATAATAAGGTTTGCCTGTGACAGCAATTACTTCTTCCCTAGAACATAAGCTGGTGCCAGATTGCTAGCTGAGTGTGCAAAGACAGCGCCTAGCCCAACTTTCAATTCTCTGAATCACTCTTACTTCCTCCACAAACATTTTTCCTTCTGTCGAGTACATGTCGTGAAAGTGCTCGTGCAGTCCCATCAGCAGGACGTGTAGCTGTAGGGAATATTTTCAGGATTGAGGCCAGCCTAATCCAGTCAAAGTTTGTTGCTTTAAAATATGCAGGACAGCTCCCTCCTATAATATAAACTGACATGGTGGTATCCAAGTCACAGTGCACCTGGCCCATCTATTTTAAGTGGTTGCCTGTTGGGTTCATCAAGTGTCTGTGAATTTTAGGCCATGATTTCAGGAGCTGGAGGGCCTCAGTTTCACCATCATTATTACTGTATTAAGTGGCAGTTCTTTCCATGACTGGGAGATCTTGCTGTTGTCGTTCTGCGAACCTGCCAAAATTCCACCTTCCCCGTAGTGGCTGCCAACAGGAAAAGTTAAAAACTGGAGGACAATATTTCTACCAAAACTTCGGTTCACTTATTTGATGGCGCTTTCCTACTTTTTCTCTCCTGCTAGATGCAAGGTTTTCTGTGCCTTTATGATTTTATTTCTACTTGGCCTCCTGTATTAGCTATGATAATTCCAAAATAATTGGAAGTACATCCATTATTTCTCTGGATCTGGCTCTGGATAAACCTTTGCTTCAGGACCGAATCCAGTTCTTGGACACCAGGATAAACTGTCCATGGAAAAGGATGTTGGAACCTGGGGTGACTCTTGGCTCCAGAGGAGAACCCCACAGCAGCACTGGGAAAGACACTGGGCTTCCTGGGTACCTTCCAGCCACTGGGGAAAGGAGGGCAATTTTGGAGCCTGCAGGGCTGGTGCATCTGTCCTCTGGCCCATCAGGTGGATGCAGGTAGCTCCTGGGGCACAGGGTGGTACAACTTGCTGAGTCCAGATGACTGGAAGAGCATCGCCACGTGTCATCGCGTCCCAGCACAGAGCCTTGCCTTCCCCTGCTGATGAATCTCTGCTTCCCTTGGGAAAAGCTTGCACCTCCAAGCTATTATTTTGCTTGTGTGAATGTCTGGACTGTTCTTCTGTTAAATTTACGTGGGGGTGAGTGGGAGAAAAGGCAGAATTAGTCACCAAACTAACTCCTGCCCCCACTCTAGCTGCTTTTTGCTTCTAAGGAAATGAAGTCATACCCACGTGCAGAGGTAACCCAGAAATACAAGCTCCTGCCAAGTCACTTGTTTACCCAAAGCTTAAGGGAGGTGATGTTTGTTTGTTTGCATGTGCCCGGGGCTTACGCAATCAGATTACATGAGAAGGAAGGAGGGAAACATTTCAGGCCCAGTCCCTGCAAGAGAAAGGCTCCTCACCAGCAAGAACAATATTTCTCGCCACCTTGACGTGCCTGGGGGCACCCAAGGCAGCCTGTGCTCCCCAGCACTGTTGCTGCAAATGACAGCTTGACTTTCTGTCATACTGGCCCGCCAAGGTGGTAAAGCACGATAAACCACCTTTAGAACTGAACCCTGCCGGCTCCCTTCATTCTGGCTTTTAATTTATTTTTTTTTCACGAGGGAGAAATCAAAACCAAGTAAAAGGAAAAAGTCCAGTGTGGAAGTCACACCGGAAGCATGAGCAGAGCTGTAAATTTTCTGACTCTGTCTTGTGTTTTATAACCACAGGAATATTTTTCCTTTTAAGCACTTTTTTTTGGTGCATGAAAGCAATGAAATAGGAAATATGTTGCAGTGGTTGAACAGCTACTGACATCTGGCAGGAACCTTTGAAAAATTACTGAGTAGAAACATGCTTGACTTTATTTGGGATATAGTCTTTTTCCTTAGATGCAATCTACACGCAATTTTGGTGGTGTTCGGTTAGTGTTTTACCACTGTTGTAATCAGTACCCTGCAAAGTCATGTGTGTTGTAACATTCTTCTTTCCATCATTAGCCGTACTACTGTTTTATTTGCAGTGTTGTCCATAACTGGCATAAGAAGTTAAGGGGATAGTCTCATTGAGCTGCCATTGGCCCTCAATAGTCAGAAATATAGCATCAGAGAGCTAGAGCTTCATTTTTATGTGGTAGCCAGTGAAAAATGCAAAGTTTAGAACTTAGAGATCTGCTTCACCTTCCTATCAACTGCAGTGGAATCCACCATGTCCTGTAATAATTTCAATAAAAAATCAAGGAGTTCAGTGAGGAGGAACCCCCAGAGGACCTTATCTGCATCCCTTGTTCTTTGATAGGATCTTTTCTTTTGGGAGCAGGCAGTAAGTTATCACCTAAGATCTTCACAGATTCTGGAGCAAACCAAAGTTTACTACTGAAGTAAATAAAACCCTGTGATGTGAAGATCAAGTTTCCTCTGAAGACCACGACTTGGAAGACTAATTAGTCAGCAGCTCTGAGGCCAAACCATAAACTATCTTCCCTTGCTGACCTCAGCTGCTCAAACGCAGCTCTCAGCATAAACAACTTCAGGAAAAGCAACTTGCCCAATAGGAGCCGGTGCGTTTACCAGATCAGCATCTGCCCTTGCGCCCATTGCTTCCTTTTTGGTAAATTGAGGAACAAACACTCTGCAAAAGACACTTTGCTGGGAGCTTAGTGGCCTGATAAGGCAATGCGAGTTCATTTTGGATACTTAACATGACATATGTTAGTTACTGTGTACTTAAGGAGCAAGGCAAATGAATTTCCATCTCTTTCTAATGTCAGCCAGTTTCTTAGTTCAACTACATGGCTCCCAGTCTGTCAGTTTTGTAGAGGCAAAACTGTCATTTAGGAAGTGGGTTTTGGTTTTGCTCCTGTGAAGTAAGAGCCGATTGCATAACTTCAGTGTCCTCCATGTCCACCTTGCTGGGCACAAAAAAAATAATAATAGTTGGAAAGCACTAAGGCTGCTTTGCAAATATGGCAAGACAGGACTTTGCCAAAGCTAGTGATTAAAACTTGGAGCATTTTCCTTATTTTCCCTTCTTCTCTTCCCAAAAGGCTGAAAATAATAAACATTTCTATAAGGGGGGGGAGGGGAAAATCTTTAAAATGAGCACTATTTAATTGACTGTGTTATTCAGATGAAAAATTTGAGCTATGTACTGTAGAGTACTTGATGAGAAAAGAGTGGCACTTACAACTGGAAATGCTTGGACTTCTTTAGTCCTGCAGAAACCTATAGTATTAGAAAAATTGGTTTCTAATCAGAATAGAAATCTTGAGGTGTATAATAGAGCAAATTATTCTGAAGAGCTTTTCAAATCAGGAATGTCAACATGAAATATGTCAACATTGCCTATCATAATAAAGCTGCCAAATATGTCAAAGTTTTTATTTTGAATTGACCCTTTGGGATAACAAAACACTTCATTTTGAGAAGCTGGCTTTACTCCAAAATTCTCCCACTTGGAAAATTTAATAAAAAATGATATTTTCCTTTTGGAAAAAAATGTTCACTTCAGCCTATCTGAAATTCTCTGAGGGATTTTTTTTGTTTTATTTATTTATTTATTTATTTTATATGAAACCTTCAACTAATATCTGGTAGGATATAGCAAACCACCTTTTCAGCTTGCTATGGTGTCTATGTAAACCTTTTGGTCTTTGCATAGATTTCATGTTTCTTTAGCACTTGGAAGTTGTTTTGTCCCCAAGAGTGATGACAGCCTATTACAGATGAGATAGGTTCTGCGTGCGCTCATGAAACTTTTGTTTTATTCCTTTATTTTTCATCAACAGTCGTACTTTATTCTAAGCTAAATATATGAGGTTTGCTGCTCTTAAAGTGAGCTCTTTTAGAGATTTTTAAAAGGAAAAAGGGAGCAGAATCTCCAGATGATAAATACAAGTAGATCCTAGTGGAAAAAGTCAAGGGGGAGAGAGAGAGAGAGGAAATAACTGTGAAAACACTTTTTGAACAAATAGCTGTGCTTTAACTTTGTATTGCAAGGTTGCCTGGAGACACCAGAAGAACAGGGATCCTTCTATATATATTAGCTAGTTTGGTGTTTACTGTTAGGAGCTGGAATGTAACTCTAGGCACTATTTACAAATGTTTGGGATGAAGCAGTTCCAGAAAACCAAACAAAGAGGGGAGGGAGGGAAATCATCCCCAAACTCTTTGTTTCTGTTTTCCCGATCATGTTGCT
Source organism: Tinamus guttatus (assembly GCF_000705375.1). The sequence continues at coordinate 191,661 of NW_010589259.1, read as the reverse complement.
ATGTATAATCTAAAATAGTAGGTAGGTAGCAGCTTATATAAACTGATGTGGAAGAACGGGAAATTTATAGCAACTAGTGTAAATTTAGAATAGATGTGAACAGAAGAGTCCGCAGAAGAGGAACCTGCTGCGAAGTGGAGATGGACAAACACGGCTCAAGATCAAGGAATGCAGCCAGGGAGCTGCAAAGGAGCGTGCCCAAGCTGGGTGGCTGAGGGGTGATGGAAGGACGTAACGTGCTGGACCGGGAGGCCGGAGGCTTCCTTGATGGCCCTTTGCTTTCACAGCAGTGATGGCCCGTGAGGAACGGCCGTCGTGAGTCCCCTTGGGCCTGCTCGTGGGGACGCGTCTCCTGGGCTGTGTTCTGCTGCGGCCGGGGAGCCTGCGTGTGCTCTGTACGGGCTTATGGCTGTGAACGCTGCTGGCAAAGTTACGATTTGTGATTTCAAAGGGGAAGTTTGTGACAGTCCTTAGTTTCTGGGAGGTTTATTTCAGTGTCTCATTCCACGGAGCGAATGCTCTGCATCCCAGGAAAAGGATGTCCCAGTCGATCAGGAATGCAGATTATGAAATGCTTTGAAGGAGGGAGGGAAGGAATAGTCCTTTCCCAAATTAGATTTGAGGAGGGTACCATTCTTTTTTGACAGATCTTCGGAATCTTTTCAGTTACATTCTGCTAAGCATTCTGACAAGCAAAGAAAAGAATCATAGGGTGCAATGTTGTATGTTCACCAACTACTTGATTATTTCTTATAAATCCCAGGGATATGTGGTTTTAGAAGCCTGCAGACAAGCAGGCTTTTAAAGTTTCTTTGCAAAACTGAAACTGAGTCAAAACACATGCCTCACGTGGAAGAAGTGATCATCAAAAGTGAAATATGGTTGTCCTGTCTTGCACCTGTAGGCCCTGAAGAGTTTGCAAATGGTGTCAAATGTATATTCTGTAGAAAGACGGAGCCCGTTTCACTGTCACCTCCGGTCCAAGCCATGCGTTTAGGTCTGAGCGTTGTTCTCGCCATGAGACCTGTCTGCTGCCGGGAGGGATTTGGAGGCTGCGCGTGTGGCCCGAGTTCCTCGAGCCAGGGCTCGGTCCCCCGTGGTCGCTGCAGAGGAGTTTGCTGTGTGCGTGGTGCTGGGGCTGCTCGTGGAGCCCTGCTGCAATCCAGCCCTCTGAAGGTCTGTCAGGGCCTTGCACGTTTGCTGCTGGAGCACGAGGCCTGTGTTGCTGCCTCCTGTTCTCTGCTCTGTGTGCAGAATCAAAGGCTTCATTTTTCAACCTGGACAAAAATGTTTTTCATGAGGTCTTGGCCGTCCTGCGTACCAGGATGGCTGCGGCCAGGGATCCCAGGGGCTCAGATTGGCTCTGTGGGCCAGGGGTGTAAGGTGGCCCTGGCCCCGGTGGGCAGAGCTCTGCTGGCACACGCCTCCAGGTGACATTACCCTGGCACTGTCACATTGTCGTGGTTGGACCTTGTAATGCCACAGGGCATGAAAAGGAAGATAGAGGATGGGAGAGTCAAGAAATCAATACAAAATGCTATTTTAGTATTGACCACATGGTCACTAGCAGCACATGTTTTACATCTGGTGTCTCAGCTGGTATTACACTGGTAATAAAGTGTTTCTTTTTATTTTCATTCTTATGCAGATGTTTGTACTATGCAGTGTCCCAGCACTCGAGAAGATGTTCAATTGAAAAAAATACATCAGAGAAAGCTGTACAGGGCTTATTCTGAGGGACTTTGGAACATTAAAGTTGGTTTCCATCACTGTAATTCGGGCTGTTTGGATAAAGGAAATTTGGGCACATGCAACATGCTCAAAATGCTACTGCAGGTTAGGGAAATAATCAAGGGGAAGAGGTGGGAGATGGATCAAGCAAAGGCTCCTGTTTAATGCTTTGGAAATTTGAGTCGAATTCTGCCTTTCTCTGCTTTGATCTGAACAGATATTTACCCTTTACTGTATCATCTGAAATGTTTGCCTCCCTCACAGTTCATATCACCTTGCACGCAAAGTCACCCAAAGAAAACTTCAGCTTTAGCCAAGTCAGAAGGAGAGAAAAATGAGGGGAAAGGAACCAAGATAGAAAATAAAAAAGGAATGTGTTTGGGGGAGCTCAGGAAAAAAGTGTTCTCTGTGTTAGCCAGTGAATCTTAAACAATATTAACTTCTTAGCAACAATGATTCTGTTTTGTTTAACTAACAAAGGATATTGTAAGCAGATATGTGCATCTGGGGCAGATAAGGTTTGCATTGGATAGCTCTTTTATTGGCTTGGCATTTGACAATTAAGTTGAATTTAGCTATGGGATAAGAATTATGCATATTTGCTTCTAGCTGAGGCGGAGGTTAGACGTAAGGGTCCCAGTAATTTTCCAGTCCCTTACTAAATTTAAATCTTAATAGAATGGGGCCCAGCCTGTCATCTTTATGTTTTCATGCCAGTCGCAACGGAGTGGGGAACCAAAGGGTAGAATTTAACCTGTCTCTTCCTCTCAATAGAAGTGTAGCACTTTTGTACTTGCATCTCTTTTCTATCCAAGATCTCAAAGCACGTGAGAAGGAAGCTTGAATATTCTCTTTTTGTCAGTGGAAAACCAAGGCATGCAGCAATTCAGTCACCATTCAGCCTATGATGTCAAAGCAACAAACTGGTTCGTTGTACCCCACATAATGAATTGTAAAAATGCATCCTCTGTGAAGTCCTGCATTTAAATGCTATAATTCTCTGGGGGGGAAAAAAAGCATAAAAGAATAAAGTGAGGCACAAAGTTGTGGAAGGGCTGGTAGCTACTGTTGTGCAGGAAGGCGATGGCCGGGCTGGGAGCGGAACCCGGGAGTCCCGGATCCTGCCCCGTGTCCAATTGCTGGAGGTGCCTCCCTGCTCTGAGCAAGCCCATCCCTCGGTGAGGTAACTTCTTTTAAACTGTTGGAACTCTCTTTTTAGGAAGCAGCTATCAGTCCAATGTGGATAAATGGGCAATTCTGCTTGTCTCTCCACTGGGTGAGGGCTTCCTTAGCTCAGCTGGCAATGGGCAGTCCCCGCTGTCACAGCTTTGCCACTTCACCCTTGGCCTCGAGAGACCAGATTGCATAGGCCGGGAGGGTAAACTTCTCTTTTGCTGCTTCACCTCTGTGTCATAGTTCAGGTAGGAAAATGGGACAAATCTGGCCAGGTTTCCCCTGCCCATGAAAGCCTTTTCTTCCAGAAAGGAAGAATAAAAGCCATTTATCTCTGCTCATATCTCAAATAAGGAGTGGAATTCATTCCTTAGCAATCAAGGAAATTAAATAAAGCGGAAGAGACAGAACATAAGAGTCTAAATTTAGTTATTAAAGAAAAAAATACCATATTAAATTCTTGGATTAGGTGTACAAGAAGGACATGCCTTTCATGGGAAAATGCTGCTGGCCTATGGGTTGTGGCAGTAAGGAGAATTTTTTTGGTCTGTGTGAATGTGAGCACCACACATGCATGCACCCAGATTTTACTGAGTCACACACTTGGGCCAGCCCTAGAATTTCCCAAATGGAGCTGAAATTGCCTTTCTTAGCATCTTATCCCAACCCTGTAAAACTGTGCTCCTCCCATAATCCCAGCACAGATTTCCATGAAACTCTAGGCCCCGGCTTGTCTGACAGGGCTGGGCTACGTCTGAGCCTTCAGCATAATATTGGTCATGTTCCTACGGACCCTGGAGTGGGATGGACCGGGAAGCTTTAGGAGACGTATTTGAACTGCTTCAGTTCCTCAATTATTAATACAACCTGCAGACAGGCTCTGGACTTGCTGCTTGCTTGCCTCTATGTGAAAGGTGTATATTAACCCATCCCACAGGGATTTTGTGAGGATTAGTTAATATCTGCGAGGAATTTGTGGACGTGGAGCTTATCGAGTATTGTGAGCCAGTTCCTTCCTACTAAACTTGCATGACCTGATAAAGGATTCTGTTTTTCTTCTCTAATCTACATATCATAGTACAACAGCCTTCTCCTGTTTGGCTGCCCTGGCTTCAGCCGTTGGGCAAGAATGGCAAAGGCTGAACTCCATTCTTCATCATGATTTGCTTTGTTTGTTGTTGGGTTTGTTTTTTTTTTTGGTTGTTTCTTATGAAAATAAAAAAGAAGTGTAGGGAGGGGAAACCTGCCCAGAAGAAAGTGTGCGATGCTGCTGAGGTCTTGAAACAGGCACACAGGTGCCATATGGAAGAGGATGAACATAGGCCCTTTAAAAAGGTGCATTTCTGAGCATTAGATATAAACTTGGAACAATTTTCTTAGCCCCTGCTTTGTGCTGCCTCTTCAGCAATGAAAAAGGACTCACGCATTTGAAAGTTTGCTTGTTTTTCTCCAGTCATATCAAGTGATCTGTTAGTTACTATCCCCTCCTATAAGTCTGCTTTTCTAGTGTCTCCTCAAATACCTGTTTTGATATCCGCCTCTGAACCTGCATGACTGAAGAGACCTACCAGGAATGACGGTTCTCAGCAAGTCTTGTTTCCTCATGCACAGTATGATGCTGTGTCAAAGGCTGACCTTGCTCTCCAGTTTCAGCAATGAGCTTGAGCTGTGAAGTAGAAAGATTTATACTGATCCTTGCAAATCTTTGTATATAAAGATTAATGCTTCTCCGAGTTCAAGCTCTCTTACCTTTCATGAGTTAGGGATCTGGTTTTCCTCTCCGGAATAGAGGGAATGCCTTTTTCCCGGGAGAGCTGCAGTGATCTGTCTTCAGTGAAGGTAAGCACACTTGCCTTGGCCAGCCTCGCAAGGCTTCTGACTCCCACCGACATGGACATAATAATTCATAGGAGTCACATAGTTCTGTAACACACTTTCTGCACTGATGCTTTTTAAAACTTCCCCAAAACATTAACTGTGGAAAACGTATCGAGGATGAACTGGGATGGGTAAATCGGAGCTAGGCCTGGCACTGCAGAATAGGCAAAAGGTGATTTTTCCAGTCTGGCAAAAGGTCCTTCATGTTTCCTTCCAAAGTGACCTGAGAGGAGTGTTGTGGGGAGGGACAGTGCTCTGATAGCAAAAATCTCAGCTAGGTTTCTGGTGTAGAGGAGCAATGGCAAAGGACACGGGCATTCAGGCCATGCATCTGCAGCCAGCTCCTTGCCAAGGGCAGAAGTGAAGGTGACTTCAGCTGGATTTGAGTCTGGTACCTCCACCCTGCCAGTGCTGTTGGTTTGCAGGGTAAAATAAAGGTGCTGCCATCATGACTAGTGCTGGCAGCCGTGGCCATCCTGGAGCTATATGAGTATTATGCTCGTCTAGTGCAAAGCATCACCTATGGAAATTATAATGAAGATGCTCTGCAGTTGTATTTCTAGTTCATCTTGCTTCCAATTTATCAATTGTAACCAGAGGAGGTAAATAAGGGTATTGTGAGTGGTTATTGGTTCTGTAATAGCAAAAGACAAGCTCAGACAGTCTATGAGGTCCTTCCAGCCCTGAATTCCTAAAACACATATTGAGTAACAACTATGAAGGGCAAAGGAACTTGGTGTAGGGTAAATTACAGGCCATAACTCATAGCCCAAGAGTAACGATAGGTTTGGCAGCCTTGGCTGCGGTGCCCCGGCACAGGCCTTGGTGGAGCTGCACTAATCTAGAGCAGGTGAGGAGCTGGACCCTTAATCTTTAAAAAGTTACAAGTTTATGCACCAAAAATACAGTAATGGGTTGTTATTGCCTTTTAACCCAATCTTGATCCATATTAGTTGTCAGCATTACTTGCCTGGGGAATGTATTTCAGACTAACAGATTTCCATGCTGCTCCATTTTATGGGCACTACACTACTATTTTTCTTTTTTGCTTCAAAACTTGATTTAATTTTTCCCAGTTGGACACCTCTCGGCTTCCCTAATTCCCCTCTTTCATGGTAATTTGCTTAGCAAGCCTTTGCCAGGCTTTCCACTCCTCCCCCTGCCCATCTGGCTGTGCCACTCACATTCAGTCCTTTATGTCCTTCCTTATAAATCCGGCTCATTTTTGGCTTTCTTTTTGCCCTTTGAATTTTTGGCTATTTCTGGCCCATAGCTGCTGGGAATAAATTGAACATAGAGATGTGTCCTGCCTCTGACCAGCAAAACTTTCAATTTCCTTAGCTATATATATATATATATATTCCTTCATTAATATCATATTCTAATCAAAACTTTGATCTGGTTTATGTTCTACTCTCCATTTAGCATTAATGCTTTACAGTGATTCTTCTATCAAAATATTTTTTGTATTACTCCCCTTTACTCAGAAACATCTGCCTGCATTCTCCCAGGTTTAGGGTTTTTTTCATTTACGCCATGAACAGCTTCTGAATTGCTCTCCCTCTCTTCCCTTCTATCTACCTACCTTCTCGGCCCCTCCTGATTAGGACTTATCATCTCTGAATTTAATTAGTGGGCTCTCCTAGTCTGCCATTAAATCAGTCCACTAGGAGTAAAGTGAAAGGAAGAGCCTAGAGCAATGTACACATTTGATCAGACAAATGAATGGCAATAAGCATTGACAGAGAAATTGTTAATACCAATATACTGTTGTCCTGGGGGGAGCGTTGATGGGATCCAAAGCCAGGCAAAATGAGACATGAATGTTTGCTCTCAGGTGACATCTTCTGTAGATAAATTTGGATTAAGCTGCAATAAATTTATAGCCCTGCCTGTTAAAGCTGTCAGCAAAGAGGCTGAGGAGTCCAGCCAAGATGTAACACAAGAATGGATTAACATCTCACAATCTCCCTGGGATAACACAAACTATAATCTAGCTGCATTCCTGGGATAGAAGTAGGACATCTGAATGACGGAATGCGGTTTGTCATCAAAACATAATCCTGGATTAAAGGTAACTTGGAGGTTCTGCGCCGATATAAATGGATGCATTGAAAACCCTCTGAATGAGAATGAAAGAAGAGATGGAGCCTAAAAGATTCTTAGCTTGGATTTGCTGTATATTTTGGTCTTGGGCACTGGCCAGATCGCTGTCAGTACTGAGAGATCAGCGTTCTGCTCCATTTCCATGACAATCAATAGATTGCTAGGGCAGATTCTGTATGTTCAGCAAAGCAGCAGGTGCCATTTGAAATGGATTATTCTGTGCCGCCTCTCCACATGTGCCTGGTGTATGTTCCATTATTTATGTTCTCCCCAGATGGATCAATAGATATATTGATCTCCTGAATAGACTATTTTTTTCCTCCCTCATCATAATTATCAGAGAACTGGCTGATTGTATTATGTTTTTTGTTTGTTTATTTATTGCTGCGTTATGCTTTTAACTTCTGTAAATTCACCCAGGAGTCAAAACAGTAGCTAATCCAGGCTCATCTCTATGTTATCTGGAAGTTTTAGGCCAATTTTTGTGAATGAAGACACATACCCTAACGGCTAACATTTCCTCTTGTCATCAGAGGCCATGTAAGGTTATCACAAGTGCAGCATGAGCATTCAGATGTCAGTGGAATATAAGAATCCAGAGCACAGGGAAATAATAATAGTTTGGACATTGTGGCCTCCTCCTTTTGATATAGCTGAGAGCAATGAGTGAGAGGACGTGAGGTCAGGCAGAAAAATCCCAGCGCTCCAGAGCTGGCAGCCACCGCGTTCCTGCACAGCAGCGTCCCCCGCACAGAAGTTGCTGGTGCTTTGGGAAGTCCTGCTTTTGATTTCCCCTGCTTTGGCTTAAAACACATGGTGAGGGAGCAAACCCAAGTTCCTGGGGCAGCAAAGGTGGGAGAAGGGCTTGCTTTTTTTGCCACTCGCTGTCAATACGTTTTTTGGGTAAGGAGAATGCTTCAGGCCCACGGAAAACTCTAGGGGCTTGTTGAGGTGGCACCTAGAGAGGCATCTTGAGGCATTATCACAGAGCCGTACAGTGCTGATTCAAGAAAAAAAATAATTGAGGCAGTTTGGTGTGGTTGTTCAGTGGGAATGACTGAGGACAGCTTTCCCTGCTTCTCTGTAGAAGGCTGTGCTTAAGAAAGCCACTGTGGCTTGTCGGAGGTTTGAGTGAGGAAGCGGGGGATTTTTTCATTCTGTGGTTGTGTCCTGGGAAGGATTTGGCAGCAGACAAGCACTTGCTAGAAAATTGCAGTGTGATGGAGAGAAAGCCATATTGGGGTGAGCTGAAGGAAACTTTGTCAGGCTCACGCTGGAGAAGTGGAAAGCAAGTTTGACAGTTGTGTGTTTGTTGGTTTTGGTTTGTTTTTTTCTGGTTTTATGTTTTTCAGTCTAAAATGGATTGCTTTTCTATTGAGAGATTCTGTAGCAGATTTGGGCATGAGCAGCGCATGTTTCAATTACAAACTTAGAGGACAAGTTCTCCACTTTATGATTCTTATTCCAGAATCAGCACTACAAAGTACCCATCTGCTTGGACTACAGTTAAATTACAGGGTTTCAGCACATCTTATTCCTTATTTCCAAGTATCACTGGAAGAAATTTCCCAGGCTGGGAATTCAGTTTGCAGCACAACTAAGGAGAGGACTAAGCGCTGAGGGGAAGTGTGATGGGTGCAGACAAGATCCAACAAGCCTGAGGTTCTCCAACTGCTTATTGTTAACTTGCATGTTCGAGCAAAACCCAACCACTGCCAACGTCTAGGGACTTGTATTCTCCAATACTTCTTTTAGCCCTCCCTGGATTTTGGGATTTGACCTTTGTATGCACTGGCTGTAGATATGCCAAGCAAGCAGTTCAGCAACAAACTAAGTGGAAATAATTATTTTAATTAGTGTAATTGGATTACACCAAAGTATTTCTGGGGACTGCTGTTCTACTTCAGATAAATTTTTGAAGCCGTTGTGGCTACATGTCACTCCCAAATCACCGTATTGTAGAGGGGTTTAGGCAGGGAGAGGAGATTGGTCAGAAAAGTGCTTGATTTTTCTCACACCACAGATTAGATACTCAGTAACACAACAAACATCGTATGGATTGTGATAGCTCTTTCCTAGGACTGCAGATAGTTTTGCTAAGTTGTCATCATGTGCACCTTGCTTTCTCAGAGAGTCAGAAGGTTAAAAATATTTCCTTAACCTTTGTTTCTTGCTTGTCATCAACAGCTGAAATCCAATCACCATCAACTGGACAGATAAGGTAAAAGTCCCCTTTTATGAAACCTGCCCTTTTAACAGGCACCAGTCGTTGATCCACGTTGGAAGTGCTGAAGCCCTCACTCAGTATAAATTATAGGGATAAATAGTGGACATCAGGTTGAGAGAAGGCTGAATAATTGAGTATCTAGTGAAATAGTTGCATCTCGGAAGGTATTTGACTGCAGCTAATTACTTCTGCTTTCAATTAGCAGGGGAAATAGCTAGCAAATCATCAATGTTATTTCCCTCCACAGCAGTTTTTTTGAGGCAACCTTCCATAACCTTATGTACTTGTCAGCATATTTTAGCACTAGCACTTGGTATGGTTGTGTATCTTCTGCTGAGAAGAAATGTGATTCTCACCAAGGAAACCCACTGAATACAATTAATTCATATACTGCAGCACAATCCATTACACTTCAACAGATCAACATTTGCTACTCGACATTTGTTGCTGAGATCAGTCAGCATCACCTGTAAGCAAACCCAACCAGAATTTCAGCATTGGTTTAATTCCTTGGCTCCCTTCTGAGTGTTGTTCAAGTTGAGATTGACTTTGACTTCCATGTGCACAGTCTTTTCGTTCCTGTAGTCTTCTAAATGAGATTATAATGGATGATATTGCTAATATCTCCTACTCTCAGTGATATCATTGCAGGTTATTCAAACACTACCTGGGAGTTAGATTGTGATGGCAGAGTAAATGTTTAGTGAAGATAAGTAGTGGGATGATAAAATGAATGCCTATTGGTTATCCAAGGAAGTACAGCAGGGAAAATGGGCTGGAAGAAATGGTAAGAATGGTTTCTTTACATGGAGATAGGGCACTATATTAAACATGCTGAGGTTGGGGTACCTCTGGAGCCCCTCTTTTTATTACATCCTTAATGTGCAAGCGAACCTGGTTAAAAGAGAGTGGAATGTTTTAAGCAAATGTTGTTGACCTAGATTTTCAAAATGGGTGAGCTTGAGGACATGGATGTCATCATTTTATGCTTTGCTAACTTCTTCACAGTTTCTATGGAAACTACTGCTTTGGTGACAGATAAAAACTTCTGGTGGTTTGAGTACGAAGAAAGTGGCAGGAAACACTAGGGCAGAGAATGTGTTACAGAGCTCTAATGCAAGATGGCAATGAATAAACTTTGAACACAAACACAATAGTGATAGTAGAGGAACAAAAAGTGCCAGTGCATTGATAGCTAAAATGATATTAAAGGATATGAAAGTACAAACTGAACAGAGTACAACTTTGTTCTTGTAGCCAATAAAGTTAATCTGGGTTCGCAGTGGAATAACAGAGATCAGAGTCTGATTTTTCTCCTTGGGAATGAATAAGCAGGGCTCCAACCCCAAATTTCAAATGTGATGGTGCTGAGTGAGTATTCAAAGAGAACCAAGCCTGAGCCAGGTCTGGGCATAAGGCACCTGTGGTAAAAATGCATGTCTGTCTTCTGAGCATGGTGCACCAGTGCATGCCTAGGCTATTGCATGTATTACACTATCCTCGTGAGTCTGGGATTAATGGTGTCAAATTATCATTAATTATTATAGTTACAGAATTGTATTAAGAAACACTTAAAAACACTTATTAAACACTTAAAAAACACTTTCATTTCCCTCTGACTTAGCTTTAATTTTGTTCCATTGCTTATAATTTAACATCTTACAAATGTCATGTCATAATGTTAAGTTGAAAGTGATATAAAAATTTAGATTCTTGTCATAATAAAAGATTTCAGCATAGCCAGACTGCAAGTTACTGAGACAGTTGGCCATTAGCTAGAGAATGGAAAAATTTAGGTAAGATTCTGGGCTCTACTGCCATGGAATTCTGGACAAAGTATTTGATATTCTTCTCAAGCCTGTATTTTCCAATCTGTAAAGCAATATGTTGATATCTGCCCCTTTATAAGTAATTACTTTAAAGTGTAAGGGTGAAAGGTTTATATATGTATCTTTATCTATAACTGATTATTATTGTCCAAATGATAGGGCTAACTGCAAGTCAGAGGCCCTTGAGTGATGCTTTGGTGTGGGAGCAAGTCAGCCCCGCTCAGGTACCTTTTATAGCCTGAATTCACTCTCTGCAGAGCTGAACCAGCTGCAGAGAAGAGGGCAGGTGTCAGTACTTGCTTCCCTCTGCCTCTTTGCTTGCAGGTCTAAGTTGTGGTCATGTAGGTGGGACACAAGAGGTGTAGGACAGAGGTGAGTCACAGCAGCCTGTGCAATACAGTCATCTCCATATGAGGAAAAGCTTCTTTGCTGTGAGGGGGCCAGAGCCCTGGCACAGGCTGCCCAGAGAGGCTGTGGAGTCTCCTTCTGTGGAGGTCCTCCAACCCGCGCGGATGCCGCCCTGTGCTCTAGGTGTCCCTGCTGGAGCAGGGGGTTGGACTGGATGATCCGTAGAGATCCCTTCCAACCTCAACCATTGTGGGGTTCTGGGATTTATTCAGAGAGGCAGAGTTGGCATAAAGACTGGATATGCATCAAATGGAACTAAAAAGCTGGAGGATGTATCTGGCGAGCTTCATATCAGTGTCCTAGAGTTTAAAAATCAGTGCCAGTCCCCTGTCCCTGTATTGCGCTCTGCTGGGAGCCAGCAAAATATGAGATGAGTTGTAAAGGCCTTAGTGATTCTAGCAAGATTTTATTTGGAATTGTCAAGTAGCATTATTTAGTGGATCATTCTGAGGTCGTCTCCAGTTCTGGGAGCCCCATCACCCACCAGAGCCAAGACCATAGACCTGGATACTGTATGCGGAGAGGCAGCTCCGCTCCCTGGACATTTGCTTGTGAGATGCTGTTTGTGACGAAGATCAAGTAATGAGCTCAGCGCCCGCCTTCCTGCCTGCCTCCTGGTCACGGGGGATAAGATGGTCGGGGCTGGAGCGCAGGCCGGCCTGTGAGAAACAGGACGCAACGAGCGCCGCCATGTTCCCTGCTGAGTGTGCGATGGCCTTGCTGTTGTACCCAGAGCAGCGTCCAGCTTCCCCTGGGCCGTAGCTCCCTGTGCTGCTGTTCCTGTGTCTCACTAATTCCAACTCCGCTGGAGAGGCCTAAACCCGAGATCCAGGCCCCTTCCCTCCTCCCTCGCCCCGGAGCAGGAGCGGTTGGGAGCTGGATGCCGTTCCTGTCCTCTGTTATGTCTGTCTGTACTAGACTGTAAGTTCATTGGGGAACACGGCACATGCCAGGTTGCATCAGGCCAATAGCCCATTTAGTCCGTTAACCTGACAGTGGCCAGAGCCTGGTGCTTTTGTTTGTATGATCATTTATAAAGCTGTCTGGGATTTAAAGAAAGCATAAAATAATAGGACTAGGGCCAGGCTGTTGTAGCTGAAATGTCCCATGGACATTTCAAGCGGGGGGCTAGCCTGCTTTAGGGAGAAGCTTATTTCTAACATTAGACAGTTTGATTGCAAGAATTTTTCCCTTACTTATTCTTTGATCTAGCACAGAGAAGTCACTTGAGGGGACTTTTGTTTATCTTTGAGCTTTCGAAGGATCATGAAAGCACAGAGCAGCACAGAAATAAAATAACCTGCATTTGCTTAGCATTATGGAGTATGTGGAGGGGGACTTTTGTTTATCTTTGAGCTTTCAAAAGAATCATGAAAGCACAGAGCAGCACAAAAATAAAATAACCTGTATTTGCTTAGCATTATGGAGTATATGGACTTGTGGAGTTACCTGGACTGCCTGGAAAAGCCTCGCACTCGGTTCCTATTTTCATAATTATGTGTGCCTGGTTATTTGTAAAGCTGGATTGCTGCATGCAGCCTTGAGCATCAAATGCTGGATCTCAATCCCTTGAGCTGTAATTATAAAGTATATATGTATGTAGATATATGTATGTATGTGTATACAGATATCTACATATAAAGGGTGTTGCTAAAGCTGCTGTGGTAGTGCAGCTGTGTGCCTAGATGGCAAAGGAGAGACGCAGACATGAAGACATGGTAGAGGAGAGTGTTGGTCCACAAGTGCACTGCAAAGGCTTGACTGTTCTTGTGCTCTATCCACTCATGTTAACTGTGTTGCAGTGTTTGCTTTTTCCTTACATTCTGATGTTTCCATAAAAATCAGTGAACTCACCTCTTGCTTCTGACCTTGCGTTACTGCCTTGGCTTGACCAGAGGCCTCCTCAGGCTGCTCCTTCATCTCCAGCACCTGGAGCTCTGCGCGCCGTGGGAGTTCCCATCCTCCCTGCAGCCGCGGGAGGTGCTGTGAATACCCACGACTTCACAGCGACGTGGCTGCCCTGATGTTTTACAAACTGGGCTTTTAGGTGTACCAGGATAACGACAGAGTGGTGGTTTACTGAAGCACCTCCGATGTGAGCCATCACCCCCATGGGCCACAGGGATTCGTGCAGCACGTGCCCTGCCAAACACCCTGCGCTGGGGAGTACTGGAATCTTCCAAGAGCAGGAATTGGTTAGTCCTGACTTCTCCACTTTACCAGTGACACAAATGCCTGCTACCCAAAGGCAATTTAGGAAGAAGCCCATCATGATAATATTAAGCAAATATCAAAAACAACGTCTTATGACCAAATTATGAAATCAGCAGACCACAAGAAAAATAGCAGAAGTTGCTGGGGCAGATTCCTCCTTTACTTTCATGTGACTGTATCTGATGTAGCCTGACCTGCCAAATTTTTTGAAAGGATGTTGCCTTAGCTGGGAGGCAATACCATTGGATCTCTCTGCATCTGCTAGCATGAATGCAGGAAGGGATTTGTATACTGACAGGGGGTTGGTGCAGGGTATGAAACTTACTGCTACGTCCCTCTGAGGCAGAGTGCACAGAATGATCTTGTCCAAGTTTTTGGAAGATTGCCTCTAGGGAACCTTTAGGAACTGGACAGTTCATTATTTATTCTGAGAAACAAGTGCTTGCTGTTAAAGGAAGCTGCCTAAGTTCATACTTGACAAGGAAAGGGAGTACCTAACGTTCTTTACAAAGCATCTGAGGAGGAGATTATCCTTAATTATCCTCAGTATTTGTGCTATCAATTGCCCTGTGGAAGCTGTGAGCACACGATGGAATGGGGTGCCTGGGAGCCACGCTTCCTGCAGGAGCCCTGGGAGGCACTGTGGGTCTGTCTCAGCGAACCGCGGGATCAAAAATCCCTCTTCTGCTTTCCCTTCGCTTCCAGAGATGAGTAATCAAGGGCTGAGCTGTACCTCAAAGAATCTGCTAATGCTATCTGATGTCTTGCTCCCAGAGCTGCTGCCCTGGCCAGAAGTGACAGAGCTGGAGTCTGCCCTTGGCTCTTGCCCCGCGGGAAGGGGGCCGGCTCCTGCGCGAGGACCCAAGGTCCGCTCGGGGCGAGTGCCGCGTTCCCTCCTAGTCCCCGCCTGGGTGGAGAGTCCAAGCGACAACCGAGCAACCACCACCACCCCCAGACTACTCACTGCTTCCATGAAGCTTGCATGAAGTGCGATTAACTGCATGATAAGGGCAGAAAGGAGATAAAAACTGAGCAACAGTTTTGTGTGGGGATTAACTGTGTGTGGGGGGGTCCCTTGCATAGCACAGTGACGCTCACCCCTGCAGCGGCTGCTGATGCACATCCTCCAAGAGCAGCTCCTCGCCGATATCAGGGTGAGATAGGATCTAGCAGCTCTTGACATCTAAATGTTTCAGCTCAGCGTTGTAATTCTCTATAAGCACACTGTAATTTGACTTTCTCTTCTAGGTTGTGGTGGCTTTCGGGTGGGATTTTTTTCATCCCTGCCAAACACCCACTGGGTGCCCAGAGTGGGTGGAAAGTAGGGGCAGGTGGGCAGGAGCAACTGCACTGTAATCAAGTTGCACTCGTCTGGGTGATGTCATCGCGTTGGTAGTTCAGGTTATGGAGCTATGCGGATTTGTTATGTTTTCCTAGAAGATATTTCAGTCACTAAAGAGTCTGACATGTCACATTAAGTGCTTTGTGTTAGTCTCACCTAGAACTGCCCTGACTAAACATCCATCATCTTATGCTGGCACGGGTATTTTGGAAATGCCCTCTGATAAGCTATTGTTAAACCATCTTTCTTTTCATGCCAGGAATTCAGCCTTGTCCTGATCAAATAGAGTCTCATTCAGCACGGCCAAGGAGGAACAGTTTTATTGTAAATTTACATAACTTGAAATATTAAAGGGCCCTAAAATTGGCACTGTGGAAAACTTCAGTGTTACAAAACTCTTAGGCTTCAGCAGAGAGAACAATTTATCCTTGTCTCCTGACTCCACAGGGCCAGCAAACAGTGCACGTCACTGTCAGCTTTTCATGATCTTTCTGATCAACATGATGAGTTACTTAAGAAATAAAATATGCCATCATCACCCAGGAAGAGGTATTTTAGACCAGCTTTAATACACAAGCTTAGTCATAGTTTATTTAGTATCTTTTCAAGTGAAGTTATGCAGTGGGGAAATAGTTCCCTTAAATTGTAGTTGCATCTACGTTTAAGGAAGGTCTCTAACATTTTAAGGTATTTGCTCTAAGCTGTCCTCTTCAGGCCTAAAAGCAAAAGTCCAGCTGTCAGCTTGCAGCTGACGTGTGAGCTGTCAAGAACAGAGAGAAATTCTTTCTGTCTTCACCACCTAATCACCATGTACCCTGAAGTTTGAAGCTTCCTTACTGATTTACTCAATTTTTCCTGAGATCCAGTGAGTAATTATTTCAAAATCCGTATATATTTTAAAGAATTTTCTGTGGAATTTCACCAAAATTTGCACGTGTCTACCAAACTCAATGAGTAATTTTAATGGAGTCTTATTGCCTTTACTGAGGTCTGCCAAATGATTTTACAGATTGCCTTAGCATGGCCATGGCTTTCGAGACTGGGAGGAGAGTAGGAGCTACAGGAGCTGTTGGGGAAATGAGGAAAGCACTGTCATGCTCTGAGGTGCTCTGGGGAAAAGGGACCGGAGTGCCACCGTGTTGAGTAGCCCTGGCTTACAGCTTACGTTCCACTAGTGATTAATGTGAGTTAGAGCTAATAAATACCGTCTTATCAATATTTGAGGGAGACGAAAGCAAAAGGTCCAGGAAAGGTGAGTTGTTCATCGCTTAATCAGGGAAATCACAGGGGCTCCTGGGACTCGGAGATTCCCTCCCAGGTCACCGGTTCAAATCCATCCCGAGGCAGCGCTTAGTCACCGCTTCCTACAGAATAACCCCGGCGCCTGCATCCCCGGCGGCCGCGCTCCGAAGCTGCCCAGGGCCCGCGGCAACAGGCGGCAGCGTGAAGGCCCTGGAGCCGCGGCCCAGCTCCTTCCAGCCCCCTGAGGGCGCTGGGGACAAACCCTCCTCCTCAGGACGGCTCCTCCATCCACCTCGGGGCCAGTTCAGGCAACCAGAAAGGCGAGGGTGCCCACGGGGAGTCACTCGGAAGCGGCGCTGGGCTCTAAGCTCTCGTAGTCCCTTAGTCCGCGTGAGGTAACTCGTGGGACCGACCTCCCGGCGCAGGCCCTTCGCGTCGGCTTGATGTGCGTGCGCTGGCAAGGCAGCGTGGAGCTTAGGCAACTCTTATCAGATCTGTGTTTATAAATACAAGATTTCGAGTTTGGCTTTAGTGCTTAAATTCGCTAGCGGACAGGCCTTCTCCTCCTCCCCCCCCAAAAAACACAATAACAACCACCACGAACAATCACTGTTTCACCTCTCCCACATTAGCTATTAATAATGTTAATTTACTTCCTTTGAAAGATACCATATGTTCCCCTTCCTGATCCCTCTACAGGCCTAAGAAAAAAATAAGGAAATTAGAGAGACTCCATAACACTGATGGCAACATCCAATGTCTTATCAGGCTTCCTGTTGTTGGGAGTATTGTTTTCCTTTAAAGATTAATATTTACAATGGTTACTTAGTTATCTTAGTTCATTTGGTGACCATTAAAGATTCCAGCCCTGAATGCGATGAATGAACCTCCTTTTATTTGTCCTTGATGACTTGTTTGTCTTGTGCCTCGTCTGGCTGAAAATCAAGGAAAATAATTATTGGGTTGGGCTTTTTACTGCAATTTCACATCAGGGCTCAAAGTGCACATTTCTGTTTGTTTTAGAAGGGGAGCCCTTACCCGTTTTTTCTGCTGAGGCATGCATATTCTCAAATATATATATTATCAGTAGAAGCAAAGCTAAAAAAGGTGTTATCCCCTGTTTTTCTTAAGCTGCGTGCCCCGTTTTCGTACTTCTGGGTGGAAAACGTTGGTTTTTCACCTTGCCAAGCCCAGCAACAGCTAGACTGGCTCAAAGTGGACCCAAGAAAAGCAGCCTGTGTGCAGCTGCTGTGCACGTTGCAGTGCAGAGTGTCTGTCTATAGGTACTCCCGTGCATCAGCCGAAGTTCAAAGCAGCTCCTCTGCAAGGAGGAAGGCACAGGCATTTTTCTGTTGCATTTTAATAAGAGTCCAAATGCAGAGAGGGAAGGGGGCATTCGGTGGGATATAGATTATGCTGTCCATGCAAGCCTCTGCTTCCCTGCCTGCTGAAGCACTTGTAGGCTTTTCTCAGCAGAAGGGAGCTTTGAAGTCACCTTGAGCTGTCCTCATCCCTGCTGAAGAACAGCATGAAAATGTCCCCATATACACAGGGATATTAGAGACAGCCCTGAAAAACAAGACCAGAGACAAACCTGGCCCATGTTAAAAATTTCTGCCGCGTGCAGAATTAGCACAGGAGGATGTGGGTGCGCACACCACTGTTTTCAGCCGTCCTCGTTTTCTCCTCAGCACAGATTAAAGATGCACTTGGCCTTGCGTGGGAATGGAAGATACTATTAACACATCTGCAGCTTTCCTGAAAATGGATTCACCCCTTCTCCCGTGCAGAGCCCCCACAAGGGCACTTGTGACTAAGGTCGCCTGGGTGCAGAGGACAGGGTGGCACTTGGGGCTGTCCGTAGCCCGCAGGAGCGACGTGACGGTCACGCTGGGCTCTGCGTGTGGGACACCAGACCCTCTCGAGGAAGCCTGTTCTCAGGCACAGCTGGTGAACAGAAAAAAAGGACAATTTATAATCACGGCATTTCCAAGGTTTCTCTCATTTTCCTCCTTCCCCCCATCACGCTTCCCCTCTTCGCAACTGTTGAAAACGGGACAGACCATGGCGGTGGTTTTAGGGGGAGGCAGGTTTTTTGCTTTCTTCGCAGACTGCTGTCTCATCCTGAAACTGCACATTTCATGTGTTGTTTTATAATGAATTCATTCTCACTGTGACAGATGTTTCTGATGCGATAAGAAACATGGCCTGGGAGCCTGTGGCGCTGCAGAGCCTCTCATGTTCCTCACCTGAATTGCAAATGAGATATTGGTTTCTTATCAGTTAAAAAACACGAGCAACAGCACATATAAATAATACAGTGCCAACTGCCAGCTGTTTGTGCCAATGACGTTCTTCTTAAAAGAATAGCTCCCTCCCCATCATCTGCTCTTTTTCCTCTTTCAGAAAATCTGGAGGTTTTTTGCAAGTGCAGCAGAAGAGATTTTTCTCTTTAAACTGCAAACAGAGCAATGAAAATGTTACTTCGAAATAATTATGAGCTAGCAAAAGCAGTTTCTATATTTGTGTCTCAGTTAATACCTGGCTTTTTTTGGACTTAACCTGTCCTTGTTCTGCATTTCTCCCTGTCTGGGCAGGAAGGAGAAAGCGTGAGTGTCGCTTTCTGTTTCACATGTAGTTCTTTTTAGATTCTTTACTGCCTTCCTGCAGGGTTTTGGTTCTTAATGCTGTGGAAGCAAAATGGTTAGTGTTTAAAAATATGTCTGTCTTTTTTTTGCAAACGTTTTCTCTTAATATTTGTGAAAGCTTCTTTTTTAGATACATTGATTTTGAGGACAAAATTTTTAAAAACTGTAGAAGCCAAGGTTGCAGGAGCAAACAGACCTGCTCGCTTGGTAACCTTTGCTATTAAGTCTTGCAGTCAACACAACTTAAAAATACTATGTGGTGAAATTGCCCTGGTAATTGATCTGCTTGACGTTTTATTAGGGCAAAATTGAGAAACACTTTTCAGCATTTTGCCAGCTAGAGGCATAGATGGATTCCTGTTCCCGATGACCTTCTGGGAGAGCTGGACTGCGGGGCCATGATTCATTGGCAGCGCGCTGGTGACAGGCATGTCGCTATTGTTCTTTCCCATTTCTCCTCGCAGATAAGCTGTAACCATTAACCACGCAGGGAGCTACAAATAAAGTGTGATGTAAGAATTAAGCACATTTTTCAGTGTAATAGAGGGTTTTCAGATTCACCCCAAGATCAGAATCTGGCCAGGAGTTTAATCTGTTTTGAGGAATAAAGGAGTTTGGCAGCTTGATCTTAGTTTCAGTTGAAGATTGCATATCAATTTCTAGAACTATTACTTGGGGCTAATATGAAGGCAAATTAATTTGCTCTTAAATAAGGAATGCCTTCATTATCATGCTAACTGAAAAAATTAGGCCTGTCTATTCCCATAGCTCAGCTGCTGTAAATGGATATATATAAGGATTTAGAAATGGTTGCTATTCAGACCCTTCTGAGGGTAAAATGACTTGTAGCAATTGAATGATTTGTGATAATGTTGATATTCACAGTGGCTCTTCAACTGCCAGGATAAAGACCACAATGGCTGATCGGACTCTTTTTCTTTGGGCATAAGCTAGTCGCAGGCTGACACTAGAAATGAGCTCTCTGGCTGCAGCCTTATCTCCCCTGCTACAAAGGAGTAGGGGCCAGAGGGACAGGGAGAAGGAGAAAAGCACCTGTTATAATGGGTTATTGACTGTGCGTTATCTCCTCTGCTGTAAAACCTCAGTGGGAAAAGCATGGTAGCTTTACTAGCGGCATACGAGGCAGGGTCAATGCCCAGGGTATTAACCTTACTTAGCAAATTGGTGATAAACGTAATAGGTCCCTGTTTCCCCAAGGAATTTTACAGTGGCTTCTGGTCAAGTATTAGAATTCACGGTGCTCTCTGATATCCTCTCCGTGTTTTGGTGATGAAGAGGAGGGATATTTGCACGGTTTGCTTTAGCCTTTAACTTCAGTGCTGAGGCTTAATTGGGGCTGCCTAAATGCTCTTTAAAGTTCACTGAGAGAGTAGGTCTGATCCATTCAGTCATCCAGCAGAGATGCCTGAGGTGGACAAGGTGACTGCACCCAGCCTCGGGCACGTGGCACTCAGCAGAAGGCCACATAGGCCCGCTCCAGCTTTTCGAAAGCTGAGGGGGACTGAGGTTTAGTTGTGTGAGGACTGGCAGCGCAGCAGGTTTCAGGATTTTGGTAGATATAATTCCTGATAATGAAGTCCTGTTGCCTTCCAGAGTATTTCCAAACTAGGCACACGGTGATCTTGGACGTAACTGAAGACGCCTGGTCTCCTTCCTCCTTTTGCAGTCTGAGCAGCCAGTTTATTTAACAAACCCCTTGGGGCAGACCTTGGCTCCTACTCATGCCTACTCCCAGTTATGCTGCCCTGAAAGCTTTCAGGGACTGTAGAAAGGGGCAGGAGAGCGGAAGGCAACCCACTTGGAAAGCTTCGTGTCCAAGGGGAACTTCCTACTAAGTGGAACACTGCAGAGGGGCACAGGAGCATGGCCAGGGGCATGGGGACACTGTGAATGGGCCATAACTGCATGCAGGGCAGTAAGGCCCATCATGGGCACTGAGAAGCAGACCACAATTCACAGCTTCAGGGCGCTCTTATCCATACCAGATAACAGATAACACCTGCAAGGTTCCAAAAGTCACTCTATCTCTCTAAAGCTGCTGTGCTTTCCTTCCTGTCCTTGTCACACACGTGCAAATGGAATAGCTGGGAACAGCTTTTGCACAGATACACTAATGCTCCCAGATCGGTGGCCAGTTGCAGATCTGGAAGGTTGTAAAACATGAGACATAAAAGCAGGTCAGTGCAGTTCGCTCACGTCCCATTGCCCTGAGTACCTTTCACATTGACTACGGGCAGGAACTGGCCAGTGGCACCGGGAGTCTGGGCTGCTCTTCACGTGAGATGCCCGAGCCCACCCAGCTGCCTTCAGCATCCTCTTGGGTGTAGCTGCGGCCATCCCTGTCCCTGTCCAACCTGGCACAACTATGTCCCTTGCTGCTTCTGTACGGCCAAATATGACCCAAAACTCTCTTCCACTTCTCCATTCTCACCCTCTAAATATTCGCTCACGTCCCATTGCCCTGAGTACATTTCACATTGGCTACAGGCAGGAACTGGCCAGTGGCAACGGGAATCTGGGCTGCTCTTCACGTGAGGTGCCCGAGCCCACCCAGCTGCCTTCATCATCCTCTTGCGTGTAGCTGCGGCCATCCCTGTCCCTGTCCAACGTGGCACAACTATGTCCCTTGCTTCTTCTGTACGGCCAAATATGATCCCAAAACTCTCTTCCACTTCCGCATTCTCACCCTCTAAATCTCTTTGTCTTAACAGTTGTGTTAATTCACTGACCACTTATTTTCGCCATTCAGCTTGTTAACAGTAGTCCCTGCGTTTGAACACCCAGGTAAGCTCTTCTTGCTCCATGGTAGCAGCTCTGGTAGTGACTGTGCAAACATCTCCCCCTGCCTTCAGTTTGTTCCAAGTAGAGACGGCAGATTGTGATGAGCGTAGTTCTATTTATCTGGTAAACTCTGAATGTCTTCCAAAAATATTTGTGAAATAGTCGTTGAGTGATCAATGGCATAAGCATGTGACTCCAAGTCACTGGTCAGCAAACTATTTAAAAAAGCATCCGCTAAAGAAGCGGTGTCTGAAACTCTCTGGCATTAGGAAATGCTCCAGTTAGAGAAGTGCCTGTCTCATGAGTCAGTAACGTGTCATAAGGCAAAACTGCAGCATTCCTCAAGGGCCTGCATGGAAATAGGCTCTGGTTTTGCATGTGACAAATGTGCATAGTGCTATGTTGGATGTAAACACGTTCAAATAGACATTCATATACCTGTCTCCTCGTAGTCTGTTTGCCTCCAGAGTCACTCGACTGTTTTGTTGATTCATCATCTCGCGCATTACTAATTTCAGGTACTCTGAAATTACAGTACTCGGGTACTTTGTCTTGGCATTCATACCTTTCAGCTCCTTCAATGAAAGTTGTCTTAATTCCGTCATCAGCCTCCAGGTTTGCTGGTTCATTGTATCCCAAATGTAGATAAAATGTTTCTGTCTTTCGGGCTGAACTGTCAGTGCCTCAGAGTGATCCATTACCATCATGTAATACAGTCAAGCTTCTTACTCTGAGTAAGAATTAGTGGAGTAAGAATAACTGTTCTTATCTTGATGCTAATTACACTCGATTTCCATGTTTCTCTGTTTTCTGTTGGGTTGGTTTTAGGGAGTGATGTACTACCTAAGGGCAAGAGGTACCAAACTGTGAATTATTCCTTTTCTATCCTTATTTTTACTTCAAAGGGTTTATCTGTTCCTGGCAAGGACTACGTGTTTCTGTTTATTTGTTTAGTTTCACCAATAGGATCTTATTTTTTTCTAGATCCTCTCCCTTCGATAAGGATAGGGTCACACAGGAAGCCCCCTGAATTTTCTGATAGTCATTTTTACTCCAAATGGTAGAATTTTACTGGATTCCCATGCCATGTTGCAAGATTCTCTCTCAAGCTGTTTTTTTATTATTTGTATGATTTAACGGGCACAGATTCAGAACGGATACATAAGCAAAATGAGCAAGCATCATTACCGTGATAAACTGAGCAGCAAAAACCCCTTAACATCGTTTTGTGTCCGGTCACTGGCAGCAGGAGCCTTAACATGAAGGGCCAGCTCAGTGCTGCTCCCTGGCATGGTCCTCAGCGCAGCAGCTGAGTTCACTTGAGACTTCTCTTTATCCCTTGCTTTGCATCTGCTATGTGACTGCATGCAAGGTTTAGTCTTCCCAAAAGCAGTTTCATCTTTTGCATAACATTTCTTCTCCAGATTATTCTTGATGAGGAAAGGTCTTTTGCTACCCAGCAGTGTAACACATGCACTGAAGATATCTGTTGGAGTCTTATCTGAGTGGTAGTGGTGGGAGAGGCCTGCAGACATTTATTGATACGAACAACTAGATCAAATAGATATCTCTTCTGAAGGCATTGATGAAGACCTACTTGCATTCTGCTATCCTTTGGAACACCCTTTTTCTAACACGCCCTTGCCAATGTCCGATTACAGGAAAATGAACCCTAAGGCTGACTTTGCTACTCGAGGAGAATCATGAACGTGTCCAATAAGATGGAATCTACCATCTTACAGTATTTCCACATGCTGCTTGGTGGTTTCTCTGAACAGCAGGAACAATCTAGTTATTAGCTGGGTGCCATGTAGCTACGATAGCAGTGATGTGATCAGCTTTTCTGCCGTGGACCTTTGCAAATGGGCTTGTTCCTCAAAAGGAAGATTTTTTTTTTAATTATTTACTTTTTATTTCCATCCTACTTGGAGTAAATCCAAACAAATAAGCAAAAGAAGAACTGTCAGCAACAACCAGGAAAAAAAAACCCTCCACAAACCAGAAATTCCCTTACCATTCAAAACCCTATGGATGAAATTGGACAAGGCTCCAGCAGAGACTTTTCAGAGTACACCCAGGTCTGGGGCATAACCACAGCACCTTCTTGAGCCGGATCCCTGTGATGTCTTCGTTAGTTCTCCATAAAAGCAGAGGGGGAGGCAAACCTGACCTTGGTGCACTCTTACAAGGAGCAATACATGCAACAAAATGCTGGAAGAGAGAATGGAAGAGGGAAGACCACTTGCAATTCAGTAGGGATCAGCAGCCATCTGAAGAGTGCTGCATGGTGCCAGAAGAGCAATGATCTTGTGCAGGCTCAAAGGGGCACTTGTCCTTGCTGCTATTGTGCTCTGGCTTGTACGAAGTTAGTTTCAGTTTAACAAACATGACTTGGTCTTCCTCATTTGCTTACCTGCACTTTTAGGCTATAGGGCTTTGCTCATCTTATCTGAGAGAAAGAGAAGCCCTGGTGCTGGCCTCAGTGGTTGCCTTTCATGCTGAAACATTTTCAGCTTAATCTCTTTTATTGGCAGCAACCAAAGTCAGATGCTTAAACCTCATATGGAGACTGAATACTTGCAAAAAAGGATTATACCCAACTGCCTTATGTACTCACACATGCCCACGTGGCACAAAGCCACAAGCCCCAAATATCTTTCTTCTCTCTATCTCCTCTGCTGGTCTTCAGTAACTCGATCCTCCTCAACTGCATGGATGGCAGCAGATCCTTTCATACGCTCTCACGAAACAGCCCCCCTTGGGCTCAGGGGCTGTTCTGTGTGTTCCTGAGGCAGGTCTGAAGACTGGCTGCTCCCAGGTGCTGTCGGCACTGCTCAGCTCCCACTTTGCATTCCCCAAATTCCAGCCTGGTGTGTCTAGGCAGATATCTGTTGGCTATTTGCATTTGAAAAATAGTAACATTCGTATACGCTGAGGTCAAATAGAAAGTCAAGCAACTGTTTTATGCTTAGAGTAAGAGAATACCAGGTGTGAGAGAGCCTGTGTTCAGGGAAGCTAAAGGAATCGGCCTTTAATGCAGTAGTGTGGGAATCAACTCTATGGAGAGACAAGACTGAGTAGACAGATCATGTGAAAATATGAGAAATTTCTAGTTTAAAAAATCCAAATAACTTTTATTTCAAAGAGATTCCAAAGGAGAGCTAACTTTAGCATATCCAAACCGCAAATATTCTTTAAATAAATGAAAGATTTTTTTGGTAGAGTTTATAAAATTCTTATCTATTTTGGCTTTATTTTCCTCACCGTTGAACATAGGTGACAAAACAGAGTTAGAGAACAGAGTATTAAATGCTGCGCTAACCACAAATTCTCAGTGACCATAAAGAGAAAGACAAACTGGTGTGAAGAGGCTATTGGAGTTCATCCAAGGGTATGCATATGTAAGGCAGTACAGATGCACAGTGTAGTAGATGAAACCATGTTACTGTATAAGGAATGATTTGGATATAGCAACTATTATATCTGAGTGGTCACACTATGATGCCAGCATAGAAAACGGTGATCTTTCCAGACTGCAGAGAAGCAAGATCCCTGTTTCACCCAGGCATAGCTGAACTTTAGAGCCAACTGTTTAGTGCCATACCAGGTCAGCCGGGATATAATTGTCTCTAACCAGAACAGTCAAAAGTTATAGAGTTCACTATCTGCTGGCTGAGTGACACCCAGAAATTCTTTCCAGACTTTAAAAAAAACAAGCAAAGAGGCAAGTTCAAACCTGAAGTTCAGGGTAATCACGCCACTCAGCAGCATAAACAAACATGGCACCAATTACAAAATTATTATTGGGGTGTCATTCTGGACAGATCCAGCCCAGAAGTTTCCAAACTTAGGGTCACAACCACAAGGAGCACTGACAGGAGAGAGATCATGAGCCCGGAAATGAAGTCCTAAGTCAAAAAGCTTGGGAACGGCTGATCGAGAGATGAGTGGTCACGTAAGAGGGTCCCCTTGGAATATCCTTTTTCCTCTCTTCTGCCTCAGAAACAGTAAATCAAGTGAATCTTACAGCTGGCAAGACTAGCCTGTTTATAGGATGCTGTTGTATTTATAAAAGTAGATCTCAGGAAATGAGCCCAAGATAATTACGGAGATGGGAGCAAGGGAGACTCTTTGGAGAGAAGGATATGGGACAAGGAGAAGAGGAGGAGAGGCAGGTCTGTGGGAAACAGGATCTGCCAAGCAGAAATAAGATACAACAGTGTTGAAAAGATGGAACTTTCACAAGGTTGTAGTGAAGTTGAAGGGTCTAACGTGGAAGGTCAGGTTCCCTTCTCATGAGGTTCAAGAGGCCTAGCTGGTGCTGTGCCCCTGTGAGGAGCCCCTGGTGCTGAGACCTGTCTCTTAGCATGGAACTTGTAATTTTTGGTGGAAATAATGTGTGGCCAGCTTAATGTTCGTGCTATTAATATGTAGATAGAAATAAGCGGGTATGTTTTTGAGTGAGTCTTCTCATAGCCTCTTTTAGTGTCCCGGTGTTTCAGAAACCACCCAAGCTAGGCCACGAATTTATATGTTAAAAGAAAACCACTGCTATTTGAAAGTTCTGTAGTTTCTTTATAATATTCATGCTGTGAAAGAATGCGGAAAATACAAGTAAAACTGAAAAAAATCTATAGCTTATGTCATTAACATTGTGTTTTGTCATTCTTAAAGTAAATATTTTTAAGTCTTGGTGAGTCTGTTAAAGTTGCTAACTGCTGAATATTGGAAACTTTTCAAGTCAGACTCTGAGCAGTCATAAGCAGCTGTTACTGGTGCCCAGGGACTTGCAGCGCCTCAGTTGCTGCTGCTGAAAGGAGGTATTTCTTGGAGAGCCCTGAAGAACCCTCTTGTGCTTGTTGGGTTGCAGTGGGGCCTCCCTTCGTGGGGTCTCAACAGTCCAAGTCTCCTTGCAGCCTTGTGGAAACCCGGTGAACTCTCCTCTGGATATCTCAGCACACGGAGCACCTCCAAGTCATGTGCGCTTTTATAATACCAAATTAGCTTCTGTGGAAGAGGAGTGTCAGGACCATGAAATGGGTATTTTGAGCTATGTCCACAAAACCCTATCTGCCATCCCAGTGCATGGAGGGGGCAAGCAGTGATTTGGGGCAATTAGGAGGGAGTATAGCAATACAACAGGTTCATTTCAGGGACGGGAAATGGGCCCAGAGGTTAATAAGCCAACGCAGGCCATTGCCGAAAAGCAAACAGTCCGCGTGATGCAACGTCTAGCTGTTGTTACGTGCGAGCTCCTATGGAGAGGCAAAGTCAACAGGATTGTGTGGTGTTAGTTTAGCAGCATTAAGCTGCAAGGTGTTTAGGGAAAGCCGGGGGGTCTTGGCATCCAACTGCAGCCTCGCAGCTCCAGGCTGGAGGGTTCCAGGCTCAGAGATGGAGCAGGGGGTCCCGTGGCAGGGCCCGGCAGGCAGCCGGGAGCCAGCGCAGAGGCACTAGGCCGCAGGGCAAGGCGGAGCCAGGTTGCCCCAATTGCTGGAACAGGGACGAGAATATCGACCCGGAGCCATCGGCATTAGATAGAGAGAGCTGAAACCAAGAGGTCTTGTGAGTGAGACCCTGCGAGCAAGGAGGGACGGGATGTCCGGAGCCTTCAACCCGCTGGTGGGGCACACCTGGACTTTGGAGCAAGGAAACTTTCTGCTGCTGCTTGTTTCTAGCAAGTTGAGGACTTGGGGAGTCTTTTTGTGACTGAAGGAACTTATGCCCTGCCTCTGCCTGTGTCGTACTGGTAATCCTGTACAGCTCCAAATAACTAATTTGTCAAGCGAATGATGCCTAAACTTCAGGCCTCCATGTCTTGGGCCCTGGAAGCTTTGCTCATGGAGGCACCTAATTTTGCAAGATGCTCCACACTGAATGTGTAAGTAAGACTCAGTTGAGACTTTTATGTGCATATCTCCAACTGCAGGAATAATTTTAGTGAAGCCATAGAGAGCATTCACGTGTAAAATTACAGGCGTGCTTCAGACATGACCAGATTGGTGCAGAACCAGCCCTTATCTCCTGTTCTGGTGATCCAGTCCGGACCGGTCTCCACAAGTTTCTCTTCAAGGTTTAAACCAAGCCTTTGGATTGTTTGAAAAATGTGGGGTTTTATTTTCATAATTACCTGTAGTTTTGGGAACTGCCCTTAAGGCTATTTTGAATTCAGGGAAACGTGTTGAACTTTAAGTCAGAGGCTTCTGTATTTCCTGTCAAATGTAGAAATCAAATATTAGGTTTCTGCTCCAGTCATGCAGAGCTTCGTTTTAGGTTTGTTTCCAAAGCATATCATGCTTTAATTTAAGAAACTGATAACTTATATTTAATGCTAAATTCAAAATATATAATTTCTGCTAGACCAATTTTTCACGTTAAGGCATGTGACATTAGCAGGCACAGAAGTGGGGTCATTTCCCAGACATTTTCCCCAGTACTTTTTTCCAGGCTGCAGAGTAACTCAGGGGAAAGAAAAGAGCAGATCTCATCATGATGCTTGAAATGATCAGTTTTCACATGCAATTAGTGACCATCCAAAGCAAAGGGTCTAGGTGCATATTACAGGATACTCCCTGGCAGCCTGTGATGTGACTGTGGACCTTAGTACAGTAATAATCTAGTCCTGTAGTTGTTCGAGTCTGTATGCTTAATCCCCAGAGTGTTCCTGCAAGTGGCTTGGCTTGTTTGTTTTCTAGGCACTATCCATAAGCATCTAAAGATAGTTGAGCTCTCCTTCACAGGGGAATTCTTCTCTTGGACTGTCAAGAAATTTATTTCTCATTTGCAGAATAAATTTTCCTATTCTTAATGCCTCCTATTACTACTGATTACAGAGTCCATCTCTGTGGTGATGTCATCCTTAAAATAAATTGTTACCTGAGTCACAGGTCAGCTGTCTATCCATAATGTAAAGGCCCGTTCTGGATACCAAGAGAAATTTCCCTGCCTGAAAAATGTGATTTCTCTCCGTACAAAATCTGTAAGTCTTCAAAGTAAGTCCTTTAGAGAAAATGTAATGCCCAGTTGAAAGCCAGGCATGACAAAAATACCAAATAAATGACATGAAAAAGAAAAAAAAACACAGGGCTGTTCTTGCTACAGGCTATTACAGAATATGGCAGTGGAAGCTGATCACTGAATGAAACACTTTTGGAGTATAAGTTTGTCTATTTGTAGACATTCAGTTTTTTATTCTCCAGTATTAACAAGGCTTCTTCTAAGGAGATTTGACCTTTAATCTCATTATGTATAGATCTGTGTATGTGAATGTGACATATGAATTTGTTACCAAGATACTACTTGAAGCAAACATCCTAGGGCCTTCCAAGTTGGCAAGTTGACGCTGATTTCTGAGTCATCCCAGCCCCAAAATATTATTTTATGTTTTTACAACATTTTGAGCTGCCGAGAGAACATCAGCCATCTTATCAGGCTGATGCTATCAGGAGCTTCCCATTAGTTTCCTAGTGTATATCCTAGAGACAGACAGACACGTGCACCTCAGCACTGAAATGAAGCAGGATTCATTTTAGCTTATCAGAAGGGTGGAGCAGCTGCGAAGTTGGGCTAACTGAAGAGATCGATCTAGAGCAGGATAAGGTCCTGACATGTTCTTTCAAGTTTCACCCAGTTTGCATCATCTTAATTGTTGCTCTCCTCATCTCCCTTCCCTGTACGTTGTCATCTCCTCTTAGCTGATACCAACGCAGGCTGCCAGGTAGTGATTTTTCTGCTGCGGTTGGTCCCAGTGGTGGAGCTGGGTAGTCATGGCAGTAATCCAGCTAGTGCAAAGACCACTTGTGAAACAGGAATTTTACACCTGGGATGGGGTCTAACATGTTTTGATTTCTGTTGAATTGTTATTCCTATGTCTCTAATTTTATGTAATAGTAGATGCTAATTAGTAACCAGCAATCTGTTTCTGAGAGTGATTTGAAAACGTGGCCTTCAATAAGAGGAGACTGAACAAGGGCTGGGGAGTCAGTTCCAGGCCTGTATTCCTTAACAGAATCTTTTAATGACTTACCGTATTTCTCTGTGCTGCATCATATCTATTTCTGAATTCTACCTGCAGCAAAGACTTTCATACTGGTCCTGCTGGACTTGCTGAAATTGTTTCATCAGTCAGGGAAGTATGTTCAAAGAAGAAATACTAAAATACAGTGCGAAAAACTATATTTAAAGTATCTCCACACTGTCAAGAATATGGTTTCTCAGGATGTGTTAATGGCACTTTGCTAACAAAGTTGCAGAGCGCTGTGCTCTCATATAATGAATGGCTTGTAGATAC
Source organism: Tinamus guttatus (assembly GCF_000705375.1). Next base: position 161,771 of record NW_010589259.1, on the reverse strand, counting down.
CACTCTCAGCACAGATAATCAGTAGGATTTATAGTGTGTTCCTCTTACTAGAAAGAAGTTAATTCTCTCACACTTTTAACATGCTAAATTCCCAGAGAAAATGCAGCTCTATCTTTTTTTTTGTTTTTTCCTATCGATGACAGTGTCATTATAAATAATGAAATGTATCAAATTTCATACCTTCGTTCCAGGGCGCGCAAGCTGTGTAAAGGCAGGCTATGGCTAATTATTGCACTTCTGAAAATTTCGCAAAAGTTAAGAGAAATGCTTTCACAAGGACAAATTTTTGTAGGGGCAAAGCTTCACGAGAAACACCTTCCTTGAAGTCTCCAGGAATCAGAAAGGGAAATTCTTGCACATGTTTACAAATAGGGAAAACAGAGCTTCAGGAAATCATGTGATTTCAGTAGCTCCCCATATATAGACATTTGCATGATGAAAGCAAGAAAAAATTTGCTGTTGCAGCTTATTGAAGCCGAAATGTATTATCTGTGTTTAACCATGCTCCCACATGAATGGTATAAGGCTTCCTCGCCGTTTCCAAGAATTTATATCACTAGATAGTTCAGAGAAGTCACAGTCCCAAAGTGAATGTGCTATCACTGATACAGGAGGGACTTTTTTTGGGTAACTAATAGCAACATTATCCAGAAGAAGGAAGAGTGCAGCCCTTTATGTACCTGACTGTTAATAACTACGTAAATGAACAAATCCCGAGGAAATAACAGTGAAACAGAGGGAGAAGCTTTATCAGGATCAGAATAAATAGAATTTAGGAAAGGATGGTTAATTAAGGATTCACCAATGAGCATTTTTAACCAACTCTTCACCTCCTGTTAATCTCAAATGACTACAAACCGTGCTTCCTCATGTCCTCACATGATGGTTTGGCTAAGAAGAGATATCTTAAAATAATGTGAAATACAATTATGTCGCTGGGTAGATACTGCAGAAACATGCTTTCTGTTTGTTAATCTTGCCTGCATGAGTTGAGAACCTTGTTCAGCTCCAAAGAAGCTGGTTAACCCCCGGGTCTGAGACGCTCCTGAGCTCTCGGCTGACTCGGTGTCGGCAGCTCTCAGGCCGGTCTTGCTCCCTGTGCTGCTCCTGGAGCGCTCCTGAGATCACTTGTCTCCAGGTACTCATGAGTGCAGGGTGGTTGTGGTGTCTGTGCAGCTAAATGTAACTTATCCCTTTGCAAACTCCCCGGGCTGTAGTTAAAGGAGAGCTCAGGAAGTGAGAACAGCCTTGTTACATGAGAGATGGTCCAAATGTGCAGTGTTTTCGAGACTGGGGGGAAAGAGGAGGTTTGTTGGTTTTTTCCCACCCCTTCTTCCCCCTACAGAGAAGGAAGCTGAGCTCAGTTGCAAGAGATGCAATTGTGGGGTTTTTGGAAGGGAGGAGAAAGCAGTGTGTTGCAAGTAGGTAGACCCAGCCCATGGGATACGTTTTGAAATGCTTGTGGGTAGGAGAGTGACCAGTCACTTTGTTAGCCTGGGGCTCTTGGCTCCACGCAGATGATCAGGGATCAGGGAGCTCCTGCTGCTCCAGAGCCCCAAAGCCCTGCGCAATCGGACGCCCCTTTGCCGCCTATGGCCATAAATACAAAGAGGGCCCCAAAAGAGCAGCGTGTTTGCAAGGGGAACTGGAGCTCTCTGCTGCCCGTGTCCCTGCCCTGCTGCTTGGCAGGCTGATTCTTAATTATATTTCTGCATCATCAAATTTCACCAAAATACATGTTGAAAGTGCAGATGTTCTCCAGGCAAACGTGGGCTGGGGAGCTCTGCAGAGGAGGGGGCTTGTTCCATGTGGAAGTGTCAGAGCTCGCTCTGGGATGCAGAATGTGAAGTACAGGGGTCTAAACGCAGGAGCTTGGTACGATCATCAGGCCTTTCTGTTATAACTAAGAAATTAGCGCAGTTGAGCCCCTTCTTTCCTAATACAGCCCTGTGATGACTTCCAAAACGACTGCAGAGAAGGTCTGCAGCCACTTACCCAGATAATGAAGAAGGGCAGGGAGAGGGAGGGGACAGATTGCCCACAATTAATACAAAACATATGTCAGACTGTGACTGTTTAGTGTGTTCAGCTTGGAAAATGTGGTAAAAGCTTTTCTTTAGAGCACAGGGATAACCTTAGGGCCCAGGAAACTACCAGCAGGTTAAGAGTCTGCGTGACGGTTTCTGCAGCGCCGGGGCGCAGCTGAGGGAGCGCGCGGAAGACAGAGCTGGTTAATCCACAACCCAGGTAATCCAACCATGGATAATCAAACGCTGGACGTGCCCAACACATGATTTTGCTGTTTTCTTCCTTAAAGCATCCACTGGCAATCTAACCTCCGAAGAGTCCTGCCATTTACATTGATATTCCTCTGTATTCTATTTACTAGGTGGATTTGGAAGTGATCCTAAAATCAGTAATAGGGTGTAATATATAGTGTTGTTCAGAATATCAAATAGCAGAATAACATTGACTAGAAAGTGTAGAGACTTTTATGGGTCTCTCACACCTGCCTGATGGTTTTAGGACTATTTGCTGTTGAAATTGCTCCCCATGGAGAAAATGCAGCTCTCTAAGAGGCACTCAGCAGCACCTTCAGGATCAGACCCTTCCAGCCCAACACTGCTGAAATTTCATCCCTCATCTCAGCAGGGTCCTAATCAGCCTTTAGGCCTGTGGCCCTTTCTTTCCTTCATCCCCTCGTGCAGTGAACACGATCACAGTTGCATAAGGTGTGCGCAGCGCCGCGGCCCCGCGCGGGGGCTTCGTGCCGCCTGGGATGCGATCTTTGCCCCGTCGTGCTGACAGTCCGAGTTTAGATTCAGCTCAATGAGTGACAGTAATAAACAAAAGTGGGCCTAGGCACGGCAGAGGTCACAGCAGCGAGATCACGGGTTACCCTGATTTGGTAGGTGCACATCCTGATGGCAGCGCTGATTAAACACAGTGACTCACTGGCTGGAGGCTGGAGGAAGAAGTGGGGCGTTAGAAGGATGTGGCTGTGGGGAGACCTGGTGAGCAGAGATTAGGAGGAAGGTTCGTGCCCAGCCGACTAGAATAGCTCGTCCACCAGTTTCATTGTTTTAAGCATTTCAAACAGTCTGGGCTAATCACTAACAAAGATGCCCAAGGGAGCAATGTTGTATCAGTTATCTTCCTGAGCATTTGACTGTTTTGGTTCTATTTATTCTGGACAAAAGAGCTTATTTGTGATGTTTCATCTTTAGTCTGAATGTCTCTAATTCGGACATCTATTTAATTTGGAAGGCTTCCATGAGACACCAGTGAGACTGTCTGATTAAAGTCATGTCTTATAACCAAGCGTCTTTCTCGCTCCATGTTGCTGACCGCAGCTTTGGTTGTGAATTGTGAAGGAATGTTAAAATCCAGTGTATTTTTCCCTTTGTGGGTTCTGTTTGTTTTTGTTTTGAACATTTCCATTGACAGTGAAGAATGTCAGTGGTGCCAGTTGCAGAGTCTCTAGGTAAAAAAATTTGCCTTTCAGACATTGCATGGGAGTGATTATTTGCTTTTAAAAAATGTCATCCATGGGTTTTTAATTCCCTCTTTTAATAAGCTCTGGAAAGGTGTGGCATTGTATAAAAGCCTGTTGTATGAAAGCTAACATGAGGGCCAAATTTAGGACGACAACCTCTCCTTCATATCTCGCTGACTTTTGCAGAGCGCTGCAGCACTGAGCTGAGCAGGGGTCCAAAGAAGCAGCCTCGTTGCTTCTGTCCCCCCTGAATTCCTTTCATCGGTCTGGTGGACTGCGTGTGTCTCGATGACACATTTCTGCGTCACATGTCCCTGAAAATGGACTTTGTGGGGATGCACAGCATGGAAAATATTCCAACTGGAGACTCGTTTTGTTGACAGGCTCCACACGTGATGTATATTTGTATATTCCTCACATGAGACTTTATTAATAGCACAAGCCTGAGGCAGGGAGAGCCAGTTATTATTCTCTATATAGATAAAAAAGCAAAAATACATTATTTTGTGTTTCTTACCATATTAAACCTGCAAATAGCTACTTATCCTATAAGGCAGCTTAGACTAGCACGTGAGAGCTATAGGAAATGCAAGTGCGAGTCAGAGAGCACAGATTTCCCCAGCCGGGTTGCGGGGCAGCAGGAGTGGAGTGAAGGCACCAGGCACAGCATGCTGAGTCCATGACTGCACAAGGGAGTCCCAGATAATTATCTGAGAAGCCAGTCTCGAGTGTAACCAGCCCAAATGCTTGTTTTGCTCTTGGTCCAGCGTGCTTTGCAGCACAAGGATTAGATAGTTTTCCACCTTAGCTCTGTCAACGCAGATTGCGATGCAGTTCCTGGTCAACTTTTCTCCCATTCAGTGGCATCTCGACTGCTCTGTCTGCAGGACAGTACTGCGCCTAGGAGGTCAGAAGCAGAAAATGCTGTTAACAGTAGCTTGCCCTGCTTCAGATTCCTCTCTGGCTCATCAGCCACTTCCATGGAAGGACTAAGTCTCTCAGCTAGTAACACAGGCCAGCTCTTGCCCCTCTGTATGGGCTAGATATAGCTCAGGGCAGAAACCAGAGTGTCAGAGTTCGAATATCCAGGAATAACAGATAAATTTGTCTAGACAGACTTGATCCTATTGCTAGCATCTTATTCCACGTACTGATGAGAACTACCGTAATGAAAAGGACTTCTTAGCTGCAGCTCTTCTGTGCTAATCACAACCAATTCATTTTGTCATCAACAACCCGAGAAGCGTGGAAAGCCTGTCCCAGTAGCACACAGAGCCTAGGAAGCAGTTTGGAGAGCAGATTAAAAATGGAAGCTGTTTGCTTGGATTTTGCAGCAAAATTGTTACCCAATTTACATAACTCAGCACATACTCCCATTTGAAGAACAACAAGAAATCCTTCCTGGGTTTTCCACCTAGGAAGAAGAGTTTTCTCTTATTTGTCGTTTCTTAAATGAATGGTCCATCCAGATGAATCACATCTGAACATATGCAAAGGAAGGCGTACCAGCAAATTGGCAGAGAAGAAGTACTTGAATCTGATTCCAGATTTCTCTTCCCATCTGTACCTAACTTGCATTTTGATCTTGGTAAGTCATTTTTCTCAGGCCTCAGTCTAACCATGTTTTTAAAATGGATAAAACAATATATTTTTTCCTATGAGGCTACTGTAGAATTTAACTAGTATTTTGGATGAAACGTGCTTAGTGTATTATTAAGTGGGCTGCATATTTAAAGGTTCACTCTTGGAAAGAAGTGCTTATCATGTGTAAAACTTAAAATATTTCTCTGTGCCCTTAAATTCAAAAGATGGAAATCAATTAACATCAATTAGAGAAATGGTATTTTAATTGCTAAGTAGAGTATGGCAATAGGACTATTGAATTTATCTTTGCACTGTGAACAAAGAATTTATCATAAAAACACCAGGTCAGCATGGTTTTCCCCCATGTTTATGAGGATGATTTACCTCCCAAGAAATAGATACATTAGTGGCTAAGAATATTTTGCCAAGTCTTCCAAGTTGACATATTTTAGCTGTAAGGGAGAAATCAGTTTTAAATTTTACTGCCTTCTTTTTCTCTGTGTGGAGTGAAAAACTCCACATTAAATCCCTGAAATTTCTCTGCTGCTTCAACTTGTAATGGGTCAGAAATGTCAGGGTACCCTTGAAGTGGGGCACTCTTCTCCAGGGCACTTAGTGAGCTTAATTAGCACAGTTATTTCCTTCCCCGTGCCTTCTCTAGGGATTTTCTTTGTCAGATGCTTCTAGGTGTTGAGAATTAGAGCCAGAGGTCAACCAATGAGCCGCAGATTGCTTGAGCTAAATGTAATTTAATGCAAGGGCTCTTACGAGTTGCAGAACTGCGCTGCGTATGTGCAGGTTGCTCGTGGATACGTACACCTGTAGGCCCTGCTCAGGTCAGCATAAGGCGTGGATGGGCTTTAGTGGACCGGGCACGTCCCAAGGTCATTACCACAAGGTCCCTGCACCCATTGCTATGATCCTTTCTATTCGCCATACTGTAGCGAGCAACGACACTTTAAAACTGTGAAGAAGGAGCTTCTCCTTTTCTAAGCAGTCTCTAACACAGCGCTGTTGTCTTAAATCTCCAACCTCATCTGAGAGTTTGGCAATATAGCAAATGTTCATCGTTTTAAAGCCTGGAGCCAGTTCATGTATCAAAAAGCCACTGGTTGAACATTTTCCGTCTAGGGTAACTGCTGAAGGCAAATTGGTTCTGATTCTGCTTAATGATATGTTATTAATGTATGAAGTCTTTAAAATGTTTACTTATGAAAAGTGAAAATTTGAGCTTGAGGTACCAGAAACCTTTTAAAGTAGAAAAAAATGCAAACAGTGCACATGGTCCAGTACATGGTACAGTCTCATACCAACTCTTTGCTAAACATAGTTATTGAGTTGAAAATCAGATGCAATAATATATTTCATAGTGGGATTTTTGTGTTTGCATTGGGATCAGCTTTTACCAATTGAGGGAAATAGTTTAAAGGCAGTTTAAAGTATTTGCACTCTTGAGCTTGTGTCCCTATCCCGGCTACGTAAGGGCTTCTGAAGATGCTCTAAAATGGTGATAGCCTGTGCAGGGCCATGAAACAGAAGCTACTTAGCTTATAGGTGGGACAACGGAGAAAGGGGAGCCAGGAAAGGGACACTGAGATAGTGGAAAGCAGTCACGAGGATGCAATAGGAAGCAACTGCCACAGTGATGCTGCTGAGAGAACAGCTCTCCTCCTTCACCTCCTTGCAGTGGTTGTGTTTGATTAGGGGGGTATGTCTGCCCCCAGAAAGACTGTGGATGCATTTTTAAAGATATATTAACAAAACTAAATAGTAAAGGAGTGAGGAGTCACTCTTACCAAATATCTATCCAGATTGCTGGATAGTATTATATGAGGAAGCATGGAAAGATAGAGAGTATCTGAGAGCTGATTGCAGTGTAACATACCCTGCAATTCAGAGTGATATAGCTGCATAGAAATTGGTTCAGCTTTATTGCCATATTTAATGCAGACACTGAAATACAGAACCTCTGTGAAGAACAGCCTCGTATCTTGGGTATTGCTTGTTGATATTGTTTACATTGCATGTTAACTATGCAGTAAAACATTGTCGCTGACAGACAAATACCTAGCTTTAAAAAAATTAATCTTTCATATCTATATGCCTGTAGACAAGCCATTTTTACCAAAGGAAACCTGATAGCCATGTGTATCAATTCAGATCTGAGATACTTGACAGTCTTTACAGCCATCTGCATTGTCTGTTCACGATAGCTTTCTCTCTATCAGATTCCAACTATAAATGAAGTAGGACCCCCAAAAGGTGCAATGTTTTTCAGTGCTCAGCTTCCCTATGAGGAGAGGCTGAGGGAGCTGGGCCTGTTCA
>NW_010589259.1:134905-154034 GCF_000705375.1 Tinamus guttatus | reverse complement strand
TAGAGGTCCCTTCCAACCTTAAGCATTCTGTGATTCTATGATTCTAAGGTGGGCACATCTGAATGAACTGGCAGACTGTGTGCAGACTGGCATCCAACAAGGCCAAGATATCCTGCAGTAACTGGGCAGGGCCGTGGCCAGGTCTGTGGTGCGGCACAGCGGGCAGGCAGCACAAGCCCTTTCTTTTTCTAGCACTTCTTGAGATTTGGGGGTATTGTGATCTGTGAAGATTGGCTCTTGGTTGGCAGAGTGATCAGAAAAAGCAATTATAGTTGATGCCTCATTTCCCCTCCCCCTTAATCAGAGACAAATAATTAACCAACCTCAGCACATCTTATTTATTCAGTCTAGTTGCTGTCCATATTTAACACGTGCTCCTGTTGAGCTGCTTCTAACAGCACGCGGCGCTTCTCTGATGCTCTGCAGTGGGGGATTTCAAAGGCCTTCGTGGCTTTAATGAGGCATCGTTGGGCATTTCATCAAGGCCATAGCTGACCACAGTGGAGAAACAGCAGGAAGGAACCTGTCCCATTGCCTTCATTTTATATGTAGGCAAACGGAGGTTTAGACAAGGCAAGCTTTCTGACCTAGTTTATTCAGCAATAAGGAAGCAACCTAGAAAACACCCAGGAAATTACTCCGGGAATGCTCCAGGTAGAGCAAGACAATAAAGTTCAACTGTGAGTCTTCACACTACGAGCTGCCCGCCGAACTCCCTGCCCTCGCTGGCTGCCCATGGGCTTTTTGCAAAGGGCTTTTTTGGAAAGTGGGGCTTAAAAATAGCTCGTTTGGTGACTGTAAGCAGAGGGGAGCAGGTTGCGCCCGTCACGTGTGTTTGGCTGTAGCGGGGCTCGCGGCTGCCGTCCCCACCATGTGGGAAGCTACGTGCCGCACGGGCGCACCAGGAAGAAAACACGCTCCTCGAGGAGCGATGCCCGTCTCCGTGAGGCGACGGGAGCCGCGCGGGGAGGGAGCAGGTGGGCCCAGGTGCTCCCGCCGCCACGGCACGGAGCCTGCGCTGCCTCAGGGGCCTGGGCCTGATCCGTGCGCGCCGCTCGGGCCTCGCAGCGGCGCCCTGCGGTGCTACCGCCGTCGGCATGGCAACGCCATCCCCAGCGCGTGCAGGGGGTCAGGAAACATCCCCGAACAACGGCTCGACCTGCTGCGGGCCTGCGCCTTCCCAGGGCCCGCGGCGGGTGTCACCGGTGCCGCTCAACGCCTTTCCCTCCCCAGAAATAAATACCAAGCAAAAGGAGCACTTATCTGCCTGCTCCTGCTATTGAGAAACGGATCTCGCTTCATATAAGCAGGAAAAAGACATTGAGGCTTATTTGTATTCCTGCCCCTGAGCACAAAGAGGCCAGAAAGCAGGCGGCTCCCTCCGATTGTGTGTTCCTCCTGTTTGGAGATGTAATCGGAGTCTGCATACTGTGCCACAACCTTACCTCATCTCCAGGGGCTGGCGGGGGTGCCGGTGGCATATAGGGGACAGCGGAGGTGACTGGCTGCAGGGCAAGGACTGGCCAGGACGCAACATCTCTCCCCCAGCTCCTGCTATGCAGCTACACTGGGGCAGCTGTGTTTATGGAAGAAAAAAGGTGGGCAGGGTGTCACCCCATTAGTGCAATCCTGCCTATCCCACAGGAGCAACAGGCTCCGTGTAAACAGTGAAAATGGAATGGATGTTGCACTCTGCTGCTGGTAAGTTTATCAGCAAAGCCAACGTATGATCTGGACCCCTAGGAAAATATGCATTAAATGTATTAAAGAGAAGCGGAGGGTCCTCAGCTAACCAACGGCGTGCACACCCTGGGTGTCAAGGTCTTGCTTTGAGCCGTGCCCATCATTGCTTTGGCTGCCATGACTCGGAGGTTGGCATGAATCGGAGGTTGGCACGTTGTCATTTGTGTCCCCCAGGACCCAATCTTACATGAGGTCCATCTTAAGCGTTATAGGGGTGTATTAAAACAACTGTTTCAAAAGGTGCTAGGGATGACAAGAGCGTGGCAGTCAAAGAGAGTGGGTGCAGATGGAGGGCACTGTGGCAAGGCCATGTCGTATTTTGAGTGGGAGGTGAGGCAGTGGCTTTTCCAGGCGATATCAACCCCGAATGGACCGTTGTCCTTCACAAGGAAGCAAAGGGAGAAGTCCCCTCTGCTGCCAGGCGCTGAGCTGCTATTGCCTCACGCAGAGCTTGGCCTCCAGCTCAGAGGTCTCACAGCTCCAACGCTCATCAGGCTTCTGCTCTGGTGTCCTCTTACACATGGAGCGTTTGGAGGGATGGATTTTGTTCCCTGTGAGTGAGTGGCTGGGAAGTAGGTGTGTTCCTCTGGGCTTATAATAGAAAACTTACTTTGACCTCCGTGATAGAGAGATTAACACCATTCCAGAATGATACAGTACATCTTTTATTAAGGGTCCAAAGGCAATTCCTGTTTACAGAATTACTGTCTGAAGCCTCTTGGCATTTAAGCTGGTGCAGTGGCAGGATGGGGATTCCTTCCCCATCACTGCTTTTTCAGGTGGACTTTTGCCCTGCTGAAGGAGAACTTGAAGCGTCCTGTGAATGGCTGGTCCCCGCTGCTGCAGTTTGCTTGGCAAAATCACTCTCTGGTCTCTGAAACAAGAGAATGAGGAAATTCTTGCGTCTACCCTTGCTCTCCACAACGTGTTTTCTCCTGTTTTCCCAGGCTGCCAAGCTCATCAAAGGTCATTTTGTAAACTAGATCAGAGCTTCTGTGGGATGATTCTTTAAGTTCTGGGATTTCCAAAGTTTCTTTTAAAATGGTGTGATAAGATCAACAGAAAATTTAGGAGATCTTATGAAAAAAATGTCATTGACAAATCAACAGCGGAGACTCATGTGCAGTAAGCTCTGATTTCCTTGAGTTATTCAGTTCTGCAGATGCAGTCTTAAATGCTATGGTCCATAGTATTCTGACCCATAAACCCTGATTGCCTTCTCAAGGCCAACACTACTGCCTTTTTCAGTATATGGGCCTTGAGAACTGGGTCTGTGGTTTTGCTTCTACCATGCCCACTTTTTCAAGAAGTATGAAAGGTTGAATGCCCTCTCTGGGAAGAGGAACATATCAATTCACTAACAGCATCTGCTCTTGCATTTTTAGTTTTCTTCATTTATATAAACCAGAAAATGCAAGGTCTGTCTTTCTGAGTAAGCAAATTATCATGTCTGTGAGGAGTTTGGTTTAAATTGGTCATCTGAGCCTCAGGGAGTCAGAAGGGGCATGGGTCTAGTGTGCAGTGTCCAGAATGTTCGCTGGGACAGTCCTGGAGAGAGAACAAAAAAGCCACAAACCCAATGTGGTGAGTTCATTTTTTCACTGCTGGTTGGATTTGGCTGGTTCTGGAGACAACTCTTGTTACCTGTCTCCAATGGATTGCTTCTGTACGTTCCTCTACATTGCGTTTGTCACTTGTTGACTGATAACCTGCTCAAAATGTTCATCACCCTCCAAATGGAGGCACCTGGTCTAAGTTGAATGCCCTTAGTCCAAAAAGGAGTTATGTGCTGACCTACCATCAGACCACAGGTTTAAGATGGTTTTTGGAAAGGTGGCCTTCAGTAAACTCCTGTGTTTTCTCACATGACTGTGGTCTGATCCTCAGTGGCTTATGGAAGTCCTTCTAGGCAAGACTTAATTTATCTTCTTATTAGTTATTACCTTGCAGACGAATGCTCATGTTCATACAGCACCCAGGGAGCAGTTTACACTAGGGGCATTAACAATACTGAGCTCTTTCTCGCCCTGAAGGAGAGTGAAGGCCGCAGCAGACACAAAGTTGTTTTATTTACTTCCAGTCAGGTCATGCATCTGGTGATGCACCCTTCTTCCCCTCTCTATTTTTCCTTTTCTTCCTGTATCGAGGCACTCTGGTCTCAAAAATGATTTGCATCTCTTCTGCAAACCGTGACTGCCCTGTTTTCGTCTATCTCGCTCTTTTATTGCCCAAGGTTTTTGGTGCTGCGTTGCCTCCTTTCCCTTCAGCGCCCTCCCCCAAACACCCAAAGCTGTTGATGGTGCAGATCTTGGCTGCCTTTGCTGCCACCTGCACCCAGATGATCCAGCTGTTGTCTGTTGTCCTGGGATTTTCCTACGGCTCCTGCGGCAGAGCAGGTTGCAGACTGATTGAGACATGTTTGGTGGTTCAGCCAGCCTTGCCACAAGAGGGGGTGAAGAACAGAAACCAAGTGTGGAAATTTACTGACTCGCTGAACATCTCATGACTTCTTGCTAAATCGGAAAAATGCCAGCAGGACAAAAATAATGTTGTTTCTAAACTGCTCTGCACCCTTTCACCATTTGCATGAATATTGCAAGGCCAGTGGCATTTTTTTTGTGATCAGTGACAGGCCATACTCCCTGCTTTCCTGAAAGGTGGAAGATGAGCGTTAGTCAAGACACTAGTTTCAAGTACTTGTAGGCAGATGGTGGATTTAAAGAATATATACATTCTACAAATGAGCACACAGTGTGCCAGCTTAGCAAAATATGTGCACATTAGGAATACGAGTGGGAGCAAATAAGGTTGTGAGGAATCTTTCTGCCGCTTCTGTTTTCAAACACTGATTTGCTAAGAAATCCTATTCTTTTCTCTTTTTGTAAGGTAAATATGTACAAAGCTCTTTAAATCATCTGAAGTGGATCATGGTTATGACTAAGAGATAAGGAGGGATTTGTCTGTCTGACAAACTTCCCTTCTGTTTTTAGAGAAGGCTGATATTTTCAGAAGTGGTAAAATGCCGCTCAGTGCAAAGCGCAGGGCCTATTGTAAGTTGGAGCTCTGCCAGTTTATGGGCAGAGCAAGAACCGTTGAAAGGCAAGATGCTTGAAGGCCCAGCTCTGTGTCCGGCACAAGAAACGCCCCCAGTGATGTCTCTAAATAAAGCTCTCAGTCTCCAGCCTACAGCAAATCAATGTCATGCCTATTTCTAAGTCAATAGGAATTTTGCCATTAGTGCAGCTAACATGTTTGTAGTCATACAGGACCACATCATCTGTACCTCAGAATTAACAGCGCTAAGCACAAAGGAGAAATGCCCTGAGGTCGTAGTATGCCTCTGGGTAGGCATAAGGTGAGTCTGAAATAATGTGATATCTAAACAAGCTAAGTAGGAACTCCAACCTTGCTGAGAGACCATCAGTGCCATCAACTCGAGCACCGTTAAAGTCAGGAGTCAACAGAGTTTACCAGGCTTGTGTAGTGGATGGTGCAAGGCCCCAGTACTGCTGCTAATGCTGTGCAAGCTGCTTTTCCTTTATTATTATTGATAAGGCTTTGTAAAAACAAGGGCCTAGCTCACAGGCAGCTCTGCTGGAGTCCTGCAGGCCAGGAGATCTGCCTGCTTAGGCCAGAGCATGAGGGAAACGGGTAAGAAGCTTCGTGTGCTCCCTGTGGTACCCTCTATAGAAGGATCCCTTTTCTGAGCCCTTATTGGGGCACTGCTGTATTAATGCAAATGCCTACGAAACTATAATAATTTAGAGCAGAAATAGGGCAGGAGGATAAATAGCTAGCTAGAAATAATGATCTCTTATTATGCAAACTAAAGAACTTGTTATAATGCACCATCTATAGCAAGACACAGCATATGGAAATTTGCTATATTAAAAATCTGGATCTGGATCTGTCCAGGAAAGGGTAAAGATAATCCCAAAGAGTCCAAGTAAATAAAAAATGTCTGAAGAAGAGAAAATGAAACCCACAGAGAAAAGCAGACACTTTAGAGGCAGCAAGACTGTAGCCCCGTACGTCAGATAAAATGAATGCAGTTCATCAGCCTGAATTGTTCATGCTCAGACCATATATGTTCAGTTCTTGACAAAGTAATCTCTTCACAAAGCTACATAATGCAGCAGAGTCAGCTAAGAACGAGTTATGAACAAAGAAGCTATTCAGCTGTCAAAGCAATTTTCAGCTATCTTAAAAGCCCATACGGTGGGAAGGATTGGGCAGAGCCCTGTGGCGGGCGCTGTCCGGGGCGCGGGCGGCGCTGTGCGCGGTGCGGAGGGCGCGCGGGCGCCGCGCGGGCACATGCAGGCACACGTGCGCGGGATAATCGCCCGCCGTCCCTCTTGGCCCACGTTAGGCAGCGCAAAACGCTCTTTAAATTGCGTTTTCACTCCGCGTTTGGGGATGTCACGAAGTTCTGTCCATTCCAATGACGTGTTCTGTTTCCATGGCAACTGATGTGCTTTGGAGGGGGAAAAGAAGAAGGAGACCGAAAAAAAGCGGAAAAATCAAGGGGAATAGGAGAAGTGTGTGGTGTGAACAGATGATTTACGTAGCTGTGCATTTAACAAAGTGAACCTGTCTCTTCACTGGGGAGAGCCTTATTTATTTGTGGTTATGCCACTCCAGAATAATTAAAATCTCTTCCATTTTACACCATTAAAATGAATGTAGCATCCTAGTTCTTTATCTGTACTGTCCATCATCAAATATATTGTGTTTGTATTACTGGAGCCAGGGCTTCAGTGCACTTTCTGCCGATCCATGGCTTTTGCCGTTTGCTCTGTCTCTGGTGTCATTAGCAGGTGTTTCCTATCTTCCTCCCCAAACTGGGGAAGGAGGCAGGGCTTGGGGAACTACAGATTTCAGCTAAGGTTCAATGAAATACCTGTCAAGCTTCCCATAAAAAAGCTGTGCGTGATCTGTACCTCCCAAGGGGTAGGTGGGGCAGGGAGAGGCATGCTGGAGCTATTCTACATTTTTCTTCTTAAAACAGCCAACTTGCCATTGAATCAGTTAATCACTAATTAAAAATCCTGGATAAAACAAGCTGGCTACAGCTCTCTGGCAAAGATCCCACTGACTTCAGGAAGGCCAAGATTTTACCCTTTCTTTGACTGTAGACTGGGTTTGTTGTTGCTTCTTTTTCTTTTGCTGTTCTATGTGCTTCATGCCTGTTATTATTTTTTTTCTCAAATATGACCTCACTTTAGATCTAGGATATGGACCTTGAACATGATGGTCCCCAACAAGTAGTCCATGGCAAGACTAGCTGGGTTTTGTCCACCTCCTTTTCCATTGGGACCTAGAAAAAGATGAGGACTAGATATGAGGGAATTTCAATAGGAATTTCAGCTACTGAAGACCTCCTTGAGAGCCTCCGTGTAGGCAAATCTAGGCAGGCACCTGATTTGCAAGTCCTTGTTGCTGCAGCTACATAAGGGAGTCCATGGGCAGGTGTCTGGTCCACTGCAAAAGGGATGGACAAGTTTTACCTAGAGCATCCAGCTAGTTTGACCTAAGAATGCCACTGGTAACAGTGAAATTCCTGTTCTGTCTGCAAACAGTTCACTACACTTCTGTCTTGTCTTCCATTTTGGTATTTACAAGTCATAACTCTGTTATTTTGCTTTCAGCGCCTGCCTTAGAAGAGACGTATTCTGCTTGTGTCCGGATCGGGTCGGCCTCAAGGATGTGCCCTCGCCGGCTGCTTGCTTTGAGGTAGGGATGCGTCAGCAAATCCTGCTCCGGGGGCTCGCTGGCTGAGAGCACTTGGCTTTCTGCTGCGTTCTTCATGAAAAGCTACTGCTGGTCACACAGCTCCCACGTGGGGGAGCCAACAAAAATTGCTGGGACCTACTGCGTTCTTCAAAGGTTGGGACACCAAAGCACACGTTGACAGCGAACACCCTAATCCCTTACCGGCATTGGGTAGCAAAACCATGCCTGTTGTCTTGACGTGGTTGGAGTCCACCCCATGCAGTTGAGCTTTGTGCACCCTAATCCGCGGTATCTAATACCCAATACTGACGGTTAAGAGTTTTATGTGCTGGTTTGTTAGCAAATTATAAAAATAAAAATAGCTAAGTGAAGAGAGATACGATTTTGCAGGTTAGCTCTAATCTTGGTTGTTTTCTTTGGATTTTACAAGTTAACATGTTAAGTGCTCTGCCTCACTTCTTTGTAAAAAAAAAAAAAAAAAAAAAGACAGAAAGAAGCAGTTTGTAAAACTTGTGCCGTGTGGGTAACGTGGAATTGTTCTCTAGAGAATCTACCAGTGAGGATGTTTACTATATATTTACAAGACCCCATGCAGATCTTTAGGCTAGTCTCTCTGATGTTAATTCTTTTGGCTTTTATTGATAAGATTTATTGTTCTTTCAATGGCGAGCTCCTAGAACAATGCAGAAGCTTCGGTTTGAACTTCAGGCAAAACTTGCATGACTTCTGGTTTAAAACTAGGCTCCAGGCAGGAACACAGCAAGATTTCATTCAGTCTTTTCTGTAGTGTTGGTTACTGTTCTCTGGGGAAAGGAAAACTACTTTTGGTTTTAATTTTCTGTATTAGTTAGTCTGTGATTTGTTGTGCTTCTTCCAGAGGCTATCTCTGATACAACATCATTCTGTACGATGACGCTGAGTGAAACAGGAGCAACAGAGCATCTCTCTCAAGTGGTACAGTTGATTCATGGCAGTATTGCATATACTGCTTTTGAGGTAATAAAATACCTCAGTCACGTCAAAACTGTGCTAATTTCTAGATAGTAGCTGATATCTAAATGTTAGATATTTCATGCCAAGGCTGAAGGCCAGGCTAGAAGGTAATGTTCAAGGGTGATATTGGTGCTTAGCAAAGTAATCCTCTGGAAGCCAATGCAACTTCATGCATGGTTGAGGAGGATTTACATGACTGTAAGCTCGGGATTGGGCTTTTCCTGTTATCCAAGTACAAGGATGAATGAGAACAGTTAAAAGCCTAATAAAGAATCTGTGCAACCCAAGTGTACTGTTTATCATCTTGTTGTACCAAAACACAATTTATAATGTACTTGGACTTGAACAAACAATGGGATTATCCAGTCATCAATTTAGTGCTGTTTTTCATCCTTTCTTGTCTTGCTGCTTTCTGACTTCCCTTCCAAGGCTTTGGAATTTTGATCCTAATTTTCCTCTTTTGCTTTTAATGAAACAATAAAATTAGCTTTGATATCAGAGCTTTCTCTTGCACTAGTGGTTTTGAAATTCCTAGGTAAGAATCCGTAGAAGATGATACTCAGTTTAACTTCCTTAGAAATGTTATAGCTGAAGTATTTACAATAATAAGGCTTTGTTGCTGGAAGCTTTAATTGCCAAGACTTGAAAGAGGTAACTGAACCAGCAAGTTCTGGGAAATATTTCCTAGATAGAAATGCAGGAGGAAGAAGAGGAGCAGAAAGATGCCAGCAGTGTAACGCATATAAGTGAGCAAGTAATTTTCAGCAAAAGAATTTCCATGTCAGGTTTAGTGGTTTTTTTCCTTTTGACAAATTACTCATGTAGCAACTCGAGTTTTTTGTCTCCGTACTGCTCCAGATTTTAAGCTTTTGGGTTTTTGTTTTGTTTTCTTTTCTTTTCTTTTTTGGCATAACTTAGTGTTGATGAGTCCATGTTCATGTGGCATGATTGGTCAGCTCAGTCGTGCTTAATAATTTATGCATTAAAAACTCCGTTTGACTCAGATAGTTGTCGTTTGTTCGTTAGAAGTAGCCTCTGCCTCTTACCGCTCAATTTCAATGAAATTTGCTTCTAAAAGAAAAGTTTTGTCATAATAGGATTCAAGAAGTCGTACACGATCCTCATGCTGTCCTGCTGTATGCCTCTGAATCTTGCATATGAAGTATCTTTTTTGAAGATGACAACTGTAAGCAAGTTTTTAGTCACTTGGCTATTCTCAAAAGTAACTAAAATCGAATTAAAGATCTATCTGATGACGGTCCAACATATTCACAAATATTTTCTCAATATTTCTTCACCATTTGTCAAATCTCCTTTCTTTTCTTACATTGTCTTGACATTACAGTGGCAAGAGGTTTCCATTCTCCTAAGAGAATTTGATGGTAGATTCATTCATTGGTTTTTCTTAAAGAAATACAATTGCCTGTAAGATCTTTATTGCCAGGTAGCTCTTTCTTGTAAAACTTGGGGTTGTCTTCAAAGCTGATATTACCTCGGCAGTGTCTGGCAGGTAGGTTTTAAAGCGAGTTACAGTACAGCTTGTCAATATGGATATTTGTAAGTCAGTTGTTTAGAGAGCGTTTCCCTGAATTTATAAAACCTGTGAGTTAGACACCGTGTTTCATTGGAGAAGTGTTTTTGTTAAAGGATTGCCAGGGGCAATCCTCTTTCATTTTTGTAATACTGAAATTGCTCCTGGTGATAATGTAATCCTGATACCAAATGCATCATTTCTCATTGGGAAATGAATTGTTCAGCATCAGCAGTATTTACGTTGCTTTTAAACTCCTCTGTATGAAGCAAGGTAGGGTGAAATATGTCCTAGGTGCTCAAGACTATTCCTAAGAAATGATACATCATAGAGCAGAAATTCAGAAACAACAGCTTCTGTTTCAAAGGAGGCTACATGAGCTATGGAATTATTCCAGGGTTTTACTGGACCTGTATGATACATCTTTCATTCTCTTTAAATAGATGATAGATCACTTTTCCATGTGCTCCTGCTTTCATGTGCTCATATCCATCCATGAGCTTTTTTCCTATCTGCAAGAAAAGGTGGCAGAAGTGACTACTGTTTCACTCATCCTACTCTGATGCTCACTAGCTTAGATCACTAAATATATAAAAATTATATATATATATGTATATAAAAATAACAGCACTGCACAGCTGCTTGTTACCCTCACTTGTCTTGTGTTCCTGGTGAAAGGAGAAATCACAAAACACCAAGAGAGTGTTAGTAGGTGAAAAAAATATGGCATGGACCTTGCTTCCAGGAAGAGCATACACATGTGCTGATAAACAGGTCCTTATCTAAGCAGTAGTTAAGAAAGCATTTCTTAAATAAGAGTGCTTCTCCGAATCTGAGCATTTGGTTGCTGTTTTTTTTTTTTTTAAATATTTCAACACCCTGCTGATAGTGTTGTGAAATCCTTGCTGGCTATTAGCCAATTAACTGAATAACCTTTTGCTTGCTTAATGATTTTATAACTCTTCTGTGTGAGATAAACGTGCAATTTGTTCACTTCTCTCCTGTGTTTTCTGTAAAAATACTATCAAGTTTTTCTGAGGTTCCAAATCCTTTGTGACTTAAGTGCTTCTAGTGTTATCCGGTGCATCAGAATGCATTTGAACACCTAGCAACATTCTCCTAATGTGTTTGTATGCTATTTATAGAATTATCAGAGATAATTACTATTCTATTATTAAAAATATTGGGCTGTCATATATTTTGTAATGTAATTTTCCACTTGCTTATTTTCACCTGGTACTTGGTACATTTATTACTACACATTCCAGCTAAAATCGTCTTTCATTGCTCAATGTGTGACATACTGCAGCAAAGAACTGAGGTCTCCCAGATGTTAATCCCACAAACTGTTTGCAAAATAGTTCTTTCTTATTGCCATCCAGCACTTAACTTTCAACTGAAATCCAGAAGTATGATAGTGTCTCCAGTGACATCAAAATTAATGAGTAGGACTTTTTTTTTAATTAGAAAAATATGAATAGGAGCTAAAAAGATATATAGAGAAAATTTCTCACAAGAAAAAAAAAACTGGAGACTTTACTTCTCTGTGATTTTTGGTGTTATATTTCATATTTTCAGGCATTTGAATAATAGACATAAAATTGGAAGCATGAAAACCATACTGGAGGGCTCCCTTAGCAGTGAGGGAGTGGGAAAAATTTCATTCCTTACAAATGAAATAAATTTCTGTCCGTAGGGCATAGGCACCGAGAGGAAAATGACTTATATGAAACCAGGGGCTGTAACAGCCTGATTTTTTTTCCTCTGGACCCAGGTAAATTTCATTCTAACCCAATAAATAAATGCATAATATAAGATGCAATGCTATTTCCTGATTCATGATCTTGTTAGACAGCAAATAAACATACATCATGCTGAAATGGTAATAACACAGGCTTAGTACATATAGAGGGAACTGCATCCAGCTACTAAATGTGAAGAAAACATACTAGAAGGAAATGATTTGGGAGAAAATGAAATGCTCCTTTAGACTCAGTGATGATTCTGCTCTGTTTCCTCCTGGAAGATGGTCCATCTCATAAACAGACATTTTAATTTATTTTCTTTCTTGAGGAAAAGAAAAAAGTAAAAAAAAAATCCTACTGGTATATAAGCAAGTTTCAGGTGTTTAACCATATGCCATCATTATTCTATAATCTGGAAAGTGGCTTTAAAAATTAGCATGTTCAGCAAAATAGTGCAGTATTAAATCAGCAATGGTAGATAAAATATTAGCTATCTAGGTGTACAATAATATAAAAATTGTTCTCCCTTTTCTTCATACAATTTGTGACCTGAAAAAACTTTTTTAGGCTGAGGAGCTGTTTGGAATTCATGTTTGTCAAACAGTGTAGTAAGAGGAGAGTAAAAGGAGTAACGATACCAACCAATGGGGTAATTCTTACTGCCATTATTCCTGTTTTTTCATTACTATGTATATCGTTTCTGGTATGACTGGTGCTTTTTGGACACTGTGCTGGTTCCCTTTGCTCTGCTGAGCTGATAATCCAAGGACAGAGGTCAGGGATGAAAATGTGAACAAGCAGTTTTTAGAAAACGTGTCTGCGAATTCAGCGAAGCCTGAGAGCCACAGGAGCAGGGCCGGGGAGGCCTCCGGGAAGGGCTGCGGCAGGTAGCGCCCTCAGGGACCCCTAGGGCCTGGTGCTCGGCCCGAGGGGCTGGCGCGCCGTTGAGGTGGCCGCAGGCGCCGGCGAAAGGCCGAGCTTGGCGCCGCTGCCTCGTCACGGCTTGGGGCGAGGCGGTGACAGCAAGGCCATGGGGCAGCTCCCGAGCCTCGGCGGCAGCGCCGTGGAGTCCCCTTTTCTCCAGGCACTTGGGGAAGGGTTCATATTCCCCATAGGTGAAGCTCTCTTCACCCAGGTGAAGCCTTGGCTTTGGAGAAAGGCTCGGAGCTGCCAGCGGTAGCGAACAGCGGCCTCTTTCCTCCTCGTGTAAATCCGCTTGGCTGCACGGATCTGAGCGCCGCTCGGCTGAGAATTTGGCACGGTGCTTACAAATCCCCCAAGTTTCACACATTTGAGTACAAAACAACTGTTCTTTCAGATTATTGTGTAACCGTGAGTCATTACCCGCTGCTTGGGGACGATCCAGCTACCTTGTCAAGGAACCAACACTGAACTCTGCTGCTCAGGTGAATTTGTTATACAACACCAAAAACAAATACCCTCTGTCAGCAGCTCGCGGGCAGCCGGCTGCGCGCCTGTGGCGAGATCCCAGGCTGGGTTTATCTCACTGTCGCAAGGCCACGTCTGTAAAACAGCTCCTAACCCCAGCACTGTGCCCGTGCTACCTGCAGGCCACAGCCACATGGTGACCTTGTGCTGCAGCCACGTTGGAGGCTTTCCCCAAGGAAACCACAGCCCCAAAGCCCTCCCTTGGCCATACTGCTCATTAGCAGCTCAGATTATCAGATGTAGCTAGATGAAGTGCTGGAGCTCCCCAGCTCAGCTGGGCTCAGGCATAAAACGTGGCAGGCAGCAAGTTAAGCAGTGGCTGGGATGCCCCATGTGGGGCAGTTATGTCTGCAGCTGGCCCAAGCAGAAGTTGTGCTTCCTCAACATCAGTTTAGGGATATTGTGCTAAAAGGCTGATTTTTCTCTCCGGAAGGCCAGGTCTAGAAGGCATCATGTGCTGGCAGCACGTCTCTCTTGACTCACGCTAGTGCTCAAACACTGAAGACGGAGGATAAAAGTAACAAATAAGTGGCAAATACCTCCTTAAGGAGCCACAACAGCAAAGCAATAAAAAAAGAAATACAATAAGTCAGATAATAAAAACATTATCTTTCAGATTTCATACAAGCTTTGCCTTAGGGAAGCCACCTGGCTCGTGTTTTACTGACACAGCTGTTTGGGCTTCTCTTGCCTTTGCTACATAGAAAATAGAGGAATCCGAACAGCTGTTTGGGTTAATTTTTTTAATGCCTTCAGTAAGTAAAAATAAAGGCAAGTGACATGAATAAGCAATGTGAAATTGTCTCCAAAGAAGGAGGCAAAAACTTTCCAGAATAATTCCTGGACTTTGTCCACACTGAATAAAGCTCTATTGTTAGTAAAAGGGTCCAAACCATTAGGGGAAGGGGATGTTTCCATTCAACTGCTGACCAGTTAAATTATTAACTTGTTGTGACCATTAACTATCCAATACCTCTTCCTTTCGCACAGCAAAGATTCACTGGATTGGGGCAAACTGGACAACTTGTTCAAATATGAATCAGTTCAAAATAACTCCACTGACTTCACTGAAGTCACTTTAAATTTTCATAAGAGAAACAAACAAAAATAGTCATTTTAATTAAAACCATCCATGCCCTCTTCCCTGCTTTCCAGGAGACCACTACTCATTTTCAAGGACTGAGCAGAGCCAATCAGGGTGTTTGAATAGACTTCATATCCTCCCCCCAAAAAATGTCATTTTTGCTATGCTCAAACCCACTATGTTTGCAGGGGGAAAGCATCAGTTTTGATGAGTCCTGCACCTTCTACACAGTGCACTAATAATGTCCCAGCAGGTCGGAAAAGAGCCTGCTTTACCTGGGTGATGGAATGAAGCAAGTGGGAGCCGTTTTGCTTTTTGTTGGCCAGTGTTTCACACACCTCTAGCGGCAACCCTCTTGGTTGCCAAGACAACCCCGGAGAAATACGAAATCCAGAACAATACCCGGTGCCAGAGAAGCCTCGTATTCTGCGGTGCACGCGTTCGTTCTGCATGTCGAGAGGAACGCTGCCCTCCAGATCAACCCGGTAAGTCCAGGTGAAGGTAGAGGTGATGTCTATGGATGTATAATGACTTGCATTATCGGTTTGTCTTTTGTCCTAACGGCTGCCAAAGCTGGAGACCCTGCTCAGTGTTGTTCCTGCAGTGCAGCATTGCCTCAAGCTGTCCAAACGGTACCAGGAGGGTGCCTGAGGCTTCTTGTGAACACGAGCCTGGAGCGGGGCTGCCTGCTCTCCCCAGCTTGTGTGTGTGTGCAAAGGTGTCTGCAGCAAACGTGAGGCTGGGCTCACCTGCTCCTGCAGCGGGCTCTCAAGATTGCTCAGAAGACTGCATGCACATGGAGCTTTTCACTTAATAATTGGGACCGGACTGAGCTGCGCTTGGTCTTTAGGTCAAGGGAAATATAAACGTGACTTAAGCCTCTTTACTTAAGGTCTTGGCTCAATGCAGGACAGTGGAAGGTCTGCGACTTCGGATTTGTTAGTGCTTATTTATTTAACCGCAATGAATGTAAATTGGACAAAGGTCCAAGAGTTCGGAATAAACATCTTCAGAGGCTC
The DNA here is from genome assembly GCF_000705375.1 of Tinamus guttatus. The sequence goes on along the minus strand of NW_010589259.1, from coordinate 138,737 downwards.
TTAGAGTATCTCTTGCAAAGACTGGCCTCAGGATCTTTGCTGTTTCTAAGAGAAGCACTGTGCACAGTGTGCAGATACAAGCCTCGCTTTTTCAAATTCTCTCCGAATCATCTTGAAGCTTCATTTTATTCTCAGTGGTAGATAACAACTGATAATTATTCTCTGAAGCATGCTAGGAATACTTTTGTTTACCACACTTGCAGTTGGCATCGACATCCCTTTTAGGAATGGCTGCACCAGCAGGAAGCCCCTGTAATCTCAGATCTCCATTTTGCTGAAGACATTCAATAAACATGGGAGCAGCAATAGGAGCTGGGGAAGCTGGCTGCTGCACAGCAATGCATCCATCTCACCGGGGCCCCCAGTGTGAAGACAAATCCATTTTAGCCCCTGTTGTGTCGCAGCGGCATCACAGAGCTGAGCAGGAGAAGCGGCATCATCCTTTGCCTCCCTCTCATTCCTCGGCCTTCCACTCCCTTCGTTCTCTTCTTGCACATCAGCTGCATGTCAGGATGTTCCCAGTAGAAAACCTGGCAGCGTTACTTAGACAGGTGTTAGTCTTTACATGGGCAAGGAGGCCTAAGGGACTGTAGCCTCCTCTTTTCTTCTGCGCCCTGGAATCGTATCACATTCCTCCGCCCGTGTTCGCAAGTGGGGATCCAACAGCTCCAGGACTTCTGGCTCTAAATGCACCTCGCAAGCAGTGTGGTGTAGCAGGAGCACCAAACCAGCAGAGCAAAGCAGATGGTGCTGAGGGCCCCATGACTATATCAGCAGCTTGGGAGCATTTTTGGTTTAATTTCTTCTTTAAGGACTTAAAGGTTTGAAATCAAGCCACAGTATGAACCAAAGCATGGTAACTCAGGGATTCACTTCCGAAGCACACTCCTAATCCAAACTAAAATTTGAATGTAGCTTAGCACTTCAGAAGCAGAGGCTCAAACAACACAACGCTGAGAAGAGACGGTGTCATATATTTGACCACCATGGTGAGGAGCTGATGGCTCTGTTCTGCTTTGATGGCTCCACCAGCATTTCCTGCAGCTTCAGCTTTCCCTTTGGTTTCTCCCACTGGCTGTGAGGGAAGGCACCTTGTAAATGAGATGTAGGGATGTATTTGAAGCAGCAGCGCTGGAAGCAAGTTTTGTCCTCACCCTCATTTGTCTCAGTGAGGTACAAACTCTCCACAGTACTGAGAAGCATCTTGCCTCCATCCTATCGAGAGTCCCAGGCCGTTCGAGTTTTGGGTGAGGAATCCCTGAGCTCAGGCCACTCTTCGCTCCCTTTTTAATACCCTATAAACAAATTACTGAAAAATCCTTGCTGCTCAGGAACAAAGGTAGTATGTGAAAGAACTGTAGTTTCATAAACCATCGAGTGGGAATTTTGAGCTATTATAGAACATCCCGTTCCAAAAGAAAGCAAGTGACGGTCTGACACTGCCAGGTAGTAGTGACGTCCGTGGCTGCAGCGTGAGTCAGGCTGTGCGAGATTCAGATACGGACCTAGAGGGAAAACATTTGTGGCAGCAGGACTGATCACATGCTCATAGATGGAATTACCTCAGCTCATTTTTCGTGCATGTATTAATATAATTGCTGCACTTCTTGAGTAAAAGACAAATAACGGCACTGAGCAGAAGCTGCATGTAGGAGACGTTCTATCTGTGTCTTCTTGCAGCCTCCTGCTTCCCACCCACACTGCTGCACAGACGGTGATAATGTATCACAAGCCTTTTGGTATATCACTGGTTAGTTCAGTAAAATGGAATGTGCTGTTGTTGTTTGTTGTTGTTATTTGTATTATTTGGAGTCCCAAAGCATGCCCTTTTCCAAAGGCACAGGTCCATGAATGGGACATTTAAGTGAATTATTAGGAAAGTATTTTGTTTATCGCTGAAGTGGCGTCTCACTTTAAGAGTTTACAGCTCGGCTGAATGCCTGTGTTCATTTAAAAATGAAAACTGAATCCTAAGGATCCTTTTAAGGCTCTAAAGGTCTCTGTAGAGCAAATTGTCTGGTATGTGGGGGATGTGTAATGATGTATAAATTGTGAAATGAATGAGCTGTTTACTGGAAAGTTACGGTGATCTCGTGGATAATGTCAGTTCAAGATAAGAAGCCCATGCCGTGGTTTGAGGACAAGGAAGCTTTGATAGTAAAGCTACCTTGAGGTGTTCCCATTCTAGATATTTTTCCCACTATGTTATTCCAGCACAGCCCCTCCTGGTTGCATCCACATTACTCTTTGTGTGGTTCTGTAGTGAACCATATCAGGAACAGATCTGTGTTAAAGACCGCCAACAAAACATCCTGTAAAATATCAAGGATGGGGATTTTTTTCTTTTTTTTTCTGTAATTTATTTCAGCTGGATCATTTCCCCCACCGAGTCTGCAGCATAGCCTTGAGGAACAACTGCCTTGGCCAGCTGAAAGGCCCCAGTGTTGTGCAGCAGAAGGGGAAGGGCAGACAGGGGGCTGGTGGCGGAAACTCTCTGTGACAGCGTTGCCACCAAGGTCTGCAAATCAGTAAACCATCGTCTGAGAAACGTTGCCTCATTCAGCAGCGGAACAGAACAGCTGCTGTGCCTCCAGAAAGGAAAGAAAAGAAAAGGGGATGTCTGGCTGCAAAGCCCGGCTCGGCCAGGGCTCGAGGGCATGTTGGGGAAAGTTCTGGGGGTTTGTGGTGCTGAAGTCTCATAGATGGAAAGGGCCTCAGGTAGCAGCAGCAGCCACCAGGTATTTCCTACCTCTTGTGCTGGAGTCTCGTGAAAGCGCTTGACCTTTGAATGGGGCTGCAGTCAAATCTAAAGCAGAACTGCAAGTCAGAGGTGTGCTCTACCCCCCAGTTGTGACCAAAATAGTGAGCTCAAATTAATGATTCAGAGCAAAAGCAGAACTCTCCTTGCGCTGAAATGGAGAACTTTGTTTTGTGCTTATCTCCGTCGAATTGCCTTACTGCCATACTTACATTTTCAAAGCACTGCTGTGCTGAGGTGTCCCAGCAGCCTTCCTGGCTGGATATGGAGAGAGCTTTCCTGGTGCCACTTAAACCACATGCATGTGTGGACAGATTGATCTGGGACAGCTCTGATTTCAAGCAATGCTAGCAGGAACAAGAACCCTGAAAAATGCTTTATTACAAACTCTGCCTATAGTAAAGCCATTAGAAACCAAGGAGAGGTGACTGGTTTGAGGTCCCTGGGGCATGTATCTCCCCAAAATGGCACTACCAGAGCTGGAACCATCTCCCCAACTCACCATTATCTGCCGCATCCGCCTCCCCTCCTCTGCCTTGGCACGGGCAGCCCTCTCCTCTTATCACGGCCGTGGCAACGTTTTGTTTGTGCAGCTGAGGGCTCTTGAGCTGACTCTGCGCGTCCGTCAAGGTCACAAAGTCACTCGCTTCCCTGCCCAAGATACCTGTCATAGCCTCTGGCTAGCGCCACGGGGCTGCGCCGCTACTGGATCGGTTTGCAACCCTCGCGGGGATGGTTTCACTGCACTGCTAAAAAGCGCAGCTTTCCTGCAAGAGAGCGGTTTGCCAGGATCGCAGCTTTCCCACCCATAAGAAGCTCTTGTTTTAGCCTTAAGGTGGTCCTGAAATGCGGCCCCAGGCTCCGATGCGGTGCCAAGACCGTCCAACAAAGAGGCATTCGCGGATGTCCCGGTGTCGCGTCACCTGCCTGGCGCAGGTCACCGTGGCCGGGAAGGCTCCCGTGTGCGGCCCTGCCAGCGTCCCCCCCGCCAGGGCCGAGGGCCGCCCGCTAGCAGGTGTGAGAGCCGGGGCCGGGCGCCTGTCCCGCCGCGGGCCGCGCCGCCCTTCGCGGCCG
>NW_010589259.1:122387-134411 GCF_000705375.1 Tinamus guttatus | reverse complement strand
GGTGCCCGGGAAGGAGCCGCAGCAGGCGCCAGGGTGCTCTGGGCATGGCCCAGGCACATCGCCTCATGAACGCGCCTCCATAGGGGCACCTCTGGCGCCTGCTGTGGCTCCTTCCCGTCACACAGCTTCCTCCTCAGCTCCGTCTCTCCTGCAGCAGCATTGACAGCAGCGTGCGGCACCAAGGCAGTGCTTGTAGCACGCGGGAAGGCGAAGCGGGTCACACGAATGAGCACGAGTGCAGCTCAACCTCTTGTCCCTGGCCAACGGAGGCATCTCCTGGTGCCTGCCGGATTTGCTAAGGTGCTGGGCAAGGACGGAGCTTCAGGGGCTGCCTGCAGCGCCGATGCCGACCGCGTCACAGCAGGGGGCTCATGGCCCCGCTCCTCTGTCTGTAAAGCAAGTTCCTAAGAGCAAGTTGTGCCTGTCGTCATGCTGGCATGGATCGTGATCGCTGGCCATTTCCAAAAGTCTTGGAGATGGCCTGAAGAAAAACATCAAGTACTGATGAGTTTATTATATCTAATTATATGAACCCTGGAATCGCTCCTTTCCCCTTTCTTCTGTCATTCTGATATAATTGGAGAAAGGAAGACACTCACAAAAGCAATACTGTTTCTGAGAGCCATCCAGTCCAGCCCATTTTTGCAGTTTCTTGATGAAGGTTCAGAATTGAAATGATTGAAATAATCCCACAGACTTTGGCTTGTTTACATAAAGTCCAAACTGGCCACTGCATGTGATTTTCTAAATAGTTCTTTTATGTCTACAAGGAACCAAATGAGACCTCCAGATTTAAATGTCACTGAATTGTAGGGCTTTGGAAATCCAGATTCAGCTGCGGATTAGGACTTTGGAGCCTAAAGTTAAGATTTCTTACTGTGAGTGTGCATGTTGGGATCAGGGTGAAGAATAAACTTGCCAATTTTGTATTTAATTAGGAGTCACGCAGAATGAAAATGGATAGGGAATTACATTCATAGACAGGCGGACAGAAGCAGTGAGGGTGGTTTTCTGTAGATGTGAGGTTTCACTTGAATAAGTTGATATGGTTGTCAGGATTTTATAAAAATGCTCACAAACTGCAAAGTTGCATGAATTTTCTCATGATCAGAGATTCACACCACGCTGGGTTTACTGTTTACTATTTGCTACTATCACTTTTCACTCATAAAGTTAGGAAAACAGTATCAGGTGACAGGCCTGATCAATCAACATATCTAATGAATAGCCAGTACTGAATAGTTGGAGCAAAGGGCTGGTGAATGCTTAGTGTTAGAAAGTGATAGACCATGATTGTTTGTGGGTAACAAACATGTTTGAGAAATATCAGCTTTCATTTTCAAATGATTTGCTAACTAAAAAAAAAGCCTATGTGCTAAATTTGCAATTAATATTATTTTAAAGAATAGATCAAACAGCTCTAGCAGATTTCCTCTAACTGACAAGTTCCATTAAACAAGAAAGCTCATTCTTAGTAGGAGATTTTAATATAACACTGAGAACAGAGAACAAAACAATGAATGGAAACATATCAGCAGTCAATTTCCTGAGTATTCAAGCCTGCATTATACTTTGTTCTTTGCTACAGCCACAGCTCTGTAATTATCAAGCGTATTCATGGGACTTTTTCCTATTGACACTCAGCATGAGTGTGGCTGGAAAGAGATTAAGCTTTTGTAGCAGCCATTTGAGTTTGTCTAACTAAAAACAACCTGCAAGGCCATGGGCAACTGTATGACTCAGGGCATTTGTGATGGTCTGCAGAACCTGTGGGTGTCACCAGCGCTGGGGAGCTGACTGCAGCCGTTACTTGCTGGCAGAATCAGCACGCTCAAGAAGCAGTGAATAATGATGGGGCAAAATCTTGATGTTCTTCCTCTGTTGCATGATTAAGGTACATTTGTTGCATGAAGAATGGGCATCTTGTCCTTGCAAAAAGCACTTTGCTCCTCTAGAGCTTCATCTAGTATTTCTCATAGATACTAGAGGAGCTTCTAGTAAGCAAGGAGGAGACGCCTTGGGACAAGGTGCTCAATGAAGCTTCATGAACCAACAGGACAGGAGAGGGACAGGAGAGCATGCTGAGAGCTTAACTGTGGATGTGGTAGCACCTCTGGCCCAGGGTTGTGCAGAAGATTCATGTTAGGAGCTAGCTAAACAGAGCTTAATTTCATTTGTAGTGACATGGCTTTTCCTTTGCATAATGCCACAGTGCTGCGCCTGTGCACAGATGCACCACTTGAGCAGGAAGCCTTCCCCCCAGATAGCGATTTGGTGTAAGCGTGAGTGGAAATTCAGCTCCTCCACTTGCACCCCAGTTCATTCCTCAGAATTGAGCGTGCATCATTTCTTTTTACAGTTTTCTATTTCTATGTAAACAATCATTTTAGCCAAAGATGGAAAACCAAAATCCTGTTTACTTCGGCACTTTCACAGTCCCCTAGAGCAGGAGTGTTCGTGTCGGTGCCCTGGCTAAGCTCCAGCTCAGGTAATTGCTGTGCATTCTGCCCTACTTACGCACCCCCCATAGTTTCAATTAGAGCATTTGTTTTCATTTCTCTTTCCTGCCCCGTCATGTATTAATAGAGTTGCTGTTAGGCTGCTCGTGTGGTCCCTCACCTCTGTTGTGTTTCCATGGTAAAGGCAGACATCCTCATGTGCATACCTGGACCAAATCCTCGTTGGCAGAAACTGATAAAATTCTGTCATGGAGCTGCACGAATTTGCACCATGTGAAGTTATTGCCCTCATGCATAGAGAGCTACATTCTTCTTTCTAATTAAAGGTTCTGTTTGTAAGTTTGTGATCTGTTTGTTTTTCTACTCAGTCTTCAGCTAGGCTTGCAAATAACCTGAGGTTCAAACAGCCATTTGCACCTGCAGTCACAGTGCTGGTATGGAGAGAATATAGCATACATCTTTTGTATGTGCTTTTCACCAGCTGTTCAAAAGTGTATCTGTGGGGATATCTGAGCTCTTGGCTTCAGTCGGGTAGCTGGAGTTCATAATGCATTGTGTTTTGTGTTACGAATTGCTGAAAAAATGTGTTCTTTTGGGAAAAAAAAGTTCCAAATTTATCAGGAGAATTATGAACAAGGAAGGGTGCTTGAAAGCTGTGCGGTAACAGGAGCTTGTATGCTTGCTGCTAAGCCACCTGACATATGCAGCATTAATGTTCATAGCTGAGGGCTGCAGCACTTACTGTGCTGTTTGTCTTGCCAAGAGAGCCCTCCTTCCATCTGGTAGAGAACTTGGGTTGAGATGCCATTTGTTGGGGCTGGCTGCCTAGGTGACACCCAGGAGGGGGACGTTTGCTGACTGATTCTGCAGCCTGTTACGTGGCCCATCAGATGGTCATCATCACCACATGGGCGTGCTGGAGGGATTGATGTTTTGGGTGTGTGGAGACTTGGGGAGATCATGGTGCAGGTAACTCAGCTGTTCAAGGCCATGTTTCTTTTGTACATGAGCGCTCTGAACCTTAGGCCCATATTCCTAAGTTAGCCACACATCACCTTTCCCTGTGGTGCCGTTGGACAGTTTTGTGGAATGCATCAAATATATTCATGGCCAGTTCTCAGCAGCAAATGGAATTGGGTGTGATTCCCTAGGACTATCCTGTTGGTTCATGAAGGACGATGGGTGGAACTGCCTACACGTGTCTCTGACCCAATGTGAGATACTGTGTTATGTGACTATATTCCCCTGTGTCCCATATGACCTGCATTTTGCCTGCCATCCTCATGCAGGTGTTTTGGGTGACCATGAGCACTTAAAGTAGCTCTAGATGCTTAGATTCAGGCACCTCAAGCCTATCCACTAGGGAAGTCATTCAGCCAAACAAATACTGGCAAAATTTGTGTGTGAAATGAGATGTTGGTATGAGATGTTGGTAAAACGAGACCTATGGTAAAATTAGTAGTGCGTTCACTCCAGATTAAACGCTAGGGCTGTATCTTCAGCACCGTCAGTAGGTGGATGGCACCTTCACTCAGCCCCTCGGTGATCTCCCGGCTGGGGGAAGCCTTGTGACTCCTGGGTGTAGAGCAGCCCCCCTTGCAAGGCCCATTGCTCCGGGCCGCACTGAGGCAGGTGTGCACTGAAGTGCCGTTTTCCTGGTCTGGGAACTCCAGCTCTGGGTGCAGTTCTCAGGGTACAAGCCCAAGGCCCAGCAATCCTGACGCAGGGCCCGCTGCTCCTCTTGTGTTGAGGTGGCCAGAGCTCCGGTTCACCGTGAGGCGGTGGCTGTAGAAAGGCGCTATGAAAGGTGTCCGTTCACTTCTTGATTCCTTCACAAGTGCACATCAGCTAAGCTCCAGGATCAAACACCAACCTACTTCTCATTTTATTTGAACTATAAATTCTTGTGGTTTCAAGTAGGCTATCCAGACTTCGCCTATTCTCTTACACAATTGTTTTCTCTTTATAACGTATTTTTATCCACAAAGGGAAGCACTTTTTCTCTTCAGCAACCTGCACAATCTCATGATCTTCTAAAATTAAGATGGCATGTTAGATTCAAACAGTCAACATAATGCCAGAGCTGACCACCACTCTCTTCCTTATGCAGCAGCTGTTTGCAGAGTCAGGGCAATTCTGTATATACGGGGGGTTTTTTCACCCCCTTCACACAAAACAAAAGGGTTTGGTTGTTTTTCCAAAGCAAACAGTCCATGTCAGCTGTCTCACACTAACAAACAAAAAAAAAAATAGCCTGAGCTTTTATATCCACTTCCATGAGTGGCAGGTCACAGGTTCCCTGCAGAAGTCCCAGGGAAGGTAAACAACTTGGAGCGCACTGTATTTACCATGCCATTCCATGGCAAAAGCTGTTTCCAGCCCTTCCCGCTCTTATGCAGCAAATTACACACTGCTTTGGAGGTGGCAGTTAATAAAAACAAACCAAAGGATCATTCTTTTCTAGACTTTTGTTACAGCTGGCCCAAAACTCTTCCCTTGCACAAAAGGACTGTAGGAATTTATGCACCCTGAAGTAAAGCTGGGAGAAGTTTGACTCTGGGCCTCGATATGGCTCATGATAAGGAAACATCAAATGCAGAGGGATACACCTTTAGGATCTAGAGAAGGCAAGTTCTAGGAAGACAAAAGCACCAGGTTTTATTCGTACCATTCTGTATGAAGCCAGTTATTATCGTATCAATTGTTTGTGTAGCTACTGTTTACACAAGTGGAAGATGGTTTCTCAGAACACGTATCAGCAGTCTGTGATTTCTGGTGAGACCATGCAGGCCTGGGGAGGGCAGACACCGTTTAAGGGTCCCCTTGGCAGCCTAGTCTGCTGTCAGAAGGGGTGAGCTCAGCCACCCGCAGTTTAGAAGAGCTTCGGGGATGGGCTGCACCGAGAGGGCTGTCTGGGTGGGCACAGGCAGATGGGGACCACCCTGCTGGTGGCATCGCCGTTTTTCATCAGCCGTGCCCGCGATAGGGTTGCACGTTGCAGCCCTAAACCAGGAGGCAACTCCTCGCCTGCTGGTGGTTTCCTCAGGCAGCAGCTTTGGGTGCAGGGAGAGCAGAAGGGCCCGTAATTCTGTGACACTCTCGTCTAATGTTTGCGAAGGGAGTAATTGCCGTATCCCGCCCAGCTTTTGTACAGGCTTCGGAGGAGAACAAGCAGATGGAAATCAGGTTTAAACTACCCTCACCTCCTTGAAATCACTCCTCAGAGAATTATTTACCAGGTATTGTGAGCCTGGGGAGCATACGCAGGACCATAACGAATCAAAAAAATGCTGACAGAGGCCTGACCCCAGTCCTGCAGGTAGAGAAAAAATTAGTTTTGAAGTCAATTTGATGTCTAACTAGTTGCCAAGGTAGGGTTTTACCGGAATGGATGATACTGTCCCTTCTTAACTCGAATCCTGCCGGCCACATTTCACACCATCTGGAGTTTGTGCAGAGCTGTGTTTGGGAAGCCGGCCAGTAAAGTATTACAATAATCTAATCTTGCCATGATAAAAGTGTGAATAACCATTTCAGGGGCTGACTGGAAAATTACCACAACCTGTCAATGCGCCGTAGATGGTGGTGAGAGAGAATTTGATGACACACTAAAAAGCACTTCTTCGAAGATAAACAGAAGTTGGCTCGTACCAGTCACTGAAAGGAAAAATAGTCAGATTTTCATCAACAGAAACAAAGGGTAGAAAAAGAATAAACACTGGGCTTGTGAGAGGTGACAACCCCATCCGCACTGATCCGTGCAGATACCGAGGCACTTGGCACCTCTCAAGGGCTGCCAGCTCAAGGGCTGCTTGGTTTCTACAGCAGCCACTCGAGAGTCACGATGTTGCAGCTAAGTCTCTCCAGCATTTTCTGTTGCGGACCTTTGGTTTTGCACTTAAATTGTCGCTGCAATGGGATGACAGTTGGTCCGGCCTTTGGTTTCCAATATTGTGGAGTTCACAGCAGCGGATTGTTCCTCCCATGCTTGAAAACAATTGCCACCTCGTTTTCCCCACGTGGTTTACATGAGACAAAATGGATGATTTCACTCTTATGGCCAGTAAAACTTCTAAGTGGCAGATTTCAAGACTTACCGGGGCCTGGGAGACAAGGTGTTGTGCTGTGTTTCATGGCTTGAAATAACTCTGGTTTTGGCATCACCCCAGAATGAATGCCAGGCCTGCACTGACGGGATCAGGCATTTGCCGGCTCTGAAGCTCGCGTTGCACCGTGCATTATCTGTGCAAGGTCTCGGTCTGGACTAGGGCATCGTGCATACTTTCTATTTCCAGCTGTCTCCTCTTTCAATCTGGCTGCTATGGAGCGTCAAGGATAACTGCAGAAACCTGTAGCAAACTGTGTGAACAAATCTTCCCTTGATACTGCTAACAAAAAGCAAAACAAACCAAAAAATCTGCCTCTTTTTCCGAGGGATTTTAGGCACAACTTGAGGTGAAAAGGACCAATTCTCCTTTACACTCTGGTGCCCTAATGCTGCTGTGTGGCACCAAGAGACAATATTCCTGTAAAGAAGTGGGGTGCAACTGGCACAAAAGTCTAGCAAGCAAAAGCTGAATAGCCCTGGCTCCATTTTTAAGCAAGTGTCTCATTTTCCAGCAGCCCAAAGCAGGTGCTCCTTCTGGAGACTTAGTGTGACAGGGTCCCAAAGCAGGGCTGCGTGTTTCTCTCTGGTGAGGGTAAGGGCTTTTCCCTGTTGTTACTGGCATTGAGCTGCTTCCAAGGCAGGCTGCTCCGCACACCCGGGAAAGGGAAGCAAGCCACAGATTGATGGGAGAGGAGCCTTTTTTTTGTCAGTCACTGTGTGCAGAAAAGGGACAGTTGTCGGTGGAAATCCCTCAGTTCCAGCCCACGTAACCAACAGTTTGGTGTCTGCCACAAGCCTGCACTTGAGTTATTTTAGCTGTTTAGAAGCCACTGTGGGGACAGTGACACTGATGCTCTACCACCAACACAAGGACATTGATGGGAGTAGCAAAAGCCTACCAGAGCGGACAGTGACCTGAACCTTGTTGGTGTAAATGGTTGATTTCAGTGATTTCAGCAATATTTTGTGTCCCCTCTATTTTTACCTCTGTCTCCAGTTGCCTATGGGAGCTGTCTTCTAGGCCATAGTTTACTTGGTCAAGGATTTGACTTCTACAGCCCTCACCAGCCGATTTAAACCAGAACTAACTCACTCCTGTTTTGCTAAATGAAGTCAGTGTAGTTATATCAGCATGATCCAAAGGAAATTAGGAAGAGAACAGCCCTGATTGCTTGCTCTCTTGGCAGCACCTTGCCCACAGTCAAGAGCCATAAAATAATTACGATGAACTTTCTCTGCATGATTATAATCAAGCCATGCGCTGAAGGGCTGAATGTTTAAATCCGTTTTAAAACCGTGGAATTGATGGGAAACAACACTAGCATTACTGGTCAGAGATCATAAAGAATGTAATGATTTGATACCCAAAAGCCCAGTGGCAAACTCTTTGGCTCCTTTACGTAAGAATGGGGAGAGCAACCACCATGGTATAAATCAACCATCTTGGATCACTTAGTGATTTAGAAAAGGGTTGTTTATACGCATTGCTCTGAGAGAGATGATGATCCCTGATGTGCCACTCAAAACCATTGATTTGGTCTTTATGGATCCAGCTGTAGGCAAGGGCTGGGGTGAAACATGTCGTGGGAAGGCAGATAACACAAACATGAAAGCGGCACAAAACATGGGAGCCTATAAATAGCAGGAAATAAAGAACAATACTGTGATAAAATCCATAAGACAATAAAGACCAGTGTGGCAGAGACCGTTTCCCCCCCACCCTTCTCCAGAGTTTCTCCTATTTCCCAAAGCTACAGACATCATCTGACTGCTGTGTGGTAAAGTCCACTCAGTTAAGCACCAACTCAAGTGCTTGGAGCCTTACACAAAGTATTTCAAAACCCTGTTCCTTTTTCTTTCTTGATGTCCTGCCATGGCTATTGTGGTATTATAAACCATTCCCAACTCACCAGCTTGTCAGAGCGAAGAGAAAAGAGGGAAAAGGAAGGAGGGAAAAAGCCTTATGGAGATTTAGAGTCATTAAGAGCCTTTATAGGGTTTCAGACATTTTTGTGGTAATTCTTTGGAAGGGACATGTCCATGATGAGCTGGGGTTTATTTTGCCCCTGGCCTAAGAAATTAGACTGTTTCCAAGAAAATGTTTGCTGTTTACCAGGAGGAGGGCAAATGTAGCTGGAAAATAGAAATGGATGTGAACTAAGAACCTTGTTTAAATTTTGAATAATCATCAGCTCCTGACCTGGCCCTTTTGAGATGGATCAAGAAACAAATAAGTCTCTGGCAGCTCCTTCATAGACTTAATCTATGGGCATGCAGTGAGCACTGCAAAGCTTCCTCCCTTCTGTATCTGGAGCAACTGAACCCTGTTCATTGTCCCAAGAAATATCCATCACCTGTGAGCCTCCATCTCAGAAGAACGTGTCCTGTAAGGAGGTAGCTGCTCTGTAGGCCTAAAATGTCATGGGAACGGCCCACCAGTGCAATTGCACTGATTGTGTTGAAGTGTAAACTCGCGTGGGGCCAGGACCAGGTTTTCATTGGTACTTCTGCAGGACCCAACTCTGTGGTGCTCTGATTTCAGAGTCAGGTCCTAAAATGAGGTAACACTAATTTGTGTTAGAGGAGCTGTGCTGATTTCTGGCAGTGGAGGGTTGAGGCCTTATTGTAGGGAACAAGAGGATTATCCTGGCTTCAGAGTTAATGTCAGAGCTGTGACTGGAACTCAGGAATTACTGGACAGGTCATTAAATTGCATCTGTTAGCTGAAAAGAGGGAATTGTGCTGAGGAAAACCTCCAAGAATATCCGCTTTAATGGCAAATCCACTCACTTGCCTCGCTATAATACGCCTGCCTGCTAATGAACACGGCTATTTGTGCTCAAACAATGGAGTTGCTCCCTCCTGGCCCACCCAATCCTCTTACAGGGTCCCACCGGGGAGATGCCAGGACAAGCGTGGAGGTGACGCAAAGGGTGACGCGTTTCGCAAAAGGCGAAGGCCTCGGTGTGGGCTGCGCTGCAGGAAGGGCTGACTGGCCAACGGTGGCGCTTCACGCTGCGCTGTGAGGCAAGGCAGGCAAACAGGGAATTCAGTTCCCTCCTCAACCAGGGGTTGGGTTTTTTCAGCCCTGTGGACACTGGTGTACGGCTGGAGTGTCCCCACCTTATACTCTTCAGCTTTGTGTCCCCTCATGCTCCATTTTGTTGTTCTCAAAAACTGTGTGGAGGCAGAGGGCCTCAGACGAAGTTCCTTCTCCCCGTGGGCTGCTGCTTTCTTCTGCTGCTTTCTTCTGAGGCCATATTTTGATCCTAACTAATGTTTATAGTTTTGTTGTTGTTTTCGTTGTTGGTTTTTTTCCTGAAGGATAGTGGTGCAGATATTCCCAATCCACTTTTCATTTTTGTGTGGATAAGGTTATGAGCAGGAAGATGAAGCAAATTAATTCATGTCTCCTGACTCCCCAGGTGCTTTTACCACTGTCAAACCTCTCATCTGGACTAGTGCAATGTTTGTAAGGGGTGCCAGTGGCTAGATGTTTGATTTCCTCAGATTTATGAAATTTTAGTTGTTCTGCTTTTCTTGATCCTTAGCCCATGAGGCAGCTTGCATGCTTTTCTTTATCTAACACTTCTTCTTCCTTTTTTTTTTTACATTTCCAGGAGGACTTGTTCCTTACAACAGATGAACCACATAGTGAGAAAATGAACGGGCCAGATTGTCTAGTGCTCAGCACCCACCATTGAGGCCAGATTTTTCAGAGAGCTCAATTTCCAAGGAGGCATCTAAATAAGTGACAGATACTCAAAAGTGGAAATGTGCCCACTTATTTTGGTGCTTAACTGGTACTAGAGTCTCTTTGAAAAACTTGCTCTTCTCCCTCATTATGTCCCTTCCTTCCTTACTTTACACAGCTTCCAAATCTCCCTCCTTTGCACCATATTTGTGTCCTTCCTCCATGCTTGCCTTCATGCCATCTTCCATCCCAGAGGTTTGGGCTGGCCTCCTCCTTCTTGTTACTGCGTTCTTCTGTCATCACTCAAAGGTCACTGTGTATGAACGCTCACATTTCCTCTAAGGGACCTTTCAGGCTAACCCCCCCAAATGCAGAACATATGTGCAACATAAATTAATTGTTTAGGCCAATGCTAATTGAAGTTTGGTAACTCAGCCTGCAGGGTATACCATATGTTTGAACTGTATTGTCCAAGTTTAGATTTTAAACTCCCAGGGGCAGGGACCACTCCTTCTTCTGTGTTTACATAGCATCAATAAGACCAACAGTGCTTGGGTCTGAAATACATTAACCTTAGCCAATACATTGTTAGGTTTAATAATGACTAGTTAGCATTAAAGGACAATGGATAAAATATATAGACAAAGCCACATTCTGGCAGAGATTTTATGAAGTTTTTTGATGCCAAATTTCTACCCAAGTCAATGATTGCTCTTCATCTGAATCCTAGATATTATCTTGAAAATCTCACTCTTGATGTCACAGCATCCTTGCTCATTGGTAGACACTCAACAGCTATGGAGAGCTATTGAGGGTAGCATAGCCAGAGTGAGGAGTCTAAGTGACGAGTCTGGAATAGGAAGACCCCTGAATGAGATGCCAGTCACCAAGCTCTGGGAATCACAGAGCCATAGAGTGTAGATGGACAAAGCAAAATAAAAGTTTTGAATAAAATAACTTAATGGCTTTTCTTATTATATATCTCATTAATCTGTCATCCGCAGGAACAACACTCAGAGGTTACTGTGCACAGGCCCTCCAGCGGGAAGAGAGGAGAATTATAGGAATAAATCCAAACCGCGTCTGAACTGACAGGCTGTTTTTCAGTGCGAGTTATGCAACATGTTCGTACCTCTAGGTATAGGACCAGTGGGATTTAAACTTGCACAGCAGATGGTCCATGCATCATTGCTGGAATGCGCCTGCTGACCCGAGGGCAGAGCCTGAATGGACTTCAAAAGAGAAACTGAGCATGCTTCAAAGTGTTATTGTTTAAATGTTCCACTAAATGGGGACTCCGGAACAAAATATCTAGCTGAGGTCAGTCTGAAAAATGTCAACATACATAATGAGAAAACAGCATGTTGTGTGAGAAATAATATTTCATAGGGATATTCTGACTATTTTGAGTTGTAAAAACACTTTTATCCTGTGTGTCAGCAGGTTGTCATAATCTAAATGTCTTTCCCCGTGAGCGGGGAGCTTCGTTTGCTTGTGTTGGAAAGAGCAAGGCTTGTGTGTGTATGTTGGAAAGGGTGGTTTGTCCACAGGCAGGTACACCGGGATAGCTGCTACCAGAGCTTACGGCAGGGACATGTGGCATCAAATTTAACAGCCTCCCTCCACTTGCTTCTAATGGAAGTTTGTAAGGAGCCAGGATGTGATTTAAGACCAAGATCCTGTGATTAGTAACTGTGTACCATCTCCCATTCCTTCCAAAGCCATTAAGTCCCACTCTTAGCATGATCTTTCACGGTGTAGTT
>NW_010589259.1:110006-122369 GCF_000705375.1 Tinamus guttatus | reverse complement strand
GCACATCAGCAGGACTGTGAAGGAGGATTTGACATATGAACCAAAGGCAACAAGAGCAAGGTCTTGGTAAGAAAGTAAAGACTCAGCCTTTGATTTCCTGGTTTGATTGGGCTGCATCTCAGTCGTCGTAAATATCCGTGGTCCAAAAGCTTTTGTTTGACCAAAGGTTTCTGTGTTGGACACTGGCAATTCCACATGGGTGGCTGAAAAATAATTTCCATTGCTGGAAGCTAATAGCAGCAACCTGAACTTTCACAGCACCCTGTCCTGCTGGGACATGCCTGTGTCTTGATGGAGGCACGTTACAATAACACGCAGATTAAAAGCTAACCCTCCCTGCAGACGTAATAGTGATCCAATGCCAGGAAGAGCAAACAAGAGCCTCGTTACAGAAAGAGAAGGCTTGTTCACGTATTGACATTCAATGAGATCTGCAGCCTCAGTGTGCTGGGGTGACAAGAAAGCCACCAGGCGAGGTAATAAGCTCAAGGGCTCTGGAGACCGGGATGAAGGTGAGGTGTTGTTAAATCATGGAGATAACTTGGGCCTCTTTACAGAGTCTCTGTATCATTGTAGCATGTTGTAACTGACCTAAAATGTGAAGAACAGTCAATTACAAGTGGGTCAAAAATAGCACCCGCGCCTTCTCCGGAGCCCTGCTTGCTACGGGCAGTATCGCAGTCAGCTGAGAACTGCGGCCCACAGTAAGCAAAGACTGTAAAAATGGACCTGCAGCGTGTGAGTCCAGCAAAGCATTTAGGCTTACGCTTATCTTCAGTGTGTGCTTAACTTTAAGCAAGTATAGAAACCCTTTGTTAAGTAAGACTTTTAGACCTGCAAAGAACTGATAAAAAAATCATTCAAAGAGTTTCACCTTTTTTATTCTGTTTGCCGAGTGCTACACATAGCTGATACTCGATGTGCACATGGTTGCAAGTATTCGGTAGACAACATTCAGTGTGTCAGTAAGTTAAAGGTAATCTGTTATCTGTGCTCCCAAACCTAAGGAGATACCAAAAATTTCTGATCACCATAATTAGCTTTAGGAATACAATACTGCTTCTCCAGAAATACTGTCCACATCACTCCAAAACAGACACGTTCTGCAGACTCTCCAAATTTTAACTTGTTAAACTATTCATGGAGAATTAAAAACCAAAAACCAAAACACAAAAAACTAAAGGCAGAGTGAATTTGCTTAAAAATCTGGACAAAACTTTGCACAATAGGGAAATAAACTCAAGTAAACAAAAAGAAAAGATATTGCATCCATTACTCAGTTCACATTTTTACTGGAGTATAATAGGACTATAAACATTTTCTGTCAACAGCTTACAAAGAAACTCATTCTAAAAGTGATACATGGTGAGAACTTGCATCTAAATTGGGTACATCTATATTAGACTCTGAATACAGAACATTCCCCAAGGTGGCTCTTGGTTAGAGCTAGTCAAGCAATACAAAAAGGAATTCACAAATATTAAAAGAAAAATCATCCTCCACCCTCACAGGAGTCCTGTCTGCTTAAGTTCATTGTGCAGGAGTGTTTAGGGGACACTTGCTTACTTGGGAGACTGTGGGCAAGTGGCAAAACTTACAGAGACCTTAGCAGAAATTATATTCGGCCCCCCGGTTCTTAAAGAAAACACGTTTTTTGGTACTCTCCTCTTAGATGGCAAAATATGCCCAAGTGTTTTGCTGAACAAGGAATGACTTATGAATGCATTGGGCAAGGCAGTGTTTCAGTGCTCAGCTTCAGTAGGTGGCAGAGATTCTTTAAATTCTCTCACTCGTTTACATTAAGCAAACAAACAGAATTCCCAAACCGCAAAGCCCACAAATTGTGCATGTAGCTACCCTATGTAATCACAAGTTCCCTTTATGGTTGCTTTTATCTTCCCTCTCTCTCAGGCTGTCCTCCGAGTATATTGCTTCCTGTCTTTATTAAGCCCCCATTCCACAAACATTCATGCACATGATTTTCTTTATGCTTTTAAGCAGTTGCAGAGAGTTCAATAGGTGTTATATAGATAACGAACTAGAACACAATAGAAGTGCATATCTGCACAGATCAGACCGAACCAAGCAAAGTTTCTCCTGTACATAAAGTTGAGCAAATGAGTCAGAGTTTATAGGGGCTTTGCTCATATGCATTTAGCAGAAATACTGTCAGTGTTTGTACAGCACCTAACACCAAGGGGCTCTGAATCGGGCCCAGAGCCTCAGGTCCTACCATGGTGTGAATAATAAACTGTTACAGTTAATATAATCAGGCAGCAAATAGCAAGCACTCCAAGTTCACAAAGACTCTAGCAGAGGTTATTGGAATAGATCTGCTGACGTTTGCTCATTCAAAGCCTGCCTGTTTTGGGAATGCTAAAAGATTCCCACTACCCATCGGCTGCTACCTGACCTCTTCAAATTAAACTTGTCGTAATAAGCATGTGCCTAGATCACCAAAGAGACTATCAAAACTGGCGCTGTGCCGCAGTGAGAAAGCCAAGTGCGGGTGGTAGCGATTGCTCTACTCTTCTACTCTCACATGTGCTGTCATTATGTGAAGGTTGGGGCACAGAGATGTGAGGCAATGAGCCCTCTGCCTGCACAGGACCCGTTCTGTGGCTCCGTTATCCTTATTCCAGTCATTGGCTGCACACCCGCCCTCATGATACGGATATACAGTTAGTAACAGCTAAAGGAAGGGTGAATGACTGAAGCACCCTTGTCAAGTCTTCAGCAGACATTCAGCAGCTCTATCAGCATGTCAGGCTGAGAGGCAAAGCCAGCAGCTGGCAAGACATGTTTTAATGTAGCTTTGTGAACACAGGCCATGCAAATGTATTCAGAGGATGTTCTAGAGGCAAATTGGTTGCAGCTAAATTTGCCCTGATGCTCTCAAGTCTGCTCGTTAGAGCCCTGAGCATGAAAATTAGCTCGAACTGATGAGTTTAATGGGAGCTGATTTCAGGATCTTTGCACATTGTGAAATGCACCACCCAATTTAAATCTGCACAGGTCCATGTGGCATGGAAATTTGGCTCTCCGTGCCTCCTCCTGCTACTCCCAAGATCAGACTTAGGAAGTTTGATCTGTAGAAAGCTCCTTAGCAAAAGAGGCATCACTTTTGAGAGCTGGGAACCAATGTTGTCTTGGGTTTTTAAACAAAGAAAAAAAAATGAAAGGTGAGTTTTCTGTTCCATCATGGTTTTTGATTTTTGTACATGCATTTTGTTTTTTCCCAGAGAGGCATTCCTTGGCAATGAACTCACACCTTCCTTCTCCTGTTATATATTCCATTACGAAAGGTGAATAATCAAGACAAATACAAAGAGTGAGAGAAGTACGTACTTGCTTGCTCAGATAATGAACATGAAGGATGAAGTCACCTCAATTCTGAATTAAAAACAACCACTTTGGGATCCTGTTATGGTGACAAAAGACTCTGGAAGGACTTTGGATGCGTCATGTCAATGGCAGTGGTACTTTACATCCTTAGACCTCTTTCCTTTACAAAGGCAGCTGCAGAAACCTTTCTTTCACTCGGGTATGGATTTTACCCTCTTAGATTTTAGAAGGAAAACTTAAGGCTGAGTGGTGGTTTAAGCCAGTTTCTCCAAGACCTGGTGTGCAGTTGGCAGGACATTGGCCGCATGCGTGGCCACAGGCCATCAGAGGAGCCTGGGCAGGGGTCGCTGCCTCCGTTACCCTCTGCGAGACATGAGCTTGAGTCAGCTTTGCCCTTGTGGCAGCTACACTGTGTGACCCCGGTGTGGGTGTACAAAGGTGGGAAAAGGGTGGGTCGTTTCCTGCGCTTAAACAACTGTGCACAGTCAGCTCAGGGACAATTGAGCCTCTCGTGTTTATACTGTCTTTGTCTGGACACACTGTATGGACAGGCCCAACGCAATCGCTAGATTTTCTTGCTGATTTTCATGATGCCAGCATTTGACCCCCAATGTGTCTTTGAGGTATCCCCTTCTGAATCTGCACTGCTGGGTTTTATATTTCAGAAATTTTCTTTAGCTGCGGAGATCCAAAACAGGATTATAAGATATGGTCTTCTTGCTGCCCCATAGAAAGTAAATGTCACCTTCTTGTGACACTTTCCGTGACTCCTTTCCATAGTCAACTCAAGTCTCCTTAAGAAAACTGACACCAAGGTTGTCCCCAGGGATTGGCCTTCCAATGCGACCTTCCGGGACTTGATAACTCAGCTCAATGTGAAACACAAAATATTGCTGGATGTTCAATATCTTGCACTTTACAGAACCCAGAAATATTTTCCATAGACCAGCTACGATGTGAAGGACTGCCTGTCGGATTGGAGATTTTTTTTTCCTTTAACTTCCAGCTTTTCTAAGTGTGTTGTAGTGACTGGTACCCAACTGGAAGGAAACACAGAAAGCTTCTTTTTCAGTAAGTTTTCAGTAATCTTAAAGAAGCCCAATCATGGAGTCTGTGTGTCTTTAGAAGCACCTTCCTAAGCACCAAACAGAGAAAATACTTTCCCAGTCCTGTAGGCTGGGATGGAACTCGTCGTATAGATGCACTGACATACAGAGACCCTTCCTCTACAGATCCCTCCTTGCTTTATTCTTGGTGATGTCTTAGATCTGCTAACAGGGGAGAAGGTCCTGTAGAGGTGAGACCACCTTGTACTTAAGAGATTTCAAGGGACAGATCTATTTGGATTTCTTACTTGCCTTTGCATTCACTTTGTACGTCGCCCTGCGACTGTATGCAATTTTTCAGCCTGAAAAACATCTGGTAAAAATGCTTAAGAAAAGCTACAGATTTAAAATAAAAACAAAAATAAGCCCTACTGAACAAACAAACCCCTGTATTTGTCCCTAGAGCTTAGTAGCTAGAAGATGATGGCATAGCAGCTTCCTGGGTTTATCCATCCTCAAACATCCCTTTCTTCCTCAGTGACAGTGATACTCCTGAGAAAACATCCAAGTTGGTGAGATCTGGTCTTGCCATCTTTTAGTAGATTATTCCTGAAGTAAAGAGGCTTTTCCAAGGCTGGTGGTTTCAGTTGTTATGATTGCTGTTTATTCGTCTGTCCTCTCTTTCCATGGAACTGGCAATGGCTGCTATTTCTGTATCCAATACCACTGTTATGTCTGCTGCTCTAATCTAGCTACTTATATGGTCTCCACCATTGTAGTGTTTGAGCACATCCCAAGAATTATAGAGAAAAAAAAAAAGAAAGAAAAACCCTAGAGCAATAACAAACTCTCGTCCTTCCCAGCTTGGTTTTAATAGAGTTTGCATTTTGAGTCTTGTATGTGTGTGAGGAACTTGTTGAGGAAAAGCTAAATTGACGAAATGGGTTCTACCTTTAGTTGTGAAAACAGTGTGGGACGGACTGTCATGAGAGAGCACACTGGTGACTTGAGCGGCTGCAGGACTCTGCAGGGGTTAGATGTGCTTCCTCCAATGTTTCCTACTCCTTGGCTCCTGTTTGGCTGTATGTTCTATCATTCCTGTAATTTGGGAAACTATAAAAGTTATGAGGGGCAGAGGTGGGCATGAGTCTTTCTTGCTTTTCTTTGGAAGTCTCATTTCCGCCTGGAGAAGGGCTGTCCGGAGCAGTTCTCAAGGGAGGTATTTCTTGTATTTCCTCTGACCACTCTTGGACCAGGATTGGAGTTCAGGTCTCTCTCTTCTCTGTGTTTGCGTGGGGTAGCTGTGTACTGCTCAAGTGGGCACTAAAGTCACCCATGCTGAACTATGTCCTGCAGATCCAGTGTCCATTATTGATAGCGTTCCCTCTAGAAGGCTGGGACTAGTTTTCGAGGGCTGGCTGGGGTTAGGCTCATCTGCTCACCTGTTCCAGCGTGCCAGCCAGGCAGCCCAGGGGCAGGAATGGCTTCTCACGGCCTTCACATTCGTCTCGATGCACCTGATCTGTAGGGAACGAAGTGCAGTTTGAGCACAGGAGATGGGCTAGAACATCTGTTGTGCAGATTTAATGACGGTAAATACTACCCGCATAAAAATAAGATGAAGCTCTTACCATACACTTTGAATCCAAGAACAGCAAATGGAAGGAGTGCCAGTGCATAAAAATATAAGTAAACATATGCCAACATTAACTGGAGAAACATATCCTTCTCCCTGACCTTAGCCCACGTGGTTGTACCTATGCTGTAAGGGATTGCATGAGCACTTGTTTTCTGCTCTCTACCCAGTAGATAGAAACCTCATTTCCAGTTGAGGGATTAAGCTACATGTGAGGAAATGAGTGAGTACATTCTTGACACACCTTTTTTTAGACCTGGATCAATGAAAAGTATCATTGTATCTCATATTTGGGCTGGAAACTAAGCAATTTGCGTAGCTGCAGGAATGAGCTATAGTTGTCTCAGAAGTTTTTGTTGGCAACAGGACAGGCAGCTGTCGACACTTCAGCCTAGAAGTAGATGCAGCTCATTAGGACAGTTGGATATCATCAGATTAGCTGGGTTTGGAGATAGGGTGAGACAGGAAAACACATGACAAGAACTGGCATCTCAAACCCTTCCCCTTCAAAAATACTACCTCAAAACCAAGGAATGCTGTGGTCGATTGCAGCCAATATCAATAGAATATATCCTAATTTAAGTGCAGCCTTGCCAAGTATTTCAGCATTGGTTTCAGTGCCCCTGGTACATATAAAAGTTATGGCATCAGTTCTGGTTTAGTTACTGGGACTCTGGTAATGATGTTCCTGGCATAACACTACTTGCAAACACATACTTTGGAGGAGTTCCATACTTTTTTTTATTGTCCACAATATTGTCCAATTTTTTTTATTATTTTTTTACTGGTGGCAAACTGTCTAAAACCCATCCAGAAAAATGGAAAAAAAAAAAAGGGGGGGGGAAAAACAATCCTCAGACCCAAGCAAAGATGGCAGGACCCTTCTTGTGTAGACCCCAAAAGGGATATTGGGTAGACTATATAAAAGTGATGAAGAGATGTATTTTAGACTAGTCCTTACGTGTCTGCCTGAAATTCTGTGTTCAGTTCTGGTACCAGAAAGATGCTTGCAGATTGAAAAAGATCCATAGATGAATGACAACAGTAGCAACAGCAAGATATCTGAGGATCAGTAAGGACTAGTTGTGAAGGGAGATTAAATAGAGCTGACCCGGGGAGAAACAGTGGTGCCCAAGGTCCTCAGTAATAGTCTATGTGTGTTTGAAAAAATAAAACACTGCCAGGCAGGTGAATTGCTTGTCAGCACGCATTGTTATGAATTGTATTTGTGTCCACATTATCTGTTCCCTGAGCCTTATTTTTGTGACCCCAGCAGCAGTGATACTTTGTGTTTCCTTACGTCTTTCCATCAGATCATCCCCAAACGCTCTACAGAAGTGCATTAAGGGAGCATTAATGAGACTAATTTCTTCCTCCCAAAATGCAGCCCTCTCTGGAGTAGAGCAAATGAGTCCGTGGATTCTCCACTGAGCAAGATTCTCCTGTCGCTGCATTGCTGCAGGTCACAGAGGATGTGGTATCCACCTTTAGTTCACTTCTGGGAACACTACCAGCAAAGGAAAGAAAGGTTCCCCCCGCGCCGAGAGCGCACTGCAACAAGCAGCACTTGCATTAGAAATTTTATAAAATTTAAAGTTTGGGCCAGAGTAAAAGAGACAGACCTGCAGAACTTTGCCTGGAGATATTTGGCTGGATCGTCCTAGCTGTTGTCTTCGTTCGCGTATGCGGATGTACAGACGGCAGTTTGTTGTTATTTGTCTGCTGAGCAGCTACTCTGCTTGCTCAGTACTGATTTAGAGTTGCTAGAGCAACATTAAAACCACTTCCTATAGAGCATAGATGTGCTTTGTAGGCCTTCCAGGCCAACAAAGAAGTTAGTTGAAGTTATGAAACTTCAGGGAGGAAATACAATGCAAAGTACCAAGAGATCTGGAAACCTTAAATGGGGATGTAACTTCAACCACTTCTCAGCTGATGCTAAGGGAAAGGAGTGCAATGATCTTATATTTATCAATTCCTTAATTTTTGAGACAACTCTTATTCTGTTGATATGCACTGCTAAAAAAGGAGGCTGTTTTGTAAGGAAAAGGAACAATTTTATTTAAATTTGAACAATGCTCTTAACAGTGTTCTTTCTGTGTGACGTTGTGTTAAACCTTATATTTGTATCCACAGTTCTTTTAGCTTTCATTAGGCTGTACTTAACCAGCTCAAATACCAGAGGACTTACAAAAAACACTGGATGATTTGCAAAATCTTCCAGTGATGGAAAATTTTATAATGATGAAATATTTTGTTAGTTGCTTCTATTTTATCTCTCTACTGGTTGTTGTCACATGAATGCTGAGGGCTTTGCAGCAAGGAAAATCTATGCTCCTTAAAGTACTATTCTTAGAGGTTAAGCTAAAATACTGTCTCAAGACTACCACCCATTATTATTTAGAGCATTATCAGTTTCAAACATATCTTCTCCTGCCACTAATGAGACTTTAGTTGGGAAAAAAAAGAACAAAGAATTCACCTCTGGTCTGTTTACTAATAAAATCCCCAGCCATTTCCGTAGAATTTGATTTGCTACTCAATTGTGCTGATGTAATATTGGGAAGGAAAGTTCAAGATCTGCTTAATAGGGAATTCCTTTTCCAATATATTTCCTTTTGAATTCTGCAAACAGGGGATTTCTTGAGCAGTGTTTCTCAAGAAAAGTATTCCCAGTGCTTTTGATATACAGCTTTCACTTCACTGGCTGTTCTGTGTCCTTGGCTGTAACAACAGTACAACAAAGTCCTTTGATTTCCCTTCATATTCTCAGAAGTTCAGAGTTTGGTGTATGCCAAGCGAGTCATAAAAACATGAAGCATGAGTTTGTGGCCAGGTCTCTGCGAGTCATGGTAATGAAGTTACTCCTGGAATATCGCAGCTAGTTAAAATATCACCTCGGGAGAAAGCATCGGTAGACTGAAAGGAGTAGAAGACAATAGAGACCTCAAGAGACTCCCCCATAATGACAAAATAGAAGCCATAAAAATGAATTTGAGCCAAAAGTCATTTTGGCTCAATATTTGTTTTCGACGCCAGCACAAACACTAAGGTCAGTGTAGACTTTTATACAGAAGCATGGGAAAGGTCTCATTTACCATAAAGCTACAGCTGAGGTGAGGGATGTAATCACAGTACTGCTCCAAACGTGGTCAATAACCTGGGTTAAGAAGCCAGGATACAACCAGGCTATAATCCTGCACAATCCAGTGGCTCAAACTGGTTCCTGGCACAAAGGTTCCCTTCTCCATAGCATGTTTTGTATATAGGATACTACAGTAGGAACAGCTATCTTGCAGCCGTGTCCCCTGACCCAGCAAGGCATTGGGCTAATTGGATGACATCGGTGAGGAGAAAACGCCCTTGGACTATCACAGAAGAGATCCCTGCAGTGGGATCCCTTCCTCCTCCAGGCACCCAGGACAGGCCCTTGCAGGAGCACCTCGAAAACTGGGTTGTGCAAAGTGACAGAGCATAAGCAGCGTGCAGGAATCCAGCACAGGGAGGGAGGCAGGTGAGATGCTAGAGGTCTGGGAAGAGCCACGTTGGGCTTTTGCTTCTCCTACAGATCTGATTTCTTCCCTGCCCAAGTTTAAGTGCATTACTCTGTCCTGTCATCTAATTCATTTTATAACCCAGAGGGGACAGCTGAATTCCTTCTACAGCAACAATATTTTTTTGTGATGCCAGTGCCATGACCTTTATTCATAGAAAATGAAGTGCAAATGGAGCAAGCAGGGTGGAGCCCCATCAGAAATGTGATGTAAACAGCTCCAGCGATGCGGCTCCTCCAAAGCCATTTCCCACCAGGTAAGGATCAGAGCAGCAGGCATTGCAAACACAGCAAAGATCCTATCTGGTTTTCTGTTGATCTAATTGCCTATACCTAAAACCACCGTCTGATAAAAATTGCCAAACTGAGCTTTCAGTTGGATTCAACGACAACAACAGTAGCTTCCAAGGATTTAATGGAAACAAATTCCCATTCCCAAGTACGTGCCGGGATGCCAGTCACTTTTCGAGCGTTCATGAAAGTGTAAAGAACAAGTCAGTGGGAGATGAGCTCCTGTTCTGTTGTGGAAACAGTGTCTCCGTAGTCCCCTTTCCAATTCCATCCTGAGGCAAGTTTGAAATAATTCATGCTTTTGCATTTTTAAAAATATCATCATGTTTGGAGCAAACAGCTGTGATGCTGGCAGAGGGCAGCAGAAATATGACCTGGATGCACCTTACTGGGAGAACTGGGAGCTTTGTCTCCTGTAAGGGAGCAGAAATTCATGCAGCAAAACTGCCAGGAGCTCCAGGGCCGGCACGACTTGACCTTGGGGCAAGCGGAGCGGGAAGGCGGCAGTGGCTGCTGCACCCTGCGGGATTTGTGCCCCGGTAAATGGATGGGTCTCCATAAAAGCCATGCCCCGTGCCCATGGCTTTGCAGAGGGGCTGAGGTGGGAAGCAGCCCAGGGCTCCAGCACACCCTGTGCTGCGGTTTGGCCCGTGATTTGTGCTGCTCTGTCAGCAGGCCGTGCCGGCGCCTCGCGGCTCCGGAGGAGGCCGCCCTCCCTGCGGCTCTCGGGCATCCCTGTGCTTGGCCAAGGTGTTCCCAGATCCACCTCGGCTGCTCGGCACGGCATTGGGCACGTTTGAGCCTTCCCAAGGAAATGTGGGAGCTGGCGGTCAAGTTTTCACACTTCTCCCTGTGAATTTAATCAACTCTGCGCTTGGTGTGAGAGCTGCAGGGCTCGAAGGGCCAGCTGCCGTCCAAAAACCTGAGCCCAAGGGTGCCTAGGGGAGTCCTGCCCAGGGCAGGTACAGGCTGGTAGTGTAGGGGACTTTGGACATTTCTGCTTAGCATTTGCATTTTCTAGCTCATGTGTGTGCTGGGGGTGCCTGCCTCCTGGTCTGTCCTCACCTCCCATCCCTTCTCCTGAAGGCCCCACGCTGGAAGCTCGAAAAGGGTCAGAGAACAAGTCATGCTCGCTCTAGCTCTGCTCCTAAATGGGCCAGTCTTTCAGTAGATGGGAAGGAAGCATCTCATAAAAATACCGTTGTCAAGGAGGCTTCTAAACAAGGCAGACACACAAGCCATTAGCATATAGGAACACGCAAGAAAACTCCCCAAAACGTGGCCCTTCCTGACAACATGAAATGAGTCTCCCCGGCTGCGAGGCAACTCAGGAGCTCTCTGCCTGGGAAGGACACAGTTCTCAAAGCCTTTATGTGCCCAGGTTGGGAGATGGAGTCAGGTATCCTGCGAGAGAAGTGCAGGGATACCGCAGCGAATATTGCTGAATTTATTTTAGGCCCTGGAGATTTTGGCTGAATGATCACTTGAGAGCATGCCAAAAGCCCAGAAAAGGTAACTGCCGAGGAGGGCTCAAGGTCACCCAAGCCCGTAAGCCGCCGCGCAGCGACGTCGCTGCCCCGGCCGAGGGGAAAGCAGAGGCCTCCCCCTCGGAGCGCGTGGGCGCCCGAGGGCAGCGGGAAGGGGCAGCGGGCGCGCTCGGGAATGCCCTGCGCGGATGCTGCCCCGCGGGGCGGTTAACGGAGAGGCTCCCGCGCCGGCCCGCTCTCCTCCGCGCCCTCCGCCAGATGCAAGCAATTTGTTTTGCATTTGGACTGATAGCCTGGAAAACCAAAGTGCTGTGTTTTTTAAGTTTATATTACATGTTTGCTCTCCAGTTTTGCTAATTAAAATCATGTAACTGAATGAGCAGTTACTGGATAGCTTGCAGGGTTTATTTTAAATGTTCCCTGGATTTTTTTTCTGGCTTCTTTCTCAAGCATCTGATGCTGTCTTTCTCTGCTTACAGTGCATTAATTCACCTAGCTAGAAATCCTATCTGTCTGAGCTAGTAAAACATGCATTTGGGAATGGTTTTGTTTTTTACACTGCTCTCTCTTAGTGTTTGCCTACAACTGGCAGTGTAATTTGTCAGAATAAACTAGGCACTTTAAAATCATTTTTTTATACACTCTTTGTAAGTGTTTCACCATCCCTTTGAGAAGGAACAGAGGGATCATAAAAAAGTAAAAGAAATATGAGCATGTATGAATCCTCCTGAGTGATCACGCTTCTTCCTCCTTGGGAGGTTTAATCCATCCACTTGTCCGGAGCAGCCACGTAAGGCGAGAAGGCTCCAGTGTTGTCTGCATTAGCGAGCTCAGCACCATAAATTTCTGGACTGTCTTCCCCTGAGGTGGCCGCTGTCACCTGGGACGTGGCCAGGCTCACAGCGCCCAGCTGGGTCACCAGCTCCACGTGGCAATGGAAGTGGTTGGGCAAGGCAGCCTCACACAGCGCTGGCCTTTCACTGCATCCACATCTGCCACAAGTCC
>NW_010589259.1:93107-103958 GCF_000705375.1 Tinamus guttatus | reverse complement strand
TTTTCTCTTTTTTCTTTTTTGTTTCTCCTTGCAAGATGAAGCCAAAGTTGTGACAGAACTCGAGGAAAATACCCGGGCTGCGCAGGGCAGGTCACCGGGCTCAGCTGGGGGCCGAAGACCAGAAATTCACTGGTCATCTTGGGGTAACTTGGATTGAAAATCTTCCCCGATGGCTTTAAGATAAAGCCCCTCTCCAGCTGGTGCCGTAAGGGACGGCGTGCGTGCGGAGGGATGTGCGAGGTTGCCATATAAGAACATGGGAGAATTTATTTGAGTTCGCCTAGGCAGAGCAATGTGCAGCGTGTGTGTTAGGAAGCGGGAGGCAAAGCGCCTCTTCCCTCGGCAGCTCTAGGAGCAGCAACGCTTTGTGCATATCGGTTGTAAAAGGGGATTTTTTCTCTTTAACGAGACGACCCTTTAAAGAAGTCACCAATAGAAGGAGTCGTGCGAGAGGATGCAGATAGACCCTATGAAATACAGCGGCACACGTATTCCAGCACAGTTTGTGCCAAGGTGTAAAGATGGAGGCTTTGGTTAGTTCCCATTTTTCTAACCGTATTGGGAAAGGCATTAAGAAAATGCTCTGAGAGGAACTGGTTGTGTTTATAGTGCTATTTTGGTAACTGCAGTATTTTTTTGCTTGCATGTCAAAATGTTTCAAGTTTTGGAGTAGCAAAGAAAAGTGCGGCCGCCGTGTGGGCGAGAGGCTCTGTCCCCGGCCGGCCGTTGCTGCCGGGTTAGGTGCCCGGTTTGGGTTCATAAGGACACCGGCCCGGTACGAGCCGGGGCTGCGGGACGGCGGGTGATGAAGGTCAGCCCGGAACCTCGCTGGCCTTCACAGACGGGTGTTTGCTCCGAGATTTGGATCCGAGCGAGCTGACTGCTTATTGGCATTGTCCATCCCGGCATGAGTATTAGGGAAAGCCTCCCCTGACGGCTGGCACCACCAGTACCGTGTTGTGAGTAGGCAGAGGGCAAGGGTCTATTTTATTTTATTTTATGTAGGAAAACCAGCCAGCTAACCCGGTAGCAGTGTCACTTGCCATAACTGGAGGGAGTAAACTGAGGTTGCGCCTGGCCGGAGCCCGTCTTCGTGCTTAGGCTGGCACTTGAGACAGTATTTTTGACCCTAGCAGAGATAGCATCTTTTGTGTTTCCTCTTCAGCTCCCGCTGCTCTGTCTGCTTTGCCTTTTCTTCCTCTCTTTATTTGCCTGTGTCTCACCTGCTCTTTTCCTTCCCCCTTTCCCACCTTGCTCACGGCTCGGGCTGCTTGGAGGCTGCACCCACTGGAGGGCGACAGACACCTTTCCCTCCCCGTGGGTCCATCCGCCCCGGGAAAGGGCACAAAACCAGCACCTGGGCGCCAAAGGCTGCATCTCGCTGTCATTTATTAAGTTGCATCTTGCAACGTGTGCTGGTAGGGCCCTTGAAAGCCCCTTCTGTCCCCCGCAAATGGGGTTTTCAGGGATGCCCTGGAGAAAGCAGGAGGTCGCAGGTGGCTCTGGGGGCTTTGGAGGCAGGAGGTTGTTGTGTCTTGGAGGAGCTAGGTCAAATACACCGGGTTTCTTGGGATTAACTCCACAATCTAGGACAAGTCTGGAATGCTTCAAATGCTACCGATTTTTCTTATATTTTACTCCGGTAAAATGTAAGCAAGAGCAAAATCCGGTATATTGTTCTGTTGGTAGTTGCCTGGTTATAGCTTACTGAGGAAGGTCGTCTTGAGGTTTCTTAGATGGCCATGGTGAAATGTCTGGGCTGTGGCAAGAGTCCTCAGTGCCTTCGAAATATGTATGAGAAGAGGCGCAACGTGGCTGTGGGAAGAAATGTGAAGACTCTTCAGGTTGGCTTAGTCCTTCTGCGTGGGGCTTGTGAAACCTCCCGTGCCCCAGGGCCGTGAGGTTTGGAGAGCCCTGGGGAGGCACTGGTCCCACAGCCAAATGCTGCAGATATTTCAGTGAGGTTTCCCATAAATCAATACTCTACATAACCAAGGCTGAGGTTCAGCTGAGTGGCTTCCAGCCAAGTCCCGTTGGCTGTTTCCAAGGACTCTCTCTGTAGGTTTCCGTGTTTCATGGGCAATGATGCTCCCAGGATTTTCGTCAACGCACCCCAAGACTCAGCAGCAATTTATTTTAATTTTGTTCCTTCTAACTCTGTAAGCTCCCTCAGTTTTGCTACAAAACCCCAGTTGCACCAGTAATGCAAGTGTGTCTGCAACAACGTCCTGTTTGGGCATTCAATCATTTTGGCAAATGACTCAAAAAAGATTACGCTGATTTGTTTCTTTTAAGCTTAACTACATTACAGCACGTAAAAACAAATGCGAAGGCTGTGGTAATTAAAGCCTTATACAAGTAATGCTTATTTGATCGATCATACTAATAATTTGTAGATTGTTTAAGAAGGGCAACTTTGAATAGACTATCTAGTAGGATTAGTCTATTAGGATTAGTGCCTCTGACTTGTCATCGTTAGCCTTGCATATGTGAGCAGAGTGGATCAGGGTTATGCCTTTTAAAGTGATCCTGGCTCTGGTCTGGTTTATTCTGATGCTGCTTCTTTGCAGATTGAGTCTGTGGTGTTTGGAAGATAAGCTCGTAACTGAAACTTCAGCCATTTAACATTTGTTGAACTTCCCCCATAAACGCATTTTTACTTGAATCCTCAGCTGTTGCAGTGCCATGGGTTTAATTGATTTGTGCTAGCCGAGTATCATTCCAAGGCGTAGAAACTAAGCAGTGCTCTTTAAATTGCTTATTGAGGAGCTAATACTGATGGAAGATAATCTGGTTGGGAAGTTAAAACATGCAAATGCAATCGTCCTTCTTTTCCCAAGGTGGTTGCCATGGGAAGGGCTGCTGCGCTCCCAATCCGCGATCCGGGGAAGAGCGAAGCAACCGAGGCTGCTGCCCTACAGCATCTGCTGCGTTTAGACTTTCTTTCTCTCTGTGTTGCCGCTTGCCTAGATTTACACAAGCGAAAGGGAGGTCGGTACTAACCCGAAATTGCTCCAAGGGCCTTCACAGGTCAAGGCCCTGTTCCGCACACGAGCCCTGAGCGGCCGCCGCGAGGGAGGCGGCTGGCAGGAGGCCGCAGCAGGGCGGCTTTGGGAGCGTGTGCTGTTATAGGGAGGCTTGTTCATGTTAGCAGTTACAGGGTTTCCTGTTGTGGGCTCTGCGTTGCCCAGAATGGTCACAGCCTTGAAGAACGTTGTCGTTTGCCGTGGTTCCAGGACACGGGTTTAAATGTCACTGCTGCTTGAGTACCGGAGTAGAAAACCAAATTACACAGTGCCAAAATGCAGAAGGAGGGCCCTGCTTTTGGGATTATGGTTGCAGGTTAGCCAGGGATGGAGGAGCAGTTGACAGCCCATGCACAGAGCCACGGGGCTGTCAGTAAGTTGGAAGGTAATTAAAAGTTCCTTCTTTTTGTTTTGGATCATGTAGCATTTGCTTTTTATTTTGCTGCTACAGTGTAATTTTCCTGCTTATGAGACAGATGTAGCCAACATTTCTGTGATGTTTTAGTAGTGTCTTATTATTGCATTGTTACTATATTCAGCATCTGGATGTTCTTCAAAAGCTTAAGCTCACTCAGATGAAATTCAGAAAACACTATGCATGATAATGTTAAAACATGCCTAATTTGTCATGCTACACCCATTTTTTTTCTTAATTTTTTTTTTGCTTTTTCTTTTTCTCTTTTCTCCGAACAGGAAGAGAAAAACCATTCAGAAGAGACTCTTCTTCATGTAAGTGTTATTTATACTTGTTTATGAAATTACAAAAGGGCTATGAAGATGCTTAGAACTTTCAAATACTGAACACTTACCATCTGTTCATAGAAACCAAGTATAGAGCATGTAAAAATAGGCTGTAGTTGTACAATAATAATACTCAGCAACTGTTATCTTAAATCTATCTATCTGTGCAGTTCTTCTGTGCATGTCACTCTAGAATTTAGGAACCTTTGTAAAGAGCTTTACAGTAGCCATTTCAGCAGCATGCCCTTAAATTAGGTATGTGAGCTCTGTGGAGACATAGTATTGAAGTGGTTTCCCCGAGACAAAGAGGAAATACGAGGTATGAGTTAGTGCTCATTTCAGAACCCCAGAGTCCCTAATTCCCAAATCCTATCACAAGAATAAGCTTCTCTGTCTTGGATTCTACAAAATCCAAGTTCTGCTTGTAGAGCCATTTGTTTGCGTGCATGTATGCTTGTGTGTGCATGTATATGTGTGTGCGAGAGAGAGTGGATATATGCATATTTGGCCTCAAATAGCATATAGGTGTTCCAGGTCTTTTCCACAATCCTTGATGAGACCCATTGAAATAAGAGTAAATGCAACCATCCATTGGTGAATACTGTTGTAAATGTTTCTTTGAAAGCATTTGGCTCCAGACTAAATGCTCAGTCTAGGTGAGCCTGGTACAGTATTCTTCATGGGACAAGGAAAGCTGCATGTCATAAAAGTACAGGAGGTTTTTTCCACATCACCTAGTGACTTGGTTTGCTTGCAGATGTCTGAGTTGAAAACTCTTGAGTAGTAGAGTAAGTTTGGCTCTGGTATTTCTTCCTAGTAAATAAATTTGATTAAATGCTTTAGGGGGCTGCATAGACGAAGACTGTCATTGCCTTAATGCAAAATTAGCTTAGCAAGGAAAATGACTGCATTGTTCACAATGCAGGGCCTGCTTTGCATAACTCCGAAGCATGTACTGTGTCAAGTGGCATGGCAAGCCCACGAGCACTCACATTAGGCTGATTTGCCATAAATCAACATTTTGTTGGAAAAATAACATGTATCTCTGAATTTCAGCACTCCATTATGCTTGCGTAGCAACTGCTGGTTAATATGTAGCAAAATGCCATGTGGTAACAAATGTTTTTTTGCTATTGTTGGGCTGGAATGTTAGTTCAGCTTCTAGATAAAAGCGGCTTGCGCAAGGCGCCTTTGTAGACCATGATTTCTGTGGCTTGTATGGTAGTGTTGTAGACAACCGTGTTCTGCTGTTCCCTTTCCCCTGTGCTTCCCTTCATTTTCCATTTACAGGCAGAGGTGGGGTTAGGTGAAGGCAGAGAATTGCAGGCCCTTTGAATCCAGCAAATATGAGTGTGGGTTTACATGAGGCCCATTGCTAGTCAAACATCTGTTGGAAAATACTCTTGATTCGGATTGTGTTTCTAGCACAAACGTTCTAAGACACTTTATAGCTTTAAATAAGCATTCTTTGGCTGTTTTATGGATATCAGGGGCAATCTTTCCAAAGAAAGCCTCTAGTAAGTGAAAGAAAGCCCCACGGGTATATAAGAATAGTCCTTTCTCGTAGTGGGAATCCCAGCTTAAGATTTGTATCTTTGAAAAGGTACGTCATCATTTTTAAATGGTAACAGAGGAGGAAACATTCCAGAAGTCTTTTCATTATTACAGTTTTCAACATTAGTATTTCATTATTATTTCATTCCGTTATAGGAAATTCAAACCTCTTCAAAAGCATGTGCCTCACATGCTTCCCAGATATGTTAGATGAAAAATAGCGTAACAAAATTGTCTTTAAAGGCAGAAGCTCCCAGTAGAAAAGAACGCAACAGACCAATCCTAAAGATGAGACCGTGTGATGTCCCAAATTGTAAATTAAAGTATGAAGCCTATTGCAGTACAGTTTTTAAGAGCTTTCTGTAGTGATCTCAATTTCATAAACAATTTATGAAGAGCCTCATAAGTCAAATATATACCCTCTAAAGTGAATAATAAAAAGTCTGTGGTCCATAGGTCATTTGTGATACATCTTTCCAGCACCTGCTGTGGCTTTTCAACAGCTAAAGGCAAGCTTTAAGCATCAGAGCCTCTCTCTGGTTCTGTGCATGAGATACTACTTAGACTTAGACTTGATAACTCCATTTGTGCCTGTCTGTGCATTGGCTTCCCTTGGCTTCTCCACCTGTAGGGGTTTCCAAAAGGGAGTTAAGCTCCAAGGACATCAATAGTGAGGCTGTTGCCAAGTGCCAGGATCATGCATCATCCAGGATAGGGATCTCTCCTGGGCCCTGTGAACTTTCAGGAGGGGGGTTAACTCCTGTGGCCCTGAATCCTCAGTGGGGATTAGCCCCTTGGAGTGTGAATTGGACAGGTCACCATGTCAGGAGGTGACCACTTTGAAAAAGGACTCTGTGACAATAACCAGCCATAGGTAGTTGTAATGTTAAGAAAGGGACCATCTTATTATTGTCACTTTGCGACAAATACTACCACAATTCATTACTTTCCATCAGTGCCTCATCCTATGGAGGAATCACCACTGCCCATCTACATTGAGGAGGGGACAGAAGTCCCGATTGGTGAGTGCAGTTGGGATGGGATATTTCAAAGGGGGGGGTAATAATGGTACATAATGGGTTTATATTCCTCACGGTTGGGTATACCCATTTGTCTTTCTTTGAAAAATCTAAGACGTGTTACAAATGTTTTGCTTTTTTATTTTATTTTTAAATGGTAGTGTCTTTTAGTGCTCCTGAAGATGGTTATATACTGCTAGTGTTGGTTTTCAGCTAATCTTAGACAAAATATGTAATTTAAGCAGCAACTTTGAAAGCATGCACACAGGATCTCTTAACACAGGGCCGGGAAGACTGTGAGTATCGGTAAAATAAGAAATAAAGGTAGTTCCCCTTCACCCTTTGACCTCACTATTGAGACTCAGAATAATCTGCCGGTTGGGTCAGCAGTTTCTGTCCTGCTGACACTGCCCTGCCTGGCACCCAGCAGACCCAGCGGGCAGACAGCACCGCCAACCTGCAGGGACCCAGTGGGGTGGCTGGTAGCTGCTTGCGCGTCGGAGCGCTGTTCGCCCCCGTTCCTGAGCCCTGGTGCTGGTGTATTACTGCTGCATGGATTTTTTCACGCTCTATTTTTTCTTTTTTTTTTCCTGAGAGGAGCTGTCTGTCAGGCCATAAAGAAAGATCAGTAAGTTTGTCTGCGGTGATTTCTTTGGATTTTACAAGGCTGTGACCACTTCCCAGAGCCCCTTATTCAACCCGTTCTTGGATGCAGACAGTAAGTGTGCCTTGGCTACCATGGTTAGGGTCTGTGCTCTTCAGCAGGTGTGTTTCTTCAAGTAACTTATTCTTACTCTACATCCTGGGTTTTCCATTCTTAAATTCAAGGAATTGCTCCTTTTCCTATCATCTTTTGAGCTAGATTAATTATCTGCCTCTGCGCATAGTTCCTTGAAGGTATTTATAGCTGGATCTCAGCCCAGGAGTCTTCTTGTTTCTAGACCATATTAATTTAGCTCCCTTACTCTCTCCTTAGATCATTTTTATTGCCCTCATTTATATTTCCTTCATTTTTCTTTTGTTCCCTACCTAACCTGGGGAGACCTGAACACCTTATGTTGTTTCCACTGTAGTTTTAACATAGCCTTATGCCTCAACTTTCGATATGATCCCTTATATATACCCACCCCAAAATAGCTGGGCTTTTCCCCCTTCTCCCACATCTCTCCTTAGTATCACACAGGAAAACTATTACCTTGCTGCTCGCAATCACCTTTAGGTCTTTCTTGGATTCACAGCTTTGCAGCGGGCAGCTCCTCAAGAGGTGTCAGTGCTCTCCCTAGATGCAGGACTTTATCCTTCCTAACACTGACTCCTATCCCAGTGCATGCCGTGTACACATTGCACTTAAGAATGGTTCAAAACTGCATGCCTACATATTTATTTTAATGCCCCAAGATCTTATCCTGATGTTCACATAGACGCTGTTATGCCAAGAAGCACTTGCCATTTTATATTTTAATCCTATTGCGGCTGTCTTCTGCATATTGCTCCGGAGTCCTTGCCCAGCTCCCTCATTCTTGTTTGCATACTGTCCTCACTCTGGTTATAAAAGTTCATAATACAAAATATGGCAACTTTAGCCTTTTCCTTTTCTTCATTTTATGCCTTTTCTTGTTATACAGTTAGTATATTGTTGCTGTATTCCTGGTGTGTATGATACGATGTTGTCTTTCTCAAAGCATGGATATATTTTCCTCACTCTTTCGCATTTTGGTCAGCTAACAACAGAATGATGCCAGTTCCCTCTTGCAGAGCCATTTAATCTAAGGCCTCTCGTGGATCCTCGTATTTTTCATCCTGTCTTTTCCATTGCTTTGGGGAAACCTGGACTTCTGGGGATGGTGTTATCTGCACTAAGAATAAAACTATAGGTTGATGCATCATAAAACCTACTAAACAAAAGGACTGTGAGTGGAAAGCTTGTTAGAGGATGTTTGTGTGGTGCTGTCATGAAACAGGTTTCTTGGATCAGGCACGGAAATGCAGCAGGAGCTGTGAAGTGCCCACACTGGGTCAGGGAAGGCAGAATGTTTATTTATTTTAAATAAATATTTGGACTGTTAATACAGCGAGCTGTAGTGGAGGGTGAATGAGTGCAAAAAGTAAATGATGCAGAGATGAGAGCAAACTGCAAGTTTTAAGTTTGGTATGTGAATGCCCGAAGGCAGGGGTCAAGGGTTTTATAATAGCTGAATGCAGTATAAATCATCAAGCTAGGAATTCAAAAATCAGATCTGTCCTTGAGTCTCAGTTTTGCTCCTCCTTTCCGTGCAGTTTACCCGAGTGACAAGAAGTCCTTTCCTGAGTGTAGATTGGAGAAGATTAACACACAGTGAAGTTGTTAAAATAACTCAGCACAATCACCATTTACTTACAAAAGATTGTCTAGAAAACCTAAATTATTTCCTCATCTAATTATTCCTCATCTAATTATTTCCTCATCCATATCCAAAATACGTTTTGGATAGTATATGGAGCTCATACTGTTTTATCCCAGGCCCGCCTGATGGTAAATTGCTTTGTAGCTTCTCTATTTATTGAAAAAAAAAAAGAGAGAGAGAGGGGGAAATCAGTAGGTTCTTTCACAATCTAAGTTTAGCAAGCCTAATTATTTCAAGCAATTTAAAAAGGAAGATGAATCTAGCTTGTTTATTACAGCTGCTTCATGAAAACAGAAGCTACAAATAATACACTGTAATGAAAATGTAGCTAACCCTGTCTTGAATTAACCAATAAAAAAACAAGGATATATGATCTGGACAAAGGGCATGTTCCCTTCTAAGGAGGGAGGAGCTCTCAGTTGAGGAGGAAGGTGGTTATTTCCTAAATACTGTTTTTCTGTCCTTGGGTGAAGTGACAACATTAGCATTGCTGCATAGATGAGTAAGAGTGGAGAAAGATCTGGACTCTACTTGGGTTTTATGTGATTTTGCATTTTCTGAAGTACATTCCTAGAGGAAGGTAGGTGAGCTAAATGCAAATAAACATGTTAATAAATCAACAACATTTAAGAAAAAAAAGAGGGGAAAGTAGGAAAGATGAAAGGAATAATTTGTGAGCAGTAGCAAATAATCTACAGAAGAACAATAAAAAAGCATAGGTCACACTGTGGCAGTCTTTGTTCAGGCACAATTTCAAGCAACTTCCACACAATTAAACACTTCAGGAGATTCAAGGTGAGAAAATAAGCAGAACAGGCCATTATTCACTGTTGTCATATATGCTAAAGTTCTGGCCATATTCCCCAATCGCCATTTGGAACCTGTTGTGTTCAGCACTGAAAAAAAAAACACCTGAGGCCACACAGTCCAAATTCACATTTTATAAAGCAAAAACCCGGGAACAAAATATCTGTGCTGGCAAACATTTTATTTGGACCATGCAGAATATGACAGAGGGAATAATTGCCTCCTTAGGGATCAAGGAACAGTAGAGCTGTAGGTTCAGGTGTTTGTTTATGTTATTCCTTCCAAGTCATATTTTGAGATATTAATGTTGTTTAATATCGCCTGTCAAATCAGCTGCAAAGAAGTACAAATCCAGGAGGTGATTCTCAGCTGATTTATACCTGGGTAGCTTTGTTGGTTTGAGCACATTACAATTGCTTTAGTGTTGTGTAAGTGGGATCAAAACCAGACTCCCATTTACATTATAGGTGCAAGAGCGTGTCTTGCAAGCCCTCATTCAGGAATCATCCTGCTGACCTTCAAATCTTTGGCACTTCTGCAGGAGCTAATGCGTAGGCAATATCCCATTTGCCCATTTCTGATCTTACTGGTCCATTTTTGCGGATAAATAATAGTGGCTTCAGTGGGCTTATTTCAGATGTATACCAGTGCTGTGTGGACCCCTCATTATCTCAATGTGACAGAAGGCTCCACTGCCCCTCGGAAGCTCTTGGTGGTCCCACCTGGTCATGGTGTAGCCCAGGCTCATTTGAGTAGTCTCAATTATAGACGAAGAATTCTCTTGTAATCGTGCACAGTTTCTTCTACCTCTGCTTGATCCCTGCTTTTAAGCATCTCTAGTATCTCATTAATTATAAAAAACTTTCCTGGATCTCTAGCCTATTCCTGCTCTTGGGCAGACTTACTGAAAAGCAGATGCTTTGTTATTTTTTTCTCCCTTGAAGTGGCAGAGCTGTTTGGTAAGCAGTAGGCATAGGGAACAGACCTTCCCCAGACAGGCAGGGGCATTTCAGACCTTGTGCAGAACCAGCTCTCT
The DNA here is from genome assembly GCF_000705375.1 of Tinamus guttatus. The sequence goes on along the minus strand of NW_010589259.1, from coordinate 93,391 downwards.
GTCTCTCAAGTACGTTGCCTTCTCTCTTGAGGAAAGAAAACCATTTCTGTCATCCACATTTCAGGAGTTGCTCTTTCATGGGGGTGTTGGCACGCAGAAAGCTTGATTTTGCCAGGTTCTGAGTGCCTTCTGCAAGGTATTGAGTGCCCTCCTATCCTTTGCAGCCAAAAAGGAGTTGATTGCTCTTGGCATCAGGCAAATCTGGACCCAGAAGACCACAGGTAGTATTTACCAATTATTTATGTGCTTTTGCATGCCAGAGGTTGTCTGAATTGATTTCCCTA
>NW_010589259.1:61108-93082 GCF_000705375.1 Tinamus guttatus | reverse complement strand
CCCTGCCACTAAACACATTATTTTATTTTTTGAAAATAATACAATAATAAGCATGACTTTTACTGCATTGCCACAGGGAAATTAAAAAAAAAAATAACTGCAGTCCAAATAACTATTAGCTCCTTAGAGCTATTGCAAGTGTGTGAGTTGTGTACCCTGAATGAGCACCATATGCCAATTTATTGTGGCACAGTGAATCATAGGACACATTGTGAAAGGCAGTAATTGCTTGGCATGCATTGTAACATTCATTTGGGCTTTTGTTTTTTTAAGGAATATATTCTTTACTCTGACAATAAAATGAACATTGTCTGATATGCAACCACCATAGCCTGTTGCTTATTTTGAACTTAACCTGGAGCTTACTCACTTGTATCTCACCATACCCACCCTCTGTATCTTTTTTTTTGCAACTGCTCATGTTGTATTTGTGCAGTATCAGAGTATCAAGCTGGAGCTTTCCATTTAGTATTGCCTTTGGTTTTAATCCTCTTCTCCCCTTTCCTCCTTGTATTCTCTCTTAGTCTGATAGAAAAAATTGGATTGCAGATAAGAAAAAATAAATATCCATGTGCTGGAGCATTGGAGTGTGTTGCTCGTAGAGGCTGTGCACCCTCCACTCTTGGAGATTTTTAGATTTTGACCAGGCTAGGCCCTGAGTAACCTGCTTTGAGCAGAAGGATGGACTATATGACTTCTAAAGGACCATTTGAACCTAAATTACTCAAGATTCTGCTTAACACCCTGTTCCTGTTCTAATATGACCATGGTGATAGGTGCATGATTAGCTCATCATTCCCCATTGAGTCCAACTCATTCATACCTGCATGAAACAGGAGTGATCTCCCTAGGGCTGGTGAAGTTACAGATGTTTTACTTGAATAGAATCAAAATCAAAATGCAAGTGGTAACCTCAGATGGAATTAGTAGGTGACATTTGTGTGTCTCAAAAATTCATTATAATTTCAACCACCAGCTTCAGGAATACCAGGATTTCACTTGAGATCTCAAAAAACCTTCTTTAAGTGCCAAGTGAAATTACCAGTTGAAGAGTTTTATGCATAATTATACCAGGGCAATAAATATTTCAGAATGAGAATTCACGTGTTGCCTTTTCAATTGCAAATCCTGTTCTGTAGCAGCACTGCCTCAAGTAGTCTTGACAAGAGCTTTAGAGTATTGAGGGTTTTAGCTTGTCACCAGCTGCCCTTGCACTGCAGCTCTGTGCTGGTTTCTTCCTGTGACTGTAACCACGTGAGGGATTTAATCCTGCGCAGAGCATCTGCTTCACAGCTGAACACCTTCCCACTGCTGCAGACATGTGCCAAAGAGCCTTGGACATGCAGAAGGGCTTATGGGAGCTCTGCAGGGTAGCAGTTTTTCATGGGTTGGTCAATGTGCTTGCAAAAATTCTTTTTTCCGGCATATTTCATTTTAAGTGGTGCCTGAAAAAATGAAATCCACTCCCAGATTCAGTTTAGGGAATTTTCAGTGGTGATCTAGCTATTATCAAGTAACATACAGAAACCTCCAATTGCTAGCAAAAATAAAAATGTGGAAATGATTTTGTAGGGTTGCACTTTATGGAAAAGTAACCATGTCAATTCTCTTCCCTTCGATGATGCAGCAGGTTGCTCTTCCAAATCCGAGAAGGGTCTTGTGCTATGGGGAACTTTGTGCTATGGGGAAGAAATATGCAGTAGTAGCAGAAAATACTGTTACTTACTTGGTGGAGTTCAGAATTGCTTATGCAGGGCACAAACTATTGATTACAAGTCAAATTCAGTGGACAGGATAATATTCAAATAAGGAATATAAAGCAAAAATACCTAACCTTGAGTCACCTGGCTCTCCAGCTGTAGAATTCCATCAGGTGTTCCCAGAGCCTTTGTATGTCTTGTGAGATATTAAAAAGGTTTTATAAATGTAAAGCAAAAATAAGTTGTTGGTGGTGGGGTGGTTTTTTGTTTTTGTTTTTTTTTTTTTCTGCCATTAGTTTACATATGGAGTGTTTTTATGGCTAGCTCAGCTCTTTGTCACATCCCCAGCATTTATGAAGGGACTGCAAACAACTCCCCACCTGTCTCTAATTACCTTTTTCGCATACACACACACACGCACAGAAAAGGAAAAGGACCAACAACTGTAGGCATGTTGAAAACAACTTTTTAGGCATTAAAGGTTAATGTGCTGTATTAGGACCTAGTGTAAGCATGTGCTCTTAGGTGAAGTTAGGGTAAGAGAGAATTTGGCCTCAGCTGCTCGGTTTTGTGAACTTGGCCTGTGAACTAGAGTCAATTCAGTTGATAGTAGTCAGGTGGGACTATAAACACAAGCTTAAATGAAAACCACCAGCTGATGCTTATTTGGAAAGATAGGAGATAGAGAAATCTCCTCAAGCTGTCCCCATTTTGTCCTGCCCTGTCCAGGGATGCTGCCTGCAAAAAGCAGCAGCAAAATGAGGGGCTGTAACCCATGGCAGGGAGCCACCCCGCTGTAAGGGCCTGCCTGGTGTAAAGGCAGAAATCCATCTTGTACTGGGATCTGCCTGGGCTCCTGGCTTCTACCAAATCCCTCTGGAGTCAGCAATTCCCATGGAGATTCCGGTGGGTGTTTGTCACTGGTGTGTGGGATGGGGCTCTGGGCACGGAGCAGGCGCCTCCCTGTGCAGGCCGTGCAGAGGCCGCCTGCGTGCAGCTTTCCTTGGAGAAGGGAAGTTGCTGTTCTAGCGCTTTCTGTTCGCCTTATCTGCTGACATCAAAATGAGCGCTGATCTCCACATACGCTAGCCCGTGTCAAAGGTCTGGGGCTAAGGAGAATTGAAAATACCCCTCTGAGGAGATTAGGCTGAATCACGTGAGGTTCAGGCGCTAATAGGTTTAGTGCTTGATGCAAAAGGTCTCAGCTCCAGCTCCAGCCTTCTGGACAGACATGGAATGATCGAAAAGTTGTGGGGGGTGGGTTTTGGTGGTGGTGGTTTTGTTTCGTTTTGTTCTCTGGATCAAGTAATGCCCAGTCACTGGCTTGTAGGAAACAGTGCCCTTCCTCAGAAGGGACATCCTGGCCCAGGGCCTCGCATGAGCTGCGGTGTGGGATGGGCAGCCGCGTCCCAGGGACAGCACAGCCAGGGCACGGAGCCGAGAGTGCCCTGGATTAAGCAGCACATGCCAGTGTGCAGCCTCGCAGGCAGGGCCTGGCGCCAGCCGCACAGCAACACGTAGATACCACAGCACCTTCACAGCTTCGCCGCCTTTTTTCATTTTTTGTGGGGAAAGTTTGCAGGTCAGGGAGGGTTCTGCAAGGCTGTGCTGTCTCAGCGGGCTTACTCATCGGCTCTGCCACTTCTCCTTTTTGCACGTCCTCTGTAGATGTCCCCCACATTCCGTTTTGCTCTGCCTCACGATAGTTTCTGATTCATTTCCTGTGTGAAATTTGATAATGTTTAAAGTTTTGGTTCCTTTTTTTTTTTTTTTAGGAAGAAAACAACAACAGTAAATTAAAGTGCTTATAGAATCTCTTACAGTTCAAGGCCTGGGTGCAATGGTGTCTGCTACAGCACCTTAGTCTTGTGAGCACCGCACTGCCAGGGCAGGAGGGTGTTTGGCTGACACTGGTTTCAGTTTTTCATATTTTCACTGCTGCCAGCATGGAGGAGAAGTCAAGATTGAAATAAAAAGGAGCTCATTCGCATTGTGAAGTGTTGGAGCTCTTGGCATTAGCTCAAGGTTTTGCATCCTTAACTTTGTGGCCTCCTAGTGGGACTTACCCTGTTGGCTGTATGCACCTTTTAGCGGTTTTGCACCCAAATTTCTGTGCTGCAAAGCTCTTTGTTCCATTAATGATGCGTGCTGGAAAATCCTGGTCTTTCAGGTACTGTGCAGACAGAGAAGCAAGGAAAAAGAAAGAGGATTATTTCCCCTGGCTGGTGGTGCTGCAATTTAGATTTATAAGGGACTTGAGGTCAGGATATCTTCACATTGCAAATGCAGAAGGATCCAGCTCCTTGGAGGCAGTGGAGAGGTCCACCAGACACAGCACTGTCTCTTAGTTGTATTCAGACCTGAAAACCTAATTACTACATGGCATGTTGAAACACCTGCCACAGGTGAGGTAGAAATCTGTCCTCAGATATTGTTCAAAATTGAGATGGATGGAGAGAGAAAACAAAAACACAACTCCATCTGTGTAATTGAGGTGGCCTAGCTAGATATGGCAACAGGCTGGGTACAAAGCTGACTGAAGTCAGTAGTGTGTATGGAAAACTGAGCTTGTTTTCTCCAAAACATGTGATCTTATGCATATACGCAATTATTTCCTGTTTCGAAAACATACTGAAAAAAATGCATCAGTCTTCAGCTAAGAGAAATCCCTAAACACTAGCCTTAGTGGATGTCAGTGAATTTAGGGTTAAATTTTAAATTAGTTACAAAACCAGTTAAGAACAGAATGTTTTATTTCCAAGAAAAAAGAAAATGAATTTATACGGTTTAGCTACGATGTTAGCTTCATCAAATGGCTACTTTATTGTTTTTCTTTGTGTACTCAGGCTCCACTGTGTTATCATAACACTGAAATTGCAGCCAGATAGTTACATGCATTGTAAGTGCCTTGTAGATGTGTCAGATAGAATCAATATGTTATTAATCACATGCAAAACATTCAATAGGCATAGCACACAACACTGGTTGTTCAATCCTATAAGCTTTAGAGGTTTTAAGCTCTTTCTCTTTTTTTAATTTTTTTTCTTTCTCTCTTTTTTTTTTTTTTAAGTCAGGATCAGGAACATTCATAGGCCATGATTTCTCATGTGTTTTCTTAGTGGCAGCAGAACTGGCCTAACTGACATGAAGATTTGTAACTCCACTGAACCGCAAACTTTTAGAGTAAAATGAAATTCTGCTGGAAATTAATGTTTTTTCCCATTTGCAATGGCAGCCTGGTGGTGACACAGGGAAAGCAGCAGCAAGTGGGTGCTTCTTTCCTGCGTACTGCCCATCGGGGGCTGTTAGTTGGCAACCCCGCGCATTAAGTCAGGTCAGCAGCTTGGGTCCAACCCGACAGACCGCAGACAAGGTGGTGCCGGTTGCGGGATTTCTGCAGGACAGAGTTGCAACTGGTGCATGGAGGGTGCCAGTCCCCTGCTAGGCTGCTGGGTCCACTTGTAACTAATTCATTTGTTCTTTCACATGAATCAATATAGCCAAATGAGCAGAGTATTACTCAACTGCAGATTTTTCTGCTGAAACTTTCCAAAAATTCAGCATTTCATGCCAGCTGTGAGCTGTGACCTGGTACCTACTTGAAGTACCACAAAAGAAAAAGTATAGGGATGGGAACACACCTTTTGTTCAGATCACAACAGATTAAGAAGAAATTGCATTAAGGCCTTGGGATTCCTTTCATAATGCACTTGAGCTATACAAAGGAAGGCATTTTGCTCCCAAAATATTCTCAGTAGCAAATTTCCCCATGAAACATAGGAGAGAAAAAAAAATCTAGTAGTGAAAGAAAAGATGATGAAGCTATATGGGAGACGCCTGAAAAAGAAGAAAAGATGGAGAGAGAGAGATATTTTAGTAAATGCATATACTCAAGAGAGAAATAAGCAAAAAGAGCATCTGAGACATCCATTAAAGACAAAGAGAATGGTAAGAATTAGTGCTGGGTATTTATTAGAGTCATTTTTAAGAATAAGATTAAGAAAGGTAATATTTGTGATAAAAAGAGATGTTATTTATCAGATAGTATGGTGGATATATTGTATGATAAAACAGAAAGAGCTTGGGAGAAGAATTAAGGGCAGTAAATGAAGGAATGTGGTCTTCAGTGTTGCCTCCAGGGCTGCCAAACAAAAAGAGATTTTTTTTTTTCCTTCTGCAGATCAGGAAGACTTGCACTAAAGCCATAAGTTTGATTGGGCTGTTTATTTTAATCATGTATTGATTAGCCTAACCACACTGCTCCATGAGGGAAGGAGAGCTGTCAACATCAAGTGTTACAGGTTTCAAAGTTCCAAGTCATCCTAGGAAATGAGCCAAACATAATAAATGCAGTTTTATGTGGGACCAGATCCTGCTACTGTTGAAATCAATAGCGGTTTTTCCATTGCCCTCAATGACAGTTGAAGCTGATTGTTTGAAAGAGCAACTTTAATCCAACAGTCAGTGCTTCTAACTCTGAAATGTTCATGACTGTCATACACCTAAAAAAGCCCCAAAATAAATCACGGATACGTTAGCAGATCTATGGAAACTCAATTTTATGTAGGAGAATGACTTTGATTTCCATGATATGCAATAAAAATGGTAGCAAAATAGGAGTGATGACAATACCTAAAGAGGCAATGAGCTTAAATAGGGTCATAAAAGTTAATTTTAGTGGGATAAATGCACGTCTTTCAAAAGCCATTGAGGCTGAAAGGAAGGAGGATGTCCTGAGAAGTTCAGGATACAGTCAGCACAGATAGGAGAAGACAGGCCGTGAGAGCAAACGTAGTGGGGGCCTACATCACGCTACAGAAATTGTCCATAAAATCAGTAGCCCAGGCATGCAGTCATTCCTCAGGCATTCCTCTAAAGTTGTAGACTCTCTGAAACTCTCTTTTGTATTTTTAGGAGAAAAAGAAGCTATAAAATAATTTTTCAGTTATTCTAGTCATAAATTCAGAATGTTGAATCCCTATTCAGTGTTTATGAGGCCCAGTGTTGCTCTAGTCATAAATTCAGAATGTTGAATCTCTATTCAGTGTTGACCAAATAAGAAGTTACTTCTTTGCTGTGGTTCTTGATCTTCAGGTGCAAGCTTGGACTTCTTTTTTAGCATGCACAAATACCCACAAAAGCATATATGTGTGCATAAGAAGCCTTTGCTTTCTGTATATTCATCAGGGTTTTGTGCACTTCTGTTTTGAGGACTTGATTTGTAAAAAAAAATTTTAAGGGAAGTAAAGGAGGACATGACGAATGTCTTTGAGGCTCCACGTGGAAGGTGTTACTCTACGTTGATCACTTATCACTAGGCAGTAAGAGTCATGGTGGCTATTGTTGCTGTAATTCCAGAAGAGAAGTCAAACTGTATTTTCAGATGCATAATCCCTATGTCTGTCAAAAACCTCCATGGTTCAGCTGGAACATGAGCTGTTCCCCCGTGGTCTTCCTCCATCTCCCTCTCTCCTCGTTGATCCCTCTTCCCCATGCCTCTCCCCTCCCTTACCCCTCATTTTTTGCATGTTTTGAAGGTTTGCTCCTCAATGCCAGTGTTTTCCAAAGGGCATGGGTTATCCGAGGTGCAGGCGGGATGTGCAGAGATCCAACAGTTGTAGCATGAGAGGGCCTGGGGGGCTGCCCAGGGCTGGCCGCAGAACCTGCCGCTTACGGCTAATCTTTTTTGGCATTTTCAGCTAATCAGGCGTGGGGGAGCAGCAAGAGCATTGGGATCCTTGCAGGGGGATATTTCTCCGGAGGGATTTGGTGCACCTGACTGACAGGTGGCAGCGGGACAGACACGGGATTCTTCTGCGGGAATAAAGGAGCTATTGACTGTAGGGGGGAAGGGGGAGCACGCACTGGGGCAGCGTAGAGGGACCGTGTTTGCTCCCGTGTTACATTTTTTCCACATTTTGCTGGCATTGATTTGCCAATCGATAGTTTTGGCCTCCGTTAATTAGGGATTGTAGCAGCATACGTGAGAGCCGACCGCGGCCCTGGTTCCCGCTGGGTCCGTTCTCCCGCTGCGTTCGGGTCGGGGTGTTGCCAGCAGGCCGCACGCGGGCTGCTCGCGTGCTGTCCCTGGCAGGCCGCAGCGCTGCCTTCCGTATATCCGTATGAAGTCGGTCAGATGAAGCCGGAGCTTCCCAGGGCCACCCGGAGCTTCCTGGAGGGGGATCTCTCGCGGGCAGACGTGTCTGCTGGAAGCAGACGCGCGTCCCGGGGAGGCAGCTTGGATCGCTGTGGCCTAAGCGGATGTCACAGCATTTTCTTACAATATTTTTCCTCGAGGGAATGAGATGGACTTAGATCTCGGATACCATCCCCACTAAGTGATACAGTAAAAATAACCTATTCTTCTCCGGTTCTGACCTGGGCGGTGACAACATATTGTTTCAGCATCTCTGTCAGACTGTTTCCCTTAAGAGCCATTTTAACCTCACCCAGTGGGACATAACTGAAGGAAATGAAACTCCAACCCCATTAAGGAAAAAGACAATGCCTTTCACTAAACAAACTTGATTTTCTTGGCTTTTCTTCACCCAGGAGAATCGCCCGTACCCCCCACCCTTGCTGCCTTTGTAGGCAGTTCCTGTAATTGGTAATGGCTGGGTGGACACCAATGGTTGGCAGCAAAGGGGGATAAGTCCTACATCCCTTGAACGTGACACGGGCTAGGAGCACGGTCCCAGGCGGCCGCTTAGCGACAATTCCTATGGTGTTGGCCAACCGTACGTGCCTGCCAGCCACAGCTGCCGGCCCTCAAAACACGATCGAGGGTTTAGCAAGACCAGATAGGAGATGCACAGTGAAAACGGAGTCACACGTTTTGCCCAGGCGTCGGGTAGGTACCATACCTTGCTCTGCTAAAGCTGGTGACTTGCCATGAAATCATGACTGTCCCTCTCCTAGCACCTCAGGAGCAAGTGTGGCCTTGAGAGCCATTTGCAGGCTAAGGAGGAGATCGAGATCCAGCTTCACACTCCAGCTGAGGTTGAAACAGAAATTACCCCGGGTAGTTAATTGATTTGGGGGGCTTCGGCTGAATTAGAATTCTCTTTTTAAAATGCAGCCCCACGCAGCTGCAAAGATGGGAGCTGAAAAGGCACCATTTAGCACTGTGTGTGCATGTAATTAGGACAAACTGCAGGGTGATCAGCTCGTCCCCAGCAGAGGCAGGATTTACTGAGTGCAGTAAACTGGCTGGGCTTGCAGGTTCTGGGTAGAACTGAGTAACGCCTAGGTCAAAGTAAATCCACAGTCAAGAAGATTAGAGTGAGATGTGAGCTGGAAAGAGTATATATATACACACATACACACCCTATATACACCAGTTGTAAGAGAAATAAATGCCTCAAAATTGCAGTCCTGAATCACTTCACCTTGGAGGTGCTGAGGTCCACAGGTCCCCTCAGTCTTTGGCATAAAGGTTCCCTAGGTGCCCAGTGGTTTTTTTTTCCTGGGTATTTCCAGTATCAGTCATCACAGGGAGTAGTTAAGCTCCTATTTCAGACCTTAATCCTATGGGGATCTATACGTTTATATATCTCTGTGCCCTATTAAGCAGGTTGCAGCAGCCCCTGGAGTCCACCAAAAAATGAAAGACTTCCCTACCTGCTAGACATGAGTTCTGCCCTCTTTTGTCCACCCTTTGTCTGTCTTCTGACAAGTATTTCAGTAACCTTTGTGACGAGCAGTGTCCAAAAGAGACAGGGTGAATGCTCTCCATGCCTGTCCCAGAATAGCCTGTTGCCTGACGTGTGTGACACTCTCCTGCAAGATAAAGGACACAAGTAGCACAAATAGCCAAGGAAATTGAAATTAAATTTTTTACATCCCACGTTGCTGATACAATGAGGACATTGGTCACCTTGTAGGTTGGGGGGAGAAAAAATTCCCTCTGCTTTTCTTTTCTTTTATTTTTTTTTCCCTTCTTTCACCCCTCAAGAAATGATCCCAGGGGACGATGGGGGGTGGTACCCGTTTGAAGGACCTGCTGTGAGATGCTAATACCCTAAACAGATTAAAGCTTCTGCAGATCCCTCTCCAAAGCACCTCCCTCTATATCCAGGCACCTTATTAGGAACTTGATTTCCTTATTGTGAATTAATTCTCTGAAGCAACAAAGGTCTGTTTTAGATCTGTCTTTGCCATGGTTATTCAGTCACTACACTGGGTTATCTCCTGCCCCATCTCTAATAGCAGCCAGGAGGATACCTGTCCTTCTCCCATACCTCTCTAACGGGTAGTGATGCTCCACCACCCTATCTCCAGCTTTCTCCTTGTAGGAGCTCTCTCTGCTGTTGACTCCCAGGTATTGCAGCTGTTCATATCACCTCCATGCAGTGACATTTTTAAAGAAAAACAACAGAAAGTCATCCTGATGAGCGCTGTGCACAGTAAAGTCCCTTTTCAGATCATAGCCTGGTAGGCAACTGCTGTTGCAATAGCTGCTTTGCAAAAGCCAGCAACGTGTCACGGGGTCGAGCGTGGAGTTTGCCGAAATTTCAGCCTTCTGAATCTTTCCGCAGTGGATGGAAAGATTTACGATACAGTGATGTGTATCTATCTCAGAAGCATGTTTGGATTAAAAACTTCCTGCAGAGCTAATGTCAACTCGGGTTTCAGGTCACCACCACAGCTAAATCAGGTTAGAGATCAAAACACAGCAAGCAGGTAGGAGGCTTGCAGCTATCAAGGGGGATAATCTGAAGCATGATTTTATTTTATGACTACGCACACACTGTAACATATACGAGTAGGGAATGGTTGTGGTCTTGCTGGTTTGTTTGGTTCTGGTGAAAATTTTGCATGCTTTCAGCATCAAAACACTATGTGAAAATAACTGGTCAGATCCAGCTACAATCACTTCAACAATGTGGGGAATGGATTTGCCCTATATGCCTGAGTTTTGATCAACAGTGAAAAACACAAGTTGTTCCTCATTTGTTTCCATTAGGAAATTCTGGATACAAGGACACTTGTTAAATAGAGTAACTCAATTTCTTATTATTTTATACAATCTGTGACTTTTGTGCATTATAAATTTATCTAGACAAGTGTGGTTTAATTTGCTTTTGGTTTTGCATCAGGTGACTCATGGCACTGGATTTTTAATTAACTAAGGAACAATCGTTCTTGGAAACTGCAGCTGCATAGAGGTGTATAAGACAATAATTGAATATAAGGGTTTATTTTTGTCCCTTTATTGATGGCAAGGGAAAGCAATGTAGTTATGGAAATGGAATCAGCTGAAAAGATTCCTTCAGTTTGTGCAAGCTGATTAGGACAAATGACTTTGCAGTTATGAGTGTATAGTTTTCTGAAGGCTTTATAATACTTCAGGGAAAGGAAATTGCGGGCAATAAATGAATCAGGGATGGTTCATAGGGAAGCAGAGGAGTGGGTTTTATCAGAAAAAGGTGAGATTTACTGCTCTGACGTGTTTCACTTAAACTTTGGCAAAGGAGTCAAGATGCAGTGATTTGCACCTTGCTATGGGCATGGAAACAGCCTGAGACATTGGCCGGGGTAGCAGAGAGCCTGTTACAGAGTCGAGGCCCCGTGACACCAGTCGCTGATGCGGGACACGATCTTAAGCACCTCTTGCTGCACCCAGCGGCCAGATCCTTGCTCTCCCCTACGCTGCCCTGGCCGTGCGCTCGGAGGGAAGTCCAGGGAAGGTTTGTCTATCTTGATCAGGATAGGTGGCTTATATGTTCATATCTTGGCTTGCCAAATGGCAACGTATGTTGAGTATGGCTAAACAGTCCAGCGCTGGGGAGTTGTACTGCTAAAGACTGCTTAGTAAACCCAGGGATTTTGTTTTCCCCCTATATAGAAAGCAGAAATATGGCAACGAAGGAGAAGCTGCAGTGCTTGAAAGATTTCCACAAGGACATCCTGAAACCTTCCCCCGGCAAGAGCCCGGGCACTCGGCCTGAGGACGAGGCAGAAGGGAAGCCGCCCCAGCGGGAGAAGTGGGCGAGTAAGATTGACTTTCTGCTGTCCGTGGCTGGTGGATTTATTGGTTTAGGCAATGTCTGGCGTTTCCCGTATCTCTGCTACAAAAACGGCGGAGGTAAGTGCTGCCTTATTTCCTTGGCACGACTCAGTCAGTCCGCCTGCCTCTCATGCTGGTTATTTCTGACTGCCTTTGTCCAGTAAGAAAACTTGATAATCAGACATCTGTTTTTTCTCTCTCTCTCTTCTTTCTTTCTTTCTTTTTTTTTTTTTTGACAGTATTTAGGAGACACTGTTTTATTACTTAATAGTTTATGTTAAGACTCAATTTTGGAGAAACAACAGGAATTTAAAATTTGAATATTACCGAACCTTTTCTTACTGAACCTTTTGTTCTGTTTTGCTTCTGCTACAGCTGAATCTTAGTTTTAACTGTGAGATACATTAATATAGCTCTGTAGTCCGAGTCATGCACTGCAAATCCAGAATAACTCGAGTTAAGGGCACGACTGTATGGTAACAACAAAATATCAAATACTGTTTCTGTTGGATTTCAGAATAAGAGCATTCCTCGTTAGGTGAGATTGTTGTGTGTCTAACTCCATTGATATTGCAGGTTTCTACTTTCAAAAAGGTATGAAAATCCTTTCCAGTTTCTGAAATTCCTTTCTAGTTTTATCTACCTGTTCCCCTTGCAGAGCTTGAGTATGAGCAAAAATCCCACCCCCCAAGAAATAATTGCATACACATGTAAAGATATGTCCCTTTGTCTATCTATGCCTGTTAATATATTTTAGCATATCTTGAATAGATCCACATGCTTCATGTCAATTTTGTACCACCGTGTTTTTCTCTACAGGTGCATTTCTTATACCTTATTTCATTTTCCTGTTTGGGGGAGGTCTTCCCGTGTTTTTCCTGGAGGTGGTGCTAGGACAGTATACCTCCGAAGGTGGAATTACATGCTGGGAAAAGATCTGCCCTATTTTCACTGGTTAGTACATCTTGTTGTGCCTTATTGCTTAAAGACATCTCTGTAACCCAGACGCAGCAATGCTATTCCCCTCACGTCCATTAATTCAGCTGTTTGCTGCAGTAATTGAGAGTATGATATTGGTTCCTGGAAAGGTGGAAGTCTGAGAGTCTGAAGGACAAAGTAAGGTATCGATTTTGATGCTATCATCTTGTTAACGGGCAGAAGGGCCAATAAGCAGGAAAGTAATTGCATATTACTCTTTAAAAAGGCAATTGTGCATTGTGTTCAAGGGTGCCAGGGAAGCCACGGCTGTTTTGGAAGGCTGGTAGAGCCTTTTACATGGCCTTCTGTGGAAAAATCTTCAAAATATTATTCTGGTCTGGAAATGAAACTCCTGCCCTGTAAACGCTTATCACTGACATAATCCTGCTGATGCAGCCAAAACCTGGGCAGCAGTCTGTGATAGGGTTTGGGAACGGGACATTCATCATAACTGAGTAAACCCTGGCAAGCAGTTGTGATTGTTTCCTGTTACCAAAGGGCCTTTGCCAGCAAATGAAGAATCACTTGTTACTCATTGGAATTAAATTAACTCTACTGTGGAAGTCAGCTAGAATGAAAAAATCAAAGCTAGGTTACCAAAATTACTGAAGATGCCTATCTTGTATGTAGAATACCCTCTCCAGGCTGACAGCCTAGGCAGAAATATTTTGAATATTTGCACTGAGCAGAGAGCACTCTTTTTTGCAAAATCCCATTTGGGAAGAAAGGGAACTTTGCACTGACTTCTCTCCAGCTCTGCCACCATTACCACTGGGGACATCTGTCCTTCCTCATGTCGTTCCAGCAGACACGAGGGTTTGTCAGTGGCTCACACTTCCATCTAATACTCAGCACTTTCCTGAGACTGATGTAATTGTGCTGCTTTGGCTCAATTTCTTTTCTCCTTTTATTTCCATGAAACTATTTTTTGAGGAGGAAGAGGAAAAAAAGAATGTCCTTTGTTTAAATAACAATCTTCCAGGCATCCATGAAAAGAGAAACTGTTGTTCTCATAATGTGGCTAGCAATATAACCTGACTGAAATGTAGCTGTGTGGAATAAATAGAACTTGCTCCAGCAACGTAAATATAATCCCTGGTGGTAAAGACTCATGGTAGAATGCTATTTGAAACTGAAATATGAGGCAGGTATTCCAGCTGCTGCCACAGCCATCAGAGTGATGTCGAAGGGAAACTAATAGGCTCATCATCTTCCTCTTCTGACAGACAGTTCTTGTTTTTTAAAGGAAATCTCTCTCATTTTTTTTTTCCTCCACTATTTTTAAATGGCAAACTTCATAAGCTTTTTGGAGGTTCACATTCTAGATACTTAAAGGTTTTCAGAAAATTGGACTTCTGGAGTACTTCCACACTGTATTTTAAAAAAATAACAGCTACCTGTGACTTAACACATAGTTTGAATCTGCTAATGGAGCTAGACTGCATGGGTTAGAGATATCAGACTCAGAAGAAGAGTTTTGGCATTCAGTGAAAGCCTTCTCTGGAGCAGCATTCCAGCAGCTCCCTAAATTGTGTAGGACTTGGCCTTATCAGCCCATGACCCTGCTTTTAAAAACAAACAGGGAACATTTTTTTATTGTCAAATATTGATAGCAGAGTTAAACATTGATCTAATTAACTGTAACAGCTACAAATATTATGCTTCTTTTGCACAAGTGAAATTGGGGCAGAAACTAGCTTTCATGTTGATAGCTCTGGAATTTTCCTTTTGAACTCATGCGAGAGCTGGCCTGTTTTGCACTACGCTGAGCCAAGCCAGTCTAAGTCTGCACAGTCATGCTGCCTCGAAGGAAGCTACGAGGGGCTGCAAGGATGGCATTGCCCATTTAGACCCCCACCATGCGAGATGGAGCAGCTCTCACATGAGCAAAGCGTGATATCTTGACTTCCCTCCAATAAAAATGTAAATACCTGGATTGGGTGAGATTGGGTATGTCTCTGGCAAACCTCCCCTCCAATCTCAGCAAACCGCAGCTTGGAAATTCAGCCCAAAGTGCCAGTACTAGTCAGAGATGGTGGCAGGTTTGTGCTTCGGGTATATGGCCTATTGAACTGGGTTCACTTTCAAGCAACCGAGTGGTAGAGCAGGACCAAAGTCCATGAAATAGTGGGAAGAGCACCAACTATTTGAGATCACAAGACATCCTATCAAGTGGCTGTTACGTAGGTGCATATTTCTTTTTTTTTTTCCCCCCCCCACTTTCGACAGGAATTGGTTATGCTTCCATAGTGATTGTGTCCCTTCTGAACGTGTACTACATCGTCATCCTGGCTTGGGGACTCTACTACCTGTTCCAGTCGTTCCAGAGCGTCCTGCCCTGGGCGCACTGTCACCAGAAGTGGAACACGCCGACCTGTGTGGAAGACACTCTCAGGAAGAACAAAACTCTCTGGATATCACTGAATGCCACTAACTTCACTTCTCCTGTCACTGAGTTTTGGGAGTAAGTGCACCTGGTTTTGTTGTGCTTTTGGGATGCTCCTGTCACATGGCTGAGATTTTCCTGAGGAGCCATGGGGAATTTTAAATAGGAAAAACAATGCTCTGGATGTCAATTGTTTGACCTTTTTCCTTTTTTTTTTTTTTTTTTTTCCTACCATTTATTACCATTACTAAAACAGACTGATAAGCCTGGAAGTAGTGAAGGAAAGTGTTAAATGTATAACTGCGTTCAGCCAGGAGAAAAGAGGGAGCTATAAGAGCTCACAGCGATTTCTTTTTCATTTTTGAAGCAAAGCTTATTCTCTAAATCAAGCATTAGAATAGGAACAAGTCTGCTACAAAAGCCCTGGTAGTAGGGATTTAGAGTGGAAACAAACTGCCAGCTCCATGGTTGCCACTACTTCTTTTCTTCCCCAGCTATTAGCATTTTAAAAATAGTTTGTGAAGCTATAGCACATCTCTCATCAGGCTGACCAAAATGCAAGGCAATGGCCTCTCAGAGAAAGCTGACAGAGGTGTTGAATATTGTCCCATATTGTAAGTTTCTCAGGTCGTTTTTGTTACATCATTTTTCTCTGTTTTGCCAGATGTCTGGATTTCATCAGGCCCAAGCATCTTATTCCCATTTCTCTGTTATAGCTCAAGCTTTAAACTGTATTGTGTAACTTGATTTCTGAACAAGCACGACCTCAAATCTCCAGGTGTTGATGTAGGTGTCAAAACATAGCAGTGGAGGAAGATACCTTTAAGGAAACCTGTATCCAAAGTAGCTATAGATAGCTTAGGAAGTAAATATATTTTTTTTTCTTGGCCCAGTTAAGAGTAGAATTTGATTCTAACCCAGCTTGGCTTTTTCAGCATGGTTAAAATCCAGGTTGGTTCCCTGATCAACTTGTACCTACTTCTCTATTTTAAAAAATAAATGTCAGCCAGTAGCCGCAGCAGGAAGTTCATGCTGAAGATATTTGGCCTGAGTTAGGTTTAGAAAAAATAATCTTATAAATTGTGCTAAAATTTGTAACACGAGAGCCAAAATACAAAATGCAGAAATGGTCTTAGATTTTTGAAGTGCACTGATGACTGCTGTGACTGACAAAGTACAGGCTCTTCAAGCAATTATTTTCCCTGAGCCCCAAGCACTAGAATGACAGATCCTTTCCCAGGTGTTTTCCTCCCTTGTAAATATGGAGGGAGTTGAAAAAGATTTGTTGAATAGTATCGTTGGGCACTTGGTGGGAACTTAAAGGCAAGTTTAACACTCTTCCTTCCTTTGGATTCTCCCACAGTGACCGTGGGACCAAGGTCATTGAATACAAATCAGTGGTTGGCTTGGTAGGATGCTCAGAGGTCTCCTCAAGCCATCCAGAAGCAGCACAGGTCTGCAGTGCTGCTGTACAGTTGCTCTGTTACAGAGTTACAGTTGCAGCAAAAGACTTATGAAAGATGAAAGGAACAGGGATTTAGCAAGGCGGGAGGGTAGCAGAAGGTAGGGCAGGTGGAGATGGAAGTGAACGATGGAGAAACTCACTGAGAGACGGGGGAGCAGCACGGGAGCAAGAACGAGCAGAGGGCTGCGGCAGGGGCAGCAGGGAAATCCATGGTACGTGGCCCTCTGTATCCTGTGAGACCCATGAACGGGGGCTCAGGGACATTGTGGGGATACCAGAGCTACCTGTGGGTAAGGGCATGGTGGGTACATGGTGGAGGGGCTCATAGCGGAACGGCCCTTCCATGGGTTGGGGCATGATGTCCCCGCAGGGGTTGAGCTTTTATTTTAATTTCCTCTGAAAGAAATCTAGTTTCTGACCGCAACATTTCTCTGCAAACTGAACAAATCCCCTTCAGACACAGCCTAATATGCAGAGTAAGGTGCCTAAGACTGGAGAAGAAATCCTGGTCCTGGCAGTGCCATTCCCTTCCCTCCACCTTCCCCATTTCCGCTCGCTGTTTTTTAGTACTGTTGGAGCAAAGGTTCCTCAGTGATTAATGCTCATGGGCCCAGCTCTCCTTGCCCTTTGCAGCTTCCTTAACTTTTGTCCTCAAAGAGCAGTTTTAAACATTATGAACTAAACTCTTCCCTGGAATTACGCCAGGGAGAAGTTTGGCTCCGTACTACTACTACCACAGGCACAGTCTTTAGATCACCATTTCATCATGAGTAAATTCTCCTTAACAAAACAAACTGCCCTGAGAACACATGGCACTTACAGAAGTATTAAAAATAACTGTTCTCTCTACATAAACAACTGCTGGTGTCTTAAAGTAAGAACAGGGATCATGCACCACTGTTGTAATTAAAGCAAGATTTCACAAGGCAGAAGCTTTTGGTATTCTCAGTTTTCCCCAGCCATGCTACTATTCTTAATGTATCCAAAAGTCTCAGGAAGATACCCACTTTCAGCTACTTTGCCTTCTTAGACAATGAAAGGACATGTCAATAAACAGTCTTAAACCAAAGATATCCATCTGCCCTGCGGCACAATTAATTCCAATTTAATTCAGGGGTTTGGGAGTACTTGGTTTCTGAAACCCAACGCCATTCTCATTGTGCGTGATTTATGTAGTCTCCTCACCCGTGTTGTTTTGTAAAGCTAGCCCTGCACAGATATAATTCACCACATTTGAAGCATTAACCTCTTCATGCTGGATAACGCCTGTCCTTCCCAGCCTGGCTGCACATATAGTCCTGCCTGATATTTGAGTTCATTTGAACTAATGTTCTGTGCAAATCACATGCTTGCTTGAGCAGCAATAAAGGGGGTTAAGCAAATCTGGCTTTGTATCAGGAGACTTACCTCTTGGCATCACATGCTTCAGGTTTTATTTCTTAAGATTTTATTTAAAGTTCAAAACCTTAAAGGCTTACACACATATTAATACATAAGGGATAAGTGTTATGGGGTAATTACGATTAAACAAAACCTCTTATTGTCTGATGCTGGCCAAGTGTTTATAAATATTTGGTAATCAGCAGCCTTCATTCGTCCAAATCCCAAGAAAGACCATCACATGCTACTGGCATGTAATCCTGAAGGGAACCACACAGAAACTAAACACAAACTGGGGCAGCTGTTCCTGCCTTTGAGGGCGAACCCGAGGGTTAGAAAAATCACTTTACAGCCCCTTGTCATAGAAAAATCACTTCACAGGCCCTTGTCGTAGCCCCTGGTACATACGGCTTCCGCGTTAGTTATTAGTTTTTGTCAACATTGAAGCGTGCTTCGCCTCTCCTGGTACGAAGGGGCCTGTCTGCATTCACTTGATTAATGAGCTGGAATATCCTTCAAGGATTGTGTAACTCTCCTCATTTTATTTTTGTTTATGTTCTAGCGCCAGTTGCAGCTCCTATTACGTTTTCATATTCCACATTAGGAGAGCACATTAGTGTATTAACAAGGCTCAAAAATTCTTGTTTACCACGAACTCAGCCTCAACCTGTTGTCCCATTCTTTACCTGTGAGTGACAACTAGTGACAGTGTGTTTACTATAAATTATAATTAATAACAACTTCATGCAGAAAAGATGTGGAGTTAGCTAAGAGAGCTTCATTGAACCTGTATAGTAGTGAGTTTTGCAACAAAAACAAAAAGCTGTTATTATAGCCCAGCTCCTGCTCCCCCTAGGCTTGAATTTTCTGGGTATCCGGTTAGAGCAGTTCTGCTGCAAAAATACATTAGTTTAGATCTTGCAATATAATCTTAACACTGAGGCTCTGCTGGAAAGTCTGAGCAGGTCCCTTAAGGTGTTTTGCTTTTGGGAGATGGGATAACATGGAACAGAGAAAGCCCACACACCACCTAATGCCCTTGCTGCCCTGGCATTGAGAAGTAGCATTTCTAGTAACCCACTGGGGTGCCTCTCAGAAAGCTGGGTAGGGTGCATCCCTAGGTGAGATGACCATATGCTTTTAGTTCTCCAATAAAAATCGAAGAGGTCTCAGGTAAATGCATTAATGGGTCTCCCTACTTAAAACACTTCTGCAGTGAATTATTCATTGCTTCCTGAGAGCAAGCTCTATGGGTTACCTTTTACATGTTTATAGGAACTACCCCTTAGATTGAAAAGTTGTTATTTATTTTTAAAGAACACCCAGAAGTTTACAGCTGAGGTTTGTCTTATAAAGGTATTTTCTTCTTTTGTGTATGCACAGTGGGTTGTTCTCTGATTTCTTCAGGTTCAGGTGAGCCAGAACTGCAACCTTATTCCATGTGCATTAGTGAGGGATTTCTGCTATTGACTAGCAGTGCAGATTAGGGCAGACTTGCTCTCTCTGGTGCCATTAGTTCTTCCCCATAACAAAACACACAAGCAGAGTAAAGCATTTGGGGTGAGAACATGTTCAGACATTCAAGTAATGGGAGTAAATTTGCCAACCAGTGACAAAAAAAAAACAGATGGGTGAAGGTTTGACCATTCACTTTCAGGATTTCTTTCCCCCAAACTAATCACAAATTTTCCATTGGCAATTTCATTAGCTAGTATTTATTGATACGTGCTTTGCACTCCATTCCTGTAGGTGAAGGAGAGTTGTTGATCTTTTTTGTATTTGCCAGCAAATTGCCTAACTGTTAGGTAGCAAGTTAATGTAGTTTGGGGGAGCACATTTCGGGTCAGGTCTTGCCCCCCTAAGACCTATCTTACAATAGGAATCTCTTCTTATGTATTAGTGAAGTGACATTGCAAAGTCACTTCTTCACATGAAGAAGATTACAAAGAATCAGAGAAGGCGGAAGAACAACAGAGCTCATCTCAAATGCAGAATTTGCACTGCAAAACCACCCCGTGTGATTTCGTACCCTGCTTTTTCTCGTTCCTCATTGTGATAAGCCATGACAGTGAGCTGAAAAGGAGGAGAAATGCACAGGCACAAGCTAGTGCCCAACATCTGTGATGGAGATGATGTGTGCAGTGCTGCCACGTGGCTTCAGAACCAGGTCTGGAAGGATGTCAGGGCATGTTGGTTTTGCATCACCAAAGGGAGCAAGAATGGTAGTCACAGTGCTTTGAGCATGCTTGCTTAGCTCATACGCAGGTGATCTTCCACTTCTAGGAAGAGCTTAAAATTAAATGCTGTGGAGTACAGTAGCAGGAAGAAGAGGGAAGAGCTGGGGCTCAATCTTGAGGAGCTTCATGTTACTCAAATAAGCAGCACTAACTTAGTCAGGAAGCATTCAAAGGGCTGGGATCTACCAGTGCATCTGCTGTCATAAATGCAGTGTTATACTTGCAGAGATCCTAATGAGAATCTGAACTAACCGAGCTCTTGCATCTCTCTCTTGCTTTCTTTCATTTCAAATATTTAGGCGCAATGTACTGAGCTTGTCCTCGGGAATTGAAGATATCGGTATTATCAAGTGGGATCTAGCATTGTGTCTCCTCCTTGTCTGGGTGATATGTTTCTTCTGCATTTGGAAAGGAGTCAAGTCCACTGGGAAAGTAAGTGCTCTTTTACCCTTTCCATAATCATTGCAGTAAAAGAGTTAGCAGATGTCATGAATACTAGGTAATGCCATTGGAAAAATGCTTATTTTTGCACTGAATAAAAGAGGAATTTGAGTGGTTTTGCCACTACTACTATGCCAGTACAAGTAGCAAATTGCAGAAAATCTTGGCCAGTCACTTAGCAATATGAAGCATGGTATTACTCCCCCTTGGATATACTAATGTTCTTAGGCCTAGTTTTGTGAGAAGACAAAGCCTTTGAAGTCATTGCATTTTTGTGTGACTTAACTTTCAGTTCTGTTGAGTCAATGTTTCAGAAAAATTTGACAGTTAGACAGACCTCAGGATATTAAGTTCCCACAAATTTCTTGTCAACTAGGTAAAAGCGAGCAACCCTATTAGTGTCCCAGCTGAAAAAAAAGGCCACAGGGTGAACCCTTGCTACATCCCAGAGAGCTCACAAGAGAAACTGTGAATGCCTCAGCTGCAAAAAAAAAAAAAAAAAAAAAAAAAAGGGCATCATTTTCCAGTCATACATTGCTGCATCTTGGGGAATCAACCAGGAGACAGAACTCCATAGGAAACCGTATCTCATTAGTTCTCCTGTTCACTAAATTAATTCTTTCACTATCATTTCTGCCTTTTTTTTTTGTGGTTTTCTCATGGAGCCTCATTAAAATCAGGCTGGTGCTTTATTGTGCCTTCCTGCTGGTTTTTGCCCCGGAGAACAGTTTCCACACCTTTAAGTATACACACTGACAAAAATGTTTGCATTCTCTGTGACTACTGATTGATGTGACCCGTTGAGGAGATTGTACAAGTTTTATAGCGAAGGAGAACACACTAAATCTCCCACACAGCAGAATGGAAAGGCCTGTTTCAGCAGTACACTTTGTGAGCATGGGGTCTGCCTGACAAAGAAAGTTAAGGTAATTCCAAGAGATTTCCCAGGTTCCATAGGGTATGTTATTGCAGGCTCCTGTGAACGCGACAAAATGAATTAGAATCACTTATCTAACGATTTTTATCTTTTAGAAACCTGACAAAATTGTACTTAGACAAGGTAGATAGTCAGAAATTCACAGCCTCCTTTCCACGGTATCTGGGATCATTAGGGGATGGAGCCAAAACCCAGTGAAACCATTGGAAAGTCTCTGGTTGACTCCATTAACTTTGGGGTCATACAAAAGTAAACTGTAAACTCTAATGGAGGACTTGAATTATTTGAGAAGTCTAGTTTACTTTAGTAGATCATTGTTTATATCACTGCCCTGCTTTCCAGCGTGCTAATAACTCTTTGGAGAGCAGGAAAAAAAAAACCAAAACAACAGGAGGCATAGTTTTTACATCTCGTAGTAGTATATTGGGGAAATAAACCCAAAATAATGAAGAAAAAAAGAGTTGTGCTTATTTTTTGGATAATGTGCTTGATCCGAAAATCTCTTCCAGAGCTACAGGGGAATTTTTGCCTGCAGCGAAAAGTCCATTTTGTAGGTGGAATTTACCCAGGTACTATGAATACATGCAAGCATATCTTTCTTAAAAGAAAACTTTTATTTTTCATAGGCCGGAATTATATGTAAAAAAAAACCAAAAAGATTAGAAAGCACAGAATTTTCCCTTTTATCCTTCAGTTTTTGATGAAACTGGACAAATGTGTAATATGTGTTATTTGTCAGTGGCAAATACACAAAAAGCACAGGAAGGGAATTGAAAAGGATTTTTATGAAAAGCTTTCTTTTCATTTTATGAAATCAGTTTGGCTCCATGAATTATTATGGCAATGCAGGCTTTGAGTCCTCCTGGTTATTCTCAGAGGACACACTTAAAAAGAAAAATGATGCATCCTGGGAGCTTTACTGTAGTTAAACAAATTCTGAAAAACAAAAATATATTTTAACTCAAGGCAGCGAACTATAATTACCTGAGGGGATCATCTGACTCCGTAAAAAAACCCTTTCTTGCACGGTAGTTATTCGTGACTGTAACACAGCGATTATATAAAAAATGAGAAAAAGCTCTGATGAACAAGGACAACAAAATGTTAGAGGTCAAAAAGTATGGGTCTAAAGATAGAACTGTCCAAAGCCAAGCTAAATTAACCCCCACGCTCGAGATTAAAGCAAAGGACTCTTTCATCAACTGAACGAAAAGAAAGCAGGATAAAGAAGTAGGCTGTTATTCACAGACAGAGGGAATAGAGGTTAAAGATAATTAAGACATATTCTCAAAAGTAGATGAATAGAACCTTAGTTTTCAGTAATGATGTTGCTGAATAAAAGGCAAGAATAAAATTATGGACTGGAGATTACCACTGTCGAGGCCGCTGCCAACCTGAAGAGCTTAATGCCTTCAAGGCAAGGGGAAGGGACAGGGTTCCCTTCATCTCTAACAGAAGTGTCCCATGGAGGTGCTGATAGATAGGGTGTTTGTGAGGCTTCACTGCAGGTGCGGGGTTAGCAGCTGGAGAAAAACAACCGGAGTCCCTCCGGTGAGGAAATCCCCCGCACAGCCGAACCTCTGGGGGCTCGTGCTCCCTGGGGAAGGCTTGCAGGGCCTTGCAGATGGTTTGCGAGACACCTTACAGGTTTTAGGTTCAGGTGAAGAGTGAGGTAGTGCTTCTGGCAGCCTTGGTGCGGGAATCTCTCCAGCTTCACTGGCAAAGGTGTGCTTGTAATGTGAGGAGAACATGTAGGGCCAAGGCAGAACTTCTCCTTGAAGTCGTGAGTTGTATAAAACCCTCTGTGTTTTGTGCCTGAATGACATAACGTCTTCCTCGGGGCAGGTCAGGGGAGATTAATGAAACTGCTTGATCTTAAGGCCCTAAGCAACATGCTGTGTTGGCTGAGCTTGGAACCAGGAGAACAATTGCGAGTGGGAGAGAGCATTACACTAAAAATAGCCCCCAACAAGCAGAAACTCAGGTCGGGTCCTTTTTAGGTATGAGGGGACTTTGAATTCCAGTCATTAGATCTCTTCTGATTGTGGAGTTGTAGCGTCAACCAGCACAGACTAAACATAGTGTTTCTTTGTATTGCCAGGTTGTGTACATCACTGCCACGTTCCCATTCCTCATGCTCCTTGTTCTGCTAATCCGTGGGGTGACCCTGCCTGGAGCTGCAGAAGGCATCAAGTTTTATCTTTATCCTGATATCTCACGGTTAGCTGATCCACAGGTACCGAACCAGGAAAGGGGAACGGGCTGATTTCTGAAACAAGATGGATAGCATGGGGGTGACGTCACGGCACTAGATTTTTTCCGTGATCTTTAGGGGTGCAAATATAGCATGAAATTTAATGCTTGGTCATATTTTCCAGAGTATCTGCTTTAAAAGATCACTGTTATATGTGTTAATGCATCTTTCCATGTGTACGTGTGTGTGTGTATGCGTGTGTGTGTATTTTTTTGTGTCAAAGGACTCTGAGGCTGTAGACTCTGTCCCGTTATAGAATCTCAGCTTTCTTGTTGGTAAGGTAAGGGAGATATACATTTTTTTAAGGAGGATAGTCTTTAGTTTCAAAGGAGAGAAATGCGAGCTTCACAGATGGAACATCAAGCAACAACTGTGAGTATCAGTGTCACTTAGTTCCCATTGCTCAGAAGGAACAGATTGGGGGAAAAAAGGAATGAAATCATAGAATGAAAACCCATGCAAAGATGAAGACAAATGCTTTCCGAAGCACAGCAGGGAAGATTTGCTTCATACTGGCTAGTGGGACCTAGGCTTCCTTTTCCATGTAGGCTTTGATTAGATGAAGATCCAAATAAATAATAGATAAAAA
The DNA here is from genome assembly GCF_000705375.1 of Tinamus guttatus. The sequence continues at coordinate 68,706 of NW_010589259.1, read as the reverse complement.
TCCAAAGTAACACTTCAACATATCAGCATCGCTTCAGAAACGAATGATCACATGAGAAATGAAAAACAATACAACACAAAAAAGGGTAAAGAACAGATCTTTTAAGATAACTAGATGTTAGTCTGCCCGAGAGTAATGTCTTTTTTTTTTATACTTCTTTCTAATGGGTATTAGGTTAAAACAAAAAGTTATTCCTAATTAACTGAAGTAGGGCAAGCATAACTGAAAGAAACATTGTGGCAATTTGGTTGATTCTCTAGTCATACCCTGTTTATAGAAGACACCCTCTTTATATGAGACATATTTTATGAATGCATCTTTTTATGGGAATTTTATGGGACTCTATCATTTTTATGATCTGCCCTTAGCCCTAAGCCCAGAGTGACAGCTGATAAATGTAGAAGAGATTCACATGAGCTGGCAGGACACTCTCCCATAGTGCGTTTTTTAGTCTGTCTTGGACAATCCAATAAAAGCTTCATCTCCAAGGAGATACTAGTCATCAGGGTCCTGAAAAATGATAGTGAAAGGGAGTATATGCGGGTCTACAATCTCAATTCTCACTTACTCAGATGTTCTTTCTGGTTTCCACTGGCTTTAGCAGACTTACATTCGCAGAAAAAAAGTTGTGAATAGATAGACTGAAAGGATGAATTTGATGGCTTATTATGTATTTCTGAACTTAGAGGTTCATGGTTTAATACTATATCTTTCTGTTTTTTTTTTATATATATGTATATTTGAAAGAATCATGAGATTGAGATGAGATAATCAGCACTGTGTTTTGGTTGCTTTTTCCCCAGTTCCTATGTCTTTTTTTTTTCTTGCATTTCAATAGTTAGAAAAATGACAAGAAAGTAAAAAAAAAGAGAAAAAGAAAATAAAAAAAGCAAAACCCCTGTTTCTCAAGCTTCTCCATATTGTCAGTTCAGTGACTGTGTAGGCTGATTCTATTTTACTGCATCTCCTAGAGCACTGGAATACATTTATTGTTGTGTCAACAAGAAGAATCAGTTGAATGATTAAGACACTAGAAATACTGAACATTTCTGGGGAGGGGATACTGGGACTAATGAAGAGATGACGTTCTTGTGGGCTCTTAGGCTAATAATTTTCTTTTCCAACAAAAGACAAATCTGTAAATGTGATGTTTTCTTTCCCTTCCTTCCTGATCCTGTCCAACAAAAGATAAATCTGTAAATGTGATGTTTTCTTTCCCTTCCTTCCTGATCCTATAGCTATCATTCTCAGTGGAAGCAAGTATTTTGTTGGTATTGCATAGTTTGAATTGTGTGTTTGTGGTGGGTGTTGCACTGCAGTGATGCCTGTAGTAACAATCCTTTATCTTCCCTTTAGGTCTGGATAGATGCAGGGACACAAATCTTCTTCTCATATGCAATCTGCTTAGGAGCAATGACTTCCCTGGGGAGCTACAACAAGTACAAATACAACTGCTATAGGCAAGTTTCCATCCAAGGGGGTTTAGTGTTTTAGCTAAATGATGTAAATAAAGTAGGGACAATGGGTTAATTTTTTTTTAATTAACTTGCTCCATGACATATGTGTGACTTAGGGACTGTTTGCTGCTGGGATGCCTGAACAGTGGTACCAGTTTTGTGTCTGGCTTCGCAATTTTTTCCGTCCTGGGCTTCATGGCACAAGAGCAAGGGGTGAACATTGCTGATGTGGCAGAGTCAGGTACGATGGTATTGGTGGCAGTGGTGGTGGGCACTGCCGCCTAGCGTGTGAGCAAAGTTCTGCAGACTCAATCAGCTAACATCTAAGCAATAAAAACAGAACAAGATTTCCCATAATCTCCAGAAAAATAAGCACATTCACACCTGTTGATTTGGGCTTGCATCTAGAGCAATGATGGTTAGCTGGGGCTATCTAGTTTATTGTTTCTTGATTAACAGGGCAGTTAGCATGCTTCCTACAGGGGGTTAATCGTTGTCAGTTGAGTTTAGCGTTAGCTGCACCATTATCTAGGGCCCAGAAACATCATTGATTAGGAAATTTATTCCATCCTTCTTGTCAGACTACCTTTATTTTCACTCAGATGCAAATAGCCAGTATTTATGAATTTTTTGTAGCTTCAGTTTCACTTGCTCACAGAGGGAATATTCTTGGCCTCCTGAAGGGACACATGCTTCCAAGTCTCACTGAAAGGCAGGAGAAGCTGGAGAACCAGTTCTCTTGGGTTCTGAACCATTTCATTTGCAATAAGGCTGTTGCAATCCTGCCTTTATGTAGCTTTGGGGTAAGGTTGATATTGTGGTGAGAGGTCCATTCTGAAGTGGGCTATATATTATAGTCTTTCCTGATGCAGAATGTGTTTTTGCCCTTGATATCCAGCACATGCAGCTGAAGGAGGTTAAATCCTCACAGCATGTGTGTAAATATATCTCAGAAACTATAGATGACATTTTTCTTCTGTGCTTGTCTTATCCATAAGGGCAGGTGTAGCAATGTGTTTTCAAGGGTGAGCAGACAGCGTAGATGGGCATTTCCAACCCCAGGAATTCAAAACTAACCGGTCAGGCTTCAACAGCCACAAGACAGGCTTAGAGCTAATCAAATTCATAGAATGTCACTGCAGAGCACTTTCAGCATTTCTTTCTGATTTTTTTGAGCAGTTATAATTCACCTGCGTAGTACTTGTAAGCTTTTCTCTGAAAAAAAATTTAAAATAGAATTAAAAAAGAACAGAATGAATATGATATGTCTTCTAATCATATGACTCCAGGAGTGAAGTCTTTATGAAAAATATCTCACATTACAAGGGCTAATGAAAAACTAATGACGCTGGTGGCACTGCTGGATTCTTGGGTGGCTAAAATTGGCATACCTCTTGCAATTGCAATTAGTCTCTTGGCCATAATGATTATTTTGATCAGAGGTTGATTGCTTTGTTTGAGCACAGGAAGCAAGGGAATAATCCTACTGAATGAATTGTAAATAGCCCCACTTTTTTAATATGTAGATGGATTGATTCCAAGGGTAGTGTTTTTAAGTATTTACACACTGATGTTTTTTTCTGGTCAATATTTATTCTAATTCTGATTAGTTAAATCCACTGATAAGCAGGCAGCTGCATTCCTGTTGCTTGGCATTTGGTAAATTAAATAATTTCACAGTAATACTGCATTATTTTTTAAAGTAAATAATTTATTAGTAACCCTGCACTGTTAAGTAATGTTTAAATACAAATTAACAAATGAATTTGGTGCTTACAGAGCATTTTTTCATTAACAGCTCAAAAAGCATTTTTCGAAGGGGACTGACACAATCCCAATTTTATACCTGGGGCAGCAAGGGCGCTGCGTAGTTTCAGAACTTGTTTTTTGCCTCCTTGCACATTTCCTTGTTGATCCCTTCAGGATTTGCAATTTGAGGATTTAAATTCAGCCCTAGTTGGCAATGGCCAGAAATTGCAACCATCTCAGCTGGCCAGAGGGTACCCATACCTGAACCCGCAGCTGCTCTGGCTGCAGCCCCAGGGGTGTTTTGCCATGACAGGGAATGTTGCCCAAGGCCTCCCAGCAGGTCCCGGGGCATTTTCACTCGCTGCCTCCCCCGGTGCTGAGCGCACGTGGGTTTGGGTCATGCAGAGTCACAGCCGTCCCCAACCAAAACGTCAGGGAAGGGTGAGGAGGTGGCTGCAACATCAGGGAGGACCGACCTCCTTCCACCGCCTCGCAGCGTGTTCAGTCCCTCCTGATGGTTTTAATCAGCACTGTCTTTTTTTTTTTTTTTTTTTTTTTTTTTTTTAAAAAAAGCACTTTTAGCATTTTCAGGAATCCTTTTAAGAGCTTTTAATGGGGCTTCAGATTTGAAGAAAAAAATCTTTCTGAGCAACCAAGTCCAGATTAAGTATCATTTTAAATTCCTTATGTTCGCTCATGGCGTTGCCAGAAACGTTTCTGTTTTCCCATTATATTCCAACTGTTAGTTTCAAAGGAAAATTAAAGCTAGCAAGAGCTCAGGGCCCTTAGCACAAGGACACGTCCCCGGGTGAAGCATGCAGCAGTTCCGGGGGTTTATGGAGGGCAGCAGTTTTACATCTGTCTCAGCAAAGATTGGGACGGGGTGGGGAGGCCAAATCCCCACAAATTTTAGGCACCCACCAATTTATTTTGGTATCGTTTGTCGTATAAAAATCGTAGTCTCATTTTAAATAAAAGTAGTTGCTCGATTGTTTGGCTAATTTGTATTTATTTCTGTTCAAGCATTTTCAGTGACTTAAAGTTTTCTTTAGCTTGAAAAAAAAGTTTTTTTCTTTTTTTATTTCTCCCTCTTACTTCTCTTTTTTAATCTTCCTTGTTGAAAAGGAAAAAAGTGGGAGGTAGGAAGAGCAGCTTTAGAGATTTTTTCCGTACAGGTTAGAGGAGGAGAGTTCAGGCCCCGCACTGCAGACATTAAGAAAGCAAAATTCCTTCCCTCATTGAAAACAAAGTTTTATCTAAATCTGCTTAAAAGGCATGGAAAGTGCTAGTTTTCAAGGTTTTTTAACCAAAAAAAAAGAGGAAAAGAAAGGAAAAGAGATGTTCCCAGGCTTACATGGTGGCCCGTTTGGAGAGGGCTCTTTATGCAAGATGCTGCCGGGAGCGGTGGCCGGGTCCCTGGTCCCGCAGCCCCGGGGGCTCCGTGCGCAGCCGTTGGGAGCTGCTACCTGCTCCGGAACCGGCCTTGTGCCGGCAGTTGGGCCCGAGGGTTTTGTGCATCGGGCCGGGGCACCCCAGCGCCCCCCCGCTTAGATGAGGCCATGTTACGGGCCGTGGCACTGGTGCCACCTCAGGTCACGGTGGCGCAGCAGCCGCGTCCGCGGGGGGCAGAGATTTGGTTTTTCCCTTGAGTATCGGCCCCAGGAGGTGCGGAGCGTGGAGGCGCTTTGCCAGGGACCAGGCCCAGGTGCTAGGACTAGCCCGTTGCTTCACCACAGGGTTTGCAGAGGGGTTGCCTGTCTCCCCCCTACCCCTCTACAAAACACACGCAGAGCTTGGAGGTGGCCACGTCCACGGAGGTGCCCATCCCAGGTTGCCTTTGGAGCAGAGCCCCTTCCCTGCATGCAAGAGAGCTTCATCATCATCATCTTCATCGTGCTCATGGGGGCTAGCGATGGGATTCTGCCATTCCCCTGCGATCCCCCCGTCCTCGTCCCCCCCAGCCCCGCTCCGGCGCTGCATCCGCGCGGGGCAGGCCTAGGAGCAGACCCATTACGGGCATGTTTGAGACAGATGTTAAAACTGGCCGTCTGTTAGCTGTGGCCTCGGGGGGTTGCCTGTGGTTTCTGCTGTAGTCATGCGTGCTTCGTTTTCAGATAAAAGAGCCAAACTGTTTCACTTCTGGTATTTCCAGCCGCGTTTGGATTTATCTGAACGGAACCAGGCATGCCTGCATTTGAGTGTCCCTCCCTCTGCCGAAGAGCTGGTACTTACTAGTTCTCTCCCCTTCCCTTCCCCCTTCCCTATTTTCTCTTTCTCCTTTAGGTCCAGGCCTGGCCTTCATCGCCTACCCGAAAGCCGTGTCCATGATGCCGCTGCCCACCTTTTGGGCAATCCTTTTCTTTATTATGCTTCTGTTGCTTGGACTGGATAGCCAGGTGAGTGCATTGGGTACGAGAGATGGGGGTTATTGCTTGAAACATGGGACAGATTGCAGAAATCCATAGGGTGCTTTCTGCAATCAGCTGGGTGACCACCTTCATTAACACTCACTGTAAATAATAATAAGTAGGAATGCAAGCACTGATGGCTGCCAAGTGCCAAATAAAAGCAAAGTCATTTAGAAGGTGCAAAAAGCACAGATTTGAGGGGTACATCTGGGGTAACTTCACTACCTGGTAGAGGGGAAAAAAAAAAAAAAGTAGCCTCTGTCATCAATTCTCAGAGACCCTGAGCAACTCGGCATCCTGCTGGCTCTCCAATACGGCTCCGACCGTCCTAATCACACACTGCAGTTAACTGGAGAGCAAGGAAAAAATGAAAAGTTCAGGGATTTAGGCTATTTTTCCCAGTGGTTGCTTGAAGGAATGTTGGAATAAATAGCACAAAAGGACCCTGTAAATCATTTCTAGATAGTCCACTTGCAAGGAAGCAGATGTGACCAAGGTTTATGCAGTGACCACGTGTTTGAAATTGCTTGATTTGGGGGGGGCAACAGGCAGCTTTCTGCACTCAAATGGAAAGTAACTAGCATTACTAAAACTCCACTGACAGGGGCAAAATGTTTGTTTAGTCTAAATCCTCTCCCATATGAAGAGAGCTCTGCAAATGGATTTTTACCCATTTGTTGTGCACTTGTCTTACATTTTTGATATTCCATTTGTCCTAAATTGCTCTTTGTGACTTAATTTTTGAACTGCAGTGAGCTCCTTTAAATCTCTCCAAAATGAATATAAAAGTGCCCAGAACTGTTGTTCAGCAACGCTGTACTTTGGCAAATTGGAAGCTGTCTAGTAAATTTAAAAAGCTTCCGACTGCGTAGAATGATTAAAACTAATTGGAGAGCTTAATTTCTCTCTTCCAATCCTCTTTTCTTTGTTGTTTTCGGAGTGCAGTCAAGCAGGTTTCTGGAATGCCAGAGCGGTTTAAGATCAAATCAGACCAAAGGAAATGATTGCATTAAAAAAAAAAAATGCCAGTTTCAGAAGTCACAGTAACAAGATAGAGGACAACAAAATCTGGTGACCTATTTGCAGAATGGATTGTCATTCCTAAACAGGACTTCAGCTCCAAGTCAAATGGACATAGTTATTACAGGGGACTTCTGGGCACTTCAAGAGCAATCTAGATAGCGGATAGAAAAAGATATCTTGTCTTGAACGCTGCGTCATAAACACCCTGTGATAAAGAGCTGATCGTAAGATAATTTAGTTGCTGAAAGTGAAGGTCAGCTCCACAGAGGCTGCCTTGGCTCTCCTTGACACCCTCATGTTTTCAGTGAACTTGGTGCTTTTGCCTTGGGTAGGGTCCAAAAGCGAACGGGAGTGACGCCTGCAAGCTTAGAACCTGGCTGGGGGAAAGGCAGGGCCTGGCCAAGTGAGCTCTCCCTTCCTCTGGGTATTTATGCGTAGTGGGTATGTTTTGAGTCACTTTGTTTGCATTTGTTTCTCTAGTTTGTTGAAGTTGAAGGACAGATCACGTCATTAGTTGATCTGCACCCATCCTTCCTAAGGAAGGGTTACCGACGGGAAATCTTCATCGCTATAGTATGTTTCCTTAGCTATCTTCTGGGACTAACTATGGTGACTGAGGTAAGTTATCTGGATTGTCTGAAATTGTCTTCATTTTTGGTCATTGTGTAGATCAATTTACACTACAAATCAGACAGCACAGTAACAGCCACTCCAAAAATCAGACCTGTTTAGATCTCCACTACCTCTTTTATCCCTAGTTCTGAAAGTGCTTTGAAAGGGAGCTAAATGCTCCCCCCTTTTCAGTGTGAGGAGTAGAGAACTGAAATCTCATTAATTTCAATCCGATCTAAGGTACTAATCAACTTCAGTATGAATATTAACATCTGGCTCCAAATGATGAAACGCAATGGCAACCTTCAGTAAAGCAGATTAAAATCCTATCCAGTGCATGCAGGGAAAG
>NW_010589259.1:50280-61086 GCF_000705375.1 Tinamus guttatus | reverse complement strand
AAGAGATTTTAATCTTAGTTACACAGATCTGAATCAGTTATATAGCCTTGGATTTATTCTAGTGTAAACAAGACTGGAATATGTTTTAGTGGCTGCACTGCTGTGATATTTATCTCCAAAATAAAATTCAAGACAGATTTTAAAAACAACTGGAAGAGGACAAGTGTGGGAGTTAAAATAGTACCTGTAAGAGCCATGCCTAAACAAACTCATATTTTGTGCAGGTATATACAGTTCTATGTGGTGAGAGCAATAGGTCTAGCAATTCAGTAAAACGACAGACTTTTCTGATGAAAAACAGTCCATTAGGTTCATAAATGAGAACCCTCCTGATGAGCTGACTTGCATTTTTAGTTTTTTGGAGCCATTGATGTTAAAGACCTATTATTTCTTTACACCATTCATTTCTATAAATGCCCATCCTAAAAATACTTTTAAGAAGGAAAGACTTAACTGTTTCAGTCGATTATACTAAGTGGCTTAATTTTGGTTAATCGTCTTCTCGTTTAGAGTGCTTTCTATAGTAAACAACCATATTCTCTGGGGAAGGTAATGCCAGGTGTTTGCCTTACCTAGTTGCTTGACATTTCTGCTTGTTAGAGAGCAGTCATAAAGATCTGTTAGTTGATATTACCTGGCATAAACAAGTACCTGGCAAGCAGCATACGCTGTTCACAAACATATTTTATTTGGAGCTGGGCCTAGAGTGCTCAGAGTTTTTTCCTGCTGGATCCTAATCCGTGATGTATCTCTTTTACAGGGTGGCATGTATGTTTTTCAACTCTTTGACTACTATGCAGCTAGTGGTGTATGCCTTTTGTGGGTTGCATTCTTTGAATGTATTGCTGTAGCCTGGGTTTATGGTAAGTGTGAATCCTTTCATCCAGTACCTTTTGATGAGTCAGTGACAATTTTGCTAGCCAAACACTTAGTAGTTAGTCATTCCACTAGCTTCTTCCCAGCAACAGATTCTTACCATAAATATAAATTTGCAGTCCCCTTTTGGAGGCAAATTTGCATCTGGGATCAAGCCAGCCCTCAATGTTTGTCACACACACAAAAAAAGATTTTTTTTTTCCATTGGTAATTAAGAAAGGCACAATTAAGCATTTACATGTGTTTTCAGAGATGAGAGTTGAAAGATTGGCCAGTCATGAAAACTTGTGTTTGTCTCTCAAAACAAATTATTTTCAAAGCTGTCTGTGGGGGTCAAGCCAACCAAATAGAAAATATGAAAAGAAAGCCAGTGGAAAGTGCACTCTGTCTGTTATTTCCAGGAGATGTCTGAGATTTGCAAGAGATTGCCAAAGTCTGACAGTAGCCCCATTTGCTGCTTGTGGCAGTAGCTTAGGAGGGATCAGGAAAGTTTGCAACTTGTGACTGGTCATTTCCCTAATTCCTCACTCCATCTCCTTAAAAAAAGAGCCAAACAAAACAAAAATATTCTTCATTTTGGATCAAATTTCCATAGAAACTGGACGTTCCTTTTGCTGTTGTGTCCTTCCCATGATGGTCCCTCCGGCACATACAGAGACAGTTTGGCAAGTGGAGTGTGTGTGGTGGACGGTGGATGGCAGTTTCTAATCTGGTCTCAGAGGGCTTCAGATGAGCATCCTTCTTGGGCAGGATGTGATTCTGCTTAATCCTTAGCACAATCCACTGTCTTACCCCATTTTTATATGCAGGATTCTGATAAATATTTTACTGTCCGTTACAGGCGCTGATAATATTTATGATGCCATTGAGGATATGATTGGATACAGACCTGGTCCTTGGATGAAATGGAGCTGGATCGTGATCACACCAGTTCTCTGCGTGGTGAGTACTGACCCTGCTGTTTTAAGTCTTCTGTGTGGCAGCTTTGAGCCTTCATCTCACCACTCCTCTTTAATGCAAGGCTGCTGCATTCAGAAGCTTGAACACAGCCTTCAAAGACATGACCTTGGTTGATGGTAGCTGTTAATATGACGTCTCTCTGCTGTGCCTGTGCAACACATAGCAGACTAAATCTGGGAGTATTTTTCTGGGCAAATGTTACCTTCGTGACACATATAAGTCACTCTCCAAAAAGCACTCACTGCGCTAAGTGAACAAGACTATGAAGCCCTTTTAATGAAAAGATCGACGTAGTCTGAAGCAGATGCTCAGCTTGGTGTATATTGTTTGCTGGGGAGAACATCCCAGTAAGCTCTTTGCAATGTCCAGCAGGTTGTTTAGTCCTGAAAAGCCCGAGGAAGTGTGCTTGCTCCACTGGTTTAAGATATGTTTTGTGTCTGTCAGCTCTGCCTTTCAATGTCTGGCTTCCTTAGGGCCAGCGATAACACTAGAGCTCAGCATTATTTCAGCATATTTTGAGCCTCCCTTTGTTTTCCCTTCTTTTTCACACAGGGGTGCTTTATCTTTTCTTTGGCCAAGTACAAACCGCTGACCTACAACAAGGTCTACACATACCCAGACTGGGCAATCGGCCTGGGCTGGGTTCTTGCCCTTTCCTCCATGATCTGCATCCCTATGGTGATGGTCATCCGCATCATACAGTCAGATGGGTCACTCATTGAGGTAAGAACCACCCGAAGGAGCCTACTTATGGGGCAGAGACTGGTTTGGATGTGGGACAGCAAATTCAGGTCTGAGTCAGGGTGATGGGGGATTCTCTTTGCATTAGGCTTCTTCTCTGGGTGATTTGCTTTAACAGACACTTGGAAAAGAGAGATCCCATGTTTAGGCAAAGTAGCCCTCACCTCTCCTTATTTTAAAGAGAATGGGGTGCTTATAGGGTATATGGGCCACACCATGCTACCTTTCCTCATCAGCTCAATAAGTTAGACCATGACTTGACCAGGCATCTCACTTTTCTGTACAGCTGTCCGTATGGAGAAAGGGAGCTTTAACTTGCTCCGTTTTATACAAAATAAATGCAGCAGTTGGAGAACTGGCACTTGGTCCAGGTAGGGCAAAGTTGGATAGATCTCTACTACAACGAATGCAAATAAGACTGTTAAAGATCACCTGTCCTTTTGGCAAACAGTAGAAGCAGAACAAATGCAAAGCCTTCTGTCCTCAAACAAACACCAGATGATTCTACTTGCCTTCCGCATCTGCAGTTTTCAGCTTGGCAAATTGTTGCCTTCATGTGCAGACAAGCACTCAAAGACTGTGTGGTTCACAAACCTGGCCTTCACTCTAGGGTCTGAATAGAAGTCAAGTCCCAGTGCCAATGTGCCTCACTGCTTAGCTTTTCTAATGGATCAAATCAAAAGACTGGATCCAGGTTCCCCTTAGCTTTGGAAAATTTGGTTCAGATTCAGACTTGACAGTGCAGATTTGTTCAAGTTCAGATTTTTATGCAATCTCTTGTGTTTCACATTTCAGCACTGGTTCTCCTGATCTGTTTTTCTTAAAGCAGAAAGTTTTAGAGGTTGTGCAAGTATTAAACTTAGCACTTCTCATCTGAGGTTTCAGTTTAGTTTTGTTTTCCTCTAGTGAGTTGGTCTGAAATGCAGAGAGGATATTGTTGGAGGAGAAAGTGGGATAGTTTGGGTTAGGAAAAAAAAAAAAAAAGAAGAAAATGAAAAAGGAACATTTCCTGGAGCACAAATACTTGAATTTGTTTTCCTCTAAGTGTTAATAGTCTTTTTCAGCCACAGCCAGAACATTTTCTTGAGTGTTTATTTTCCCCATCTATTGAGAGACAAGTCTAAAAGTAGCCAAAACACTCCACAAAAAACATGTTAGGAAAGGGAAGAGAGTAAACACTGGTCAGATGCCATTTCGTTCGTCCTTTGTGAACAGAGATGTAGGAGAGAAGTTGCCACTTGGCCAAGAACCGCTGGGCTGAAAGGCAGGGTTGTTTCTGAATGAGGCAGAGCAGCTCGAGGAGCAGCTGCAGCCCAGCAAATCCAGCGCCCCGCGCGTGTCCTCGGCTCTCCCCGGCTTCCAGCCTCGAGGCAGGATCAGTGCAGAGGTGACAACTGGGTTTTGCCTCCTCACCTGGGCTTTCTCTCTCCTTCCAGAGGATAAAAGCGGTGGCTGCCCCCAAGGAAGTGAATCGGTGGTCCAAAGACACGGAGAGCGGCACTCCCTTCTGCCCCAATGGGACGTCGAATGGCGGATTGATCAAGCCAACTCATATCATTGTGGAAACCATGATGTGAGCTCTCTCTGTGAGAGGATAAACCTGCTTTAACTGCCGTTTACTAACCATAGATTCTCATAGGACCAGGTTTACAGAGCTTTATATTTGCACTAGGATTTATTTTTATTTCTCACAGAGAAAGTTATTTTTTGTGTGTGTTTTTTTTTTTAATATTTTGTAAGGTAATCACAGCAGATGTCTCTCTGTAGAGGGAGAGCTTTCATATCAGACTAGACATATTACAGGAATTTACTATTATTGGTTTTTTTAAATATATATATCTTTATCTCTAAATATTATACACCTTACCACTTGAATTGATTGTCTTGCCAGCAATATATTCAAGTTTCAGAAAGCAATTTCAGGTGCTGGTATGGTTGGGAGCAGGGTAACCTACAGAACACACAGAAGAAGCTCTGTTGAGAGATTGAGGAAAAAAAAGATCCTGTTTCTAGAGAATTTTCAAAGGTGTAGTATTTCCACCCTCTGGTTCAGTTGTGGTAAAGGACAGGCTTCGGGGTCCCATTGGGAAAAGGGTATTTCCATAGTTTTACATATGTTTTACATAGTCCCTTAAAAAAACATAGAGCTGGAGCAGCTGGAGCAGAAAGACTGAGAAGGAGGCGGAGAAGTTGGGTGTCAAAAGGCTCACACCCATCCAAGAGAAGGAGTTTAGGAAGGCGTTTGCTGGATTTGGAATGGTTCACTTTTTTTTTTCATTTTTTTTACTTAGGTGACATGCCTGCTGTTTGTGCATGAGTAAGGAGGTTGAGGAGCTGCTCCTTAGTTTGCAACATGGCGTCCTTAGCTGAGGTATCGCTGGTGTAAACTTGAATTCTGCAAAAAGAGACGGGCAGGCTGCTCCTGCGGCAGCGCGGGTGAAAAGCAGCACTGTGTTCCTGGTGCTGCAAACATTTGCTTTGTCTTTGGTTTGCTTGTTAATTATTGGACTTCAGTTTTCGGGGGAAAAAAAAAAACGAAGAAAATCTCTTACGGACTCTGACTGTTCAAAGGTGAACACGAACCAGATCATTCCTGACAGTAGGAGCAAAGCCACTCACCCAGGCTCACCGTAACTCGTATTTGTAACAACACATCATTAATAATAACAGTCATGAAAATAATAAGTCAGCAAACAGATGCTTTTCATCTGTGTGTCTCAAAAATATTCTACCTAGGACAGTAACCCGAATTTGCTTTATTTATTTGTTTGGGTGTTTTGGTTGGGGAACATAAGGACTAAGTACCCTGTCCCGTGTTACTAAGAAGTAAGAGTGGATCTGGACACAGGTTGCCCAGTCTCCTCACTTGTCTTGGGCCAGACTGTGATCATTTTGGGTTGGCAGAAAGGGTCAATATATTTCTGAGGCCTATGCCTAGGCCTTACAAGAAGAAATAGAGCTCAAGGGCTTTTGAAGCAAAGGAAACACAGAACATTCAAAGACCTTTTTTATTCGCTCACAAAGAGCAGCATACTGTTGAGGTTAGCCTAAGGAATAACCACTACAAGGACTGTGGAAAAGGAAGTGCAGAAAGCTGAAGTGAGGAGCTAATGCCATGGGGATCTCCTCCCTGAAGACTGTCCGAAGGATGGACAAGCCTCCCCTCTTCTTTTTTCTTCTTTTTTTTTTTTTTGTTAATAAACCTAAGCAAGCTCTGCTGGGAGCAGGTTCTCTGGAGAAACTGCCTTTCCTCGTGGGCATTGTATTTGAGGGAGCTTTTTTTCCTTCTTATGATACCACAGTTAGGCCAGCCAAAGGTATATAGAGGGAATGCTTCATCAAAGCAGGGTTTGTATCTGCTTATTTTACTGTCAGCTTAGGCTGTCGGGACAGGCTTTGTCATTTAAACAGGAACATATCCAGTTCTTAACATTCCTATGCAGTAGTTTTATTTTTCTTTAATGCCTCGTGGACTAACTGGCCACAGCAGCACAACTACTTTTCGATTAACTTGTTGGTATTACTGTAAAAGAGAAGGGATGATTTAAAACAAAAAGAGATGGACCAAAGCAAAGCAAAGAAAACCCCAAGGTAGCTGCATCTACACTTCTTTGTTCCTTTTTTTTTTTTTTCCTAATTTGAACTTGTACATGGCTTTTAATCAAATGGCTGAGTTGTAGAAACAAATCAGCTGCTGCTGTTTTGCTGTTGTTTTCTGGTTTTTGTGTTGTAAGAGTTACAAATTAAACTTTTCCACGGCTGGAGATGGCTAATACTATATTTTACCTGCTGGGCCAGTGGCAATAGCCGTCCCAAGGCCTGGAGGAGCTCACTGGAGAAAATCGGGGTTTTTTTAGTTAAAAACAAGGAAAAAAACCCTGTAACTGTCAAAGGCCCAGAAGTGGAAGGTAACTTGTGGTGGGCTTGGACTCGGGCTCTCGTTCTGGAGTTACAAACAGTGCCCGCAGCAAACAGGCCCCCTTCCCTGGTTAAGGTCGAGTAGCAGGTTAGGCATCGAAATAAATGGTTTGAGGAGTGCAGGTGAAACACTGATGCTCGATATTTTGTTTGTTTGTGTTGATATGACTGCATTTGAGATTTGTTTGCACATTAGTTTCATGCTGTATAGCTGAGACAAACTTTAGGTTTTAGGGGGGGAAATAAACGGTTTGGCTACGTGAAGAAGGTCCCTGGTGAGCCAGGGAGCTGGAGCGTTGCGCTGCGAACCAGAGGGCTAATACTACACCTTGGAAAGAGACCCGAGAGCCAACCCGACCCCAGCCCCAGCGCGGGGTGAACTGTGCCATTGAAATCAGCCGCTTCCATGTACCGAGGGAATCGCCTTGCACTTATGCAACAACCCCGCCGCGGCGGGCGCTGTGCGGCCGGCCCGGCCCACGGACAGCAAAAACTCACTGTTTCGGGCAAATAGGGCCCCTCTCCCTTCCCCTCCAAAAAACGAAAGATTCTTTTTGTTATCTCTGGGTTTTGAGTTCCAATGAGCACATTCACCTTTTTACAGTTCTGGTTTTTTTCTAACACTTCTTCTCAGATTTCTGATATTTTTTTCTTGATGATAAATTTGCATTTCAACATGATCCGCTGCCAAATTCATTAAAAAGTAATTTTTAAAACATGTCTGTATTTTCTACCTATTTATGATTGCAAATACAACTGATTTTTCCTAATTTACTTGTTTAAAGTATTGTGACCTATTTTACCTGTTTTATGTAAATGAGGAACTCGATATTAAAATATCATGACTAGTCATAGATGAACTGCTTTGGATCCAGGGAAAAATGAGTTTAGCTTTTGACATGAACTCTTCAGAACCGAATCACTGAGTTTCAAACCAGAATAAAACAAAACCGTGCCACGCTTTCTCATCTTTCATGCACCTTCGTATTCACAGACACTTCTGAGCTTGGAAACGGCAGGTTTTCAGCAGTATTTATTTCCAATTCAGCTGAAATCAGGAGTTATTAGACATGGCAAATTGATCCCACATAATTCTCAGTCCTGTTCCTTATCTTTCTCAGCTTTCCAAACGTTTTTTCAGTTCACCTGTCACTAGTTATGATCTCACTGAATGGGCATCTATTGTAAGAGACTTTACCAGTAGTCTGTATTTCGGTATTTAAGCAGTATGATTTCATAAATAGAACTGTTTTTTATTGTCGTTGTTATTGTTCTCATTCTCCTTTTTAGCTGTAGTTTTCCTTTTCATCTGGTCCAAAACAGATCCGCACTTAGAAAAGTCCTCTTTAAAATGTGAGACCCCAGGGCCGCGCTGTCCTTGCGTTCGAGGAGACGCCCCGAAGGCCGCGCGGCTGCTCCGGAGCGGGGCCTGCGGCAGAGGGACCGCGGAGCGGCCGCGGGGGCAGCAGGAAAATGGATTTTTCCTGCTGCTCTTGGGGAGAGGAGCAGGAACCTGGTTGCCCCCTGCTCGGTGGGACAGGAACAGCCTTTAGCAAAGCCTTTTTCTGTCCCCGTGAGGACAGCGCGGTGGCCGGGGCAGCCTACTCTCACTGCAGATTGAGCTGCAGCCACGTAGACGTTTCCCCTGGCCGGGCCGTTCCCTGGGCTCCTCGCGGGCGCCTTTTCCTTGCGAAGGAGCCTGGCAGGGTTGGGGAGGTCGTGTCACGCTCCAGGCTCCCGCCTGCTCCTACCCACGGCCGAGTTCCACCCGCGGGAGAAGGATTTGGACATTGGAATAACTGATTCTTCGCTTCCACGGCCTGTGGTCGCTGCGGGATCGCAGACGGAGGCGTAGTGTATATAAGGTGTTAAATAAGCTGTGTATTGAATGGAGTGGACAAGTTAGCTCAGCAGTTCACGTATGCTTGGAAGAAAGATGCCCCCCACAACATACCCAGGAGATTCAATGCAAGTTGCTCACTTACTTTCAGTAAAAAGTAAATCTGTGCTTAAGTAGAATAGTATGTGAAGCCTTCTCCCCATCCACACACACGCAAGTAGGGATGTTGCTTCTGGTCCTGGCTATGACTTCAAGTTTTGCTGGTCTAGCCAGGATGTGGATTGAGAAAGTTTGGGCATTTCTGACCTGCAAAGAGCCTACGTGCTGGGGAGCCCCAACTACCTGGTCTAAGTCAGCTGTGCAGGGAGAGGGATGCAAAAACCACTGACTGGTTCCACGGCTGCACTGAGGGAGCCAAGGCCAAAGCCCTGGGGGTAGATTTGTAATCAAGGATGACCTGAAGAACGAAATAGAAGGGTTCGATCGAGGCCTTCGTGTAGCTGGCTACAAAACAAGCTTTAACATGAGCAAACGGGGCCTCTCAGCGCCCGTGCTGTGGTCACACACCCACCCACACCCCCACACACACACCCCACCAACATCAATGGGCAATAGAAGCTGACAGGAAAATTTGCCCAAGGAAGACTCCCCACGTAACCCCCGCGAGGCAGCGCTGGACATTGCCATGTCCACCCGTCCCGCCATGGGTCATTGCTCGTTCCAGAATAAATCAGTTCATGGACAACAGGGCCCTGATTAAAAAAAAAGAGCAACAACAAAAAAAATTTGGAGTTGTTCGTTTCTGGCCTGACCTCCTTGCCCTGCAGCGCAGCTGTGTGTTCTTGCTGCTGCTGCTTGGCTGTCATTGGAAATAATCAGAAAACTTGTGAGAAGTAAAATAATCAACAAAAAAAAAAAAAAATCACCAAAAAGGCCCCAGTGTTAGCAGCAAGGGAGAGCGCCCAGAGGTGCTTCCTCAGCACAGCCTGGGCAAGGTGGTGCCCGACTTGAGAAAATCGGAAAAGTGGGGAGGGAGGGAGGAAAAACAAAAGAAAAATGAAGAAAGTAAAGCCAAAGAGCAGCGTGTGTGTGGAGGGAGGCCTCACGCCTGTAGCGTGGTACATGTCCGCATGATTCATAGTGTTCCTAAATCTCTTTTATCTGCTTCTGCATTGGAGCTGTTGAAAAGTTTATTTTTAATTATTGTTATTACTATTCAATATATAAAAAAGTGGAAAAAAGTTGTTGAGAGGTTAAAAAAAAAAAAAAAAGGCCCCAAAAAAAAAAAAAAAAAAAAAAAAAAAACAAAAAAAAACAAAACCCACCCGTGGGGGCAAGTTGAGTGCGCCATCTCTCAGCATTGCAGCATCCCAATACTGTTCTGAAGTGCTCGGTGTACAATAGGATGTTGTTTCTCTCCAGTTTAATGTTGTGGTTGTTACCTGATCCATTTCCAGGGACTTCGTGTTAGACGAGGTGGTCCATCCTGTTTGATGTTTTTGCCTAAAAAAAAAAGTTTTTTTTTTTTTTTTTTTTTTAAACTTAAATTCTTAGTAACTGTGACTACAGTAACGTGATGAGTAGCACATGAGACAAGGAGGCTCCTTCAGCGACGTCCTTCTTAAAACCATCATCTAAACTTTTTAAGAAATTAAAAAAAAGAAAAAAAAAATTAAAACTATTTTTAAAACTTTTTGTGTGAGTGTGTGTTCCAAAAAGGAATATTTGTATTTGAAACCAATCCTGGAGTGTAATTTAATCCTAAAACCCTAGCCTTTGTGTATATGGTAAATGTTTGTATTTTGCAGTTCCTGTTTTGCTTTTTAGATAAATAAAATGTATATGGATATTTTTAAGTCATCTTTGCTTTTTTTAGATGAGTTTGTAATCACCTTGTAACAGAAAATAAAAACTTTCCTTTTTAAACCAGATGTGCTGCCAAGTGATTCTGTTAGCCCACTGAGTCACTAGACTCTAATTTTAGACTTATGTACTGTGTTTGATGCAAAATTTTCTGTACAAACACACACCTGTGTGTGTATATAAAAAAGGGGGTTATTTATAGGTATATGTGTATACATGTATGTATATATAAGTATATACACACACATATAAGTAAACATATAGTACACATATGTGTGTGTGTGTATATATATGTGTGCTATATAAGTATGTGCATACACACACACGCACACGCACACACATCCCTGATACCTACACACGTTGAAGCAGGTTCCTGCGTTACCTTAGGCCGCTGGCAGCAGCCCCAGGTGCTCAGTGGTGCAAATGCAGCCCAGAGGGGAGGAAATGTTATTTATTTCCCATTTATGTCCCTGGTTTCTGCCCAGCAGGGCTTTGTTTTGTGGGGTCGGGGGGAGCTCGCAGTTTCTGCTGGCTGAGTGGGGCTTTGCTGCGGCTTTGCCATCCTGCCGGAGGAGCCAGCGCTGCCGAGCCTGGGCTGGCCAGGGCAC
>NW_010589259.1:17705-47058 GCF_000705375.1 Tinamus guttatus | reverse complement strand
GTCAGTGCCGGCCCCGCGGCGCGGGGACGCGGGGGCTCTCCGAAGGCTCCGCTCCGTTTAGGATTTCGGGCACACCTCCCAAAGCACTTGGCACTCGCCAAGAGCGACACATCCAACATTCAACAGAAAGGCAGCCCAGAGCCTAATTAGCTTCTTGTTCATTCTTGCACCATCTTTTATTTGAAGCCGAGAAGGAATAATTGTATAGCAGCCAACTGGCTAGAGACCATAACAAGCTTAAACAAGGTTTCCCACAGCGCTGCCAGTTCTCCAGTTACCTGATGTACATCATATATTGGCCCTCATCCTAGTGCCAACAACCCCCGCCTAGAAATTAGTGACACTAAACATCTTTCTGAGTGTTTCCAAATATGGTCACAATATCTGCATTTCCAAATGGGGGCTGTTTTTCCATTGGATTGCACTTTCTCAGTTGCTACTTGAGCTGCCCCAAAGATAAAATACTTGTTTTTCATCCCCATAAGGTTCCTCTCCAATCTCCAAAACTTATCCTGCTCCTATGCCCCTTTCTGGTATTCAGATATGCCCAAGTTTTATTTACTGCTTTTGACCAGAGTTTGTATTCATTTTCTGCCTCAGTCATTTCAGATCAACTATCTTTCGAAGAACAATATCCATGAAAAACACTTTGCTTGAAGGATGTTTCCTAGAAAACTCTTTGAGTTGTCAAAAGGCATGCAAAGAACTTCATGAACACCACTTAACTCCACAGCGGGCTAGATAAGAACAAATATTGGTCAACACGGTCTGGTTCAACCAAAAAATCACTCTCCTAAATAACAGGAAAATGGACTCGGAGCAAGGCGGAAAGCAACAAAGCTTTTTGTTTGCCTATTTTTAAGCTGCTACAGCTCAAAAGGAGCAGGACTGGGACAGGCTCTGTATGGAAATGTTCCTTGGAATAGCTGTAGTCTAGAGTTCAAACCACTTTCGCTATGTAGTGATTTCTTATTATCAAACAGGTCTCATTCAGAGCATGGTGGCTAGATGCTCACCTAGTTGGCTAACTATTACCTTTCATTACAGTTAGTTGCCAGGGATGGTTCTCACTTCTCTCTTCCTCTCAGCCACTCATTCACTCCGTCCCAGCCTCCAGAACTGCATTTTGCATTTATTACCTGAAGGACTCTGTCATATGGCTTGAGGCCACACTGATCTGCCGGTCCATCCGGACGGACCATATTTACATAGACACCTTTTTCTAACAGGCCATCTGACACACTGAATCCAAAGTCTTCACTCTCTGGGTCTTTGTGGAGCGTCATCTAGAGGGACAGAACCAGAGAAGACAATTTTTAATACAGGAGAGGCAAGAGGACACATAGAGGGTTGATGGCCACAGGTGCTGTGTGTGGTACAACTTTGGCTGCGCATCCCGTGCACATGCCAGACTGGCACATGAAAAGTTGGTGTGCTCATAGGGTATTTTCAGTGTAGTCTGTTGAACAGGCAGACATGTCACACAGCCAGAATATCTAAACTGCTCCATTTTATTCAACAGCTCTCTTCTGAAACTTCCTATCAGTAAGTGTTGACTAACCAAGCATTGACTAACAAAAACTGGATAACTTCATCCCTCTTCCCCTGAAAGCCAGCAGACACAGATACAGTTACATTTTGGCCTCATCCAAGGGTAAGATGCACTGCCAGAAGCATATCTTGCCATGGGGAGGCAGATGGAACTGCTTCCCAGTCAGCACTGTATTCCTATCCCTGACCTTCCCAGGGCTGGGGGTGCATCTCTACTGCTGAGGCTCCGGTGCTTTTGGCTGGAAAGCCTCACACCTAGACTGTCTTTCAGGAGGACAGTGCCCAGGGTGACATATAGCAGCAACACAGCAGCCTGCCTGCCCTAAATCCCATTTCCATTGGTGCTGGCCAGTGGGAAGAGCTTGCACCCTATAACATGCTTAATTACGCACTTCTCCTTCAGGTATGAAGCTATTTTTAAGGACCTATATACCATTCTCTGAAGCACAAGATTGAATAAAACATGAAGGAGTTGTTTTCCCAGCTACCATAACTGCAAGTTTATTTTCTAAAGTCACAGCAGGAAAGAAAAAAATCAATCCAATTCTTTGAAGCAAGAAAACCTCAAGATAAGGGGCCCAGTAAATGGTGCACACTACTAGTAAAGGGCCCAAAGGTCTCCATGGGGATATACGTTGCCCTTTCTCACATCTATCTGTAAAACCAATTAAAGAACTACACTATACAGAGATCTGGAAATCTCATCTAACAAAGGCAACTCAAACATAGGTTTGAACTAGGTTCATGTTGTAGGTTTGAACTACCATGAGCACGACAGCGAGGAATGCCACGACTATGTTCTGAAGACAGGTCCTTTGCCGTTAATCTGACTCTCTGGGAAACCTTTCCTGTAGATCTTGGTTGGGGCCAAGCAATACTTTGGCAAAGAATGAAGAAGGTTTTTCACAGGATTGCAAAATACCCAACACCTTTTCCCATCAAGGTACAGCTGGGCCACTGCCAGATCAACCCTCTGCAATACAAACCTTGTGAAACTCAAGAGGGGTAGGGGCCATGATTTCCTGTATCTCCTTCTCAATCTTCTTCATGTCCAGATTCCTCTCGTTCTTTTTGGCAGGGGAGCTGCTGCTCTCGTTCTGTCCCTCATCACAGCTGGAGTTTGCTTTCCTCAGCGGGCTCAGGCCCGACTGGCTGACAGAGTCCATGAGCAGCTTGCTGCCCTCCAGGCCCAGGTTGTGCACGCTCCCCGTCATGATGGATGCCTGTGGGACAAGGGCACAGAGTCACTCTGCGGAGCTAGGCAAGGGCTCGGGCAGCAAGAAGAGATGGATCTCATGGCAACAAAGAAAGCATAGGTGGCAATGGGCAGGACTTGTCTGGGGCAGGAGCCTCTCGACTCGCTCAAGAAGGACATGGAGAGCGATGAATATCCTGATGCCGCAGTGCTCCCCAGAGGAATTGGGGTCTTCCCAGCCTACCTGTCTGGACTGCCGCTTGCAGTCGGTGTTGCACTCTGCTGGCAATGACCCAGACAAGTCTCTGCTGAGGGCTTCAGGAAAATTATGTTTTTATCTGTCAGTAAGTGGAAGTCTTCACTGAGCAAAACCAAGCTAAAAATATGAAATTAAGTAGCTTTTTGAGCCTGGTCATCCTTGACCGCATCCATTGTAAGATGTCCCTAAGTAGATTCCACTCTATATGACAACACTTTCCGTTAATGAGATTACATTGATCAAAGCTAATGAAGGAGTCAGGAATCCAACCCGTGGAACCCTGACCACCTTCAGGTCATCAAGTCCATTTAAACTGCATAAGGAAAACCATCGTTTCAAAGTCCAGGCTCTGAAAGTCTGCAGGCCCATTCAAAGTCAAAAGGTAGGAGAAAGAAAAGTAGGGAGCAGATAGCATTAGATTAGCTCTGCTCAATGTGGCAAGTCAAAGCGCAATTGTTCCTGTGCACAGAGGAAATATTAACTGATTAAATCTCTAATCAAGGCCCTTCAGCTCTTTGCTTCCGGCTGAAACAAAGGAACATAAAGCCAATTCGTGTGGCAATACGAAAATGCCAGCACTAGCCATGTTATCCTGGGGACAGATAAAAAACCTCTTAGTTTTACAAGTTTCCTAGCTTTTCAGGGCTTCATACAAAAATCATTTAATCAGCTTGAGCCTGGGCAGAGCTCAAATATGGGCCACACGCTGGAAGGATGTCGAGTTACCAAATACTTCAAGAGCAGATTAACAAACAGAGGGGTACAAGGCATATTTGTTCATGACCTCAGGCAGCCTTGAAATCCCCAAGGACACTGTGCTGCACAAAAACAAGTGCCCTGGAGAACGCAAAGGTCTGTGTTGGCCATGCCACCATCCCACCTCACAAAGGGCAGATCTAACGTCTTGCTAATGCTACAGCATTCAGCTCCTTCACTGTCTTTAATGTGTTTAATCTCACAGGATTACTAACAATTTGCTAGGTGCTTTGAGCTCAGTGTAATCAGCACTCCAGAAAGGGCTGCTCCAGGGTCCTCCAGCCTCTGGTCACCCCATGTTCTTTTGGCCCATATCTTACTTTTACTAAAACTAAGAAGCTAGAGCCCGTCTCTAACCCAAGCCTTGTGGGCTGGGGGTGACTGCAGGAGTATGAAGTATGCAGTGCAGAGAAGGGCTTCAGAACCTGTCTTGGCAGAGGTGAGACTTGCCCTGAGCTGCTTGGGCATCCACATTGTCAGACCCCGATGTTCAAAGGGCACAGGTCAGGCATCTCATGAGCAGAGGACTCCCGATATTCAGCTAAATTCTGCCGTTTCAGAGCTTGAAGGGGCCAGTTTTCAAACAATCTGAGACTGCTCTGAAATCATGGGAATGCAGGACCTTCGGTATAGAGAGAGTCCTAATGAGCGTCACTCCTCACACACCATCTTGTAGAGGATGACTACATGGACAGGGAGAAAGAAACTAGTGGTACTTGGGTTTGATAAAAGGGGAGTTGAAATTCATTACAATTCTGCTACAAACATAGCAATTTCCCTTCTGTCCCCAGAACATTCTAAAACGTTCTAGAAATGTGCCAAAAGCATCAAATCCCAGAAGGAGCTCTGCTTTTTTCTAAAATTTCTTTCCATTTGTTAAAACCTTACAGCTGCCAAAGCTCCAAAGCCTTAAAAGAGCATGACTCAAAAGCCCATGTATTCCTGCATCACAAATTCTTGCTAAAGAAAAAAGGAAAAAAAAAGAATTAGCAGAAAGATATTTTTCTTTATCTCAGCATTTCTCAGTAGCCAAACAAGCCCTCTCTTTTACACCAAGATGACACCCATTACACACAAGAGAACCTGCTATGCATGATTTTGAAGTTTTGGGTTTTTTTTTTTTTTTTGAGTTCAGAAAGTGTGTGTGTGTGCATGTATATGCATGTGTATGTGTATGTCTTAGCAAAATTAAGTTCAGAAGTTTATGCAGCTGCCTTTCTAAAAATACATGAAGGTTCAGGATATCAATAATTGATCAAGGGAAGAAGTTGTGCTGCTTCTTTTTCAAGTCAGCCTTGTCTTAAATAGTTAAGATAATAAAGACACTGCATTTCGTGCTTCAACACAATAAATTTCATTGTGACTTCCTCCCCTACTTAAAATTGCTAAAGTTCAAGGAAGAAAGAACAATTATTAAGTTCCTGATCATCAAGATTTTCACAGACAGACCAAAGCAGGGCTTCCCTTTTCCGCCTCTTTCTCTCTGAGGATTTAGAAGTAGGCAATTGCTTAGGAAAGCCTGGGAGAAGGGAGGGCAGAACAGGGGGAGATGATGGAGATCACCTCGTGCATGGCTTGGGATTGAAGAGCACATGAGCCTGAAGTGCCCAGCAACACCATCTCCAACACCAACCTTGCATATGAGGCACCAGTCAAGGGAGCTACGTTGGCCACCAGCCACGTTTTTGGGGTGCTGGACACATGCCCCAGCCTTCCCCGATCTTCCCAACAGGAAGAGGGAAGAGAGGAGCTCCCCAGGCCCTGTTCCTCCGCCTGCATCGCAAGCCATGGGCTGAGTCCATCCCCGAGGACTCGTGCAGCTGTGTCCCGCCGCCAGCCACGCTGCCTCGCCAAGTCACAGCGGGGATCCCGGTGCAGAGATCCTGCTCGGTCGGCGCAGGTTTGTTCCTGCTGCTCAGCAGTCCCGAGGGACACCTTTATTTGCATCCCATGGCTTAGAATTCCAGGCTCCCCATCCTATAACCGGACACAATAACATGACCTCCAGAGCATTTTGGATAAAGAAAAGAGAAAGTGGTTTGCGAAGAGAGGAAACACCTTTATTTCTGCAGGAAGCAATTACTTTCTCAGATTTTTCCATAGGGAAGGCTGGCTGTAAAGCTTCCAATTACCCATGTCACTAAAATGTTATCCGGTGGTGTGACAGCTGAATGCAAGACACATGTCGAGCCTGTCTATATTTGAAGTAAGCCAAAGCTTCAATCCCAATGGATTTTTGGGGCCCATTTTGCTTGGCCTCTAAGTGCTTCTGACAATCAGTATCTCTTTGCAGGCAGAGGGTTTACCAGTGGCGAGGGGAGCTTTGCCAACAGCCACATGAAGATTGCTGGCCAGCAGCAGAGATTGTGAAAAGGAGTGTGGAGTTACCGGTGAGTAATGCACGTAATTCACTGCCTGATGGAAAAAGCGCATGTAGGCAACTGTCTAATGAGACATGGTTATCCATTAGCACAAACACTTAAATAGATTAAACTCCAGGGTAACTCAACCTCCTCTACACACCACTGGCAGCACAGGGATGCCACGGTTCATTAACAGATATGGGGAAACAGTCGAGCATTTATGGCAAGAACAAAACAGAACAGCAGCAAACGTGGAAAATGATTTACCTCAATCTCCCTCAAAAGCTCAGACTGGCCGCATGTTTCCAAATCCTCCAAAGCTTCTCCAAAAACACGCCAAAAACTATCCTCGTGAGTGGTCTCAAGGCCGTTTTGGCGGTTGGGGTATCTGTTGTAACGTAGGAACCAAACATTGTCAGCACTCTTCTGCAGCGGGGTGAAAGCCGCGAGGCTACAGCAAGTGTCTCACCAGTAAAAGCAGAGACTTGAAGAGTCTTCATATACAAAAGCAAACAATATGAACTTTCAGACAAGAGTCCGAATACGAGACCTCCATGCATTTACTAACGGGGCAAGAGTCCTTCAAAGGAAGAATTTAGTTGGTGTAGTAATGTCAAAGTTCAAAGGGTAAATTAAAAAGTGCCTGTAGGAAGATTGTAGGTTTAGGAAGACGTTTTGGTGAAATAGAGAAGTGAAAGAAAAAAGGATGCGTTATGGGTAAACCAGGAGCCTCAGAGACTGTTAGTACAAAGGCGGATGGGATAGAGCTCAGATCTGAGACACAGAACACCTGAGAAGAGAGAGAAAAACACAGAGGGTAACAGACATGGTGAGAAAATGATAAATACATTAGGTCTCTATGAGAGTAAATAATGCAAAGATGTATATAAAAATGATTGCCCTGGGCTGGACAAGTCAATGCACACTAAGCCAGCAATACCGACAGTGTCAGCGTATAACCCATACAAACCGAGTTGCATTTTCTTTGGGCTGTGATGGCCAGTGAAGTGAGATGTTACATTCAGTAGGTCTCTTTTTTGCTACAAAACAGTCATTGCACTTACAGCCGTGTAAAGATTGTCACCAGGCCTGTCTACAACAGAGAATAAGGACAGAGATAACCTCTCTTGAACTTGTACAAACACATTAATGTGAACACTGCGAGCGTCTCGCCGGGGAGTCAGCCATTTCCCACCCTGGTAGCTTTAGTTTCTCTGTCTCTGAACACAAAGCCAGGCTCATTTCTCAGTTTTCTAAAGGAAATAGCAACTAAACACTGCAGTCCTCTGAAGGGACCAGAGGAGTACATGCCAGCATTGCTCAGATGTGCTTGTTGCACAGCCGGCTCTGTGCAAACCTCTGAGCTACAGCACTTGGTCTAGCAGGGGCTCTCCAAGGAAGTTCTCTGCAGCATTAAACCAAGTCATGAAAAACTCATCCATCGTGTCACGGGGAGAGAGCCCGGGGCACAGTCACATTAGAGTAGCCCTCATGCATCTCCTACACGTCTTAGTAGTAGCTGCATGAACAAAGCTCCAGCTCTGCAACATCTGGAGCACCTCACGTGGCTTATGGCAGGTCGTTAACATTGCAGATGGGGGGATGCATTCACCCGAGCCACTTAACTGAGCTGAAACATTTTACTTGAGTCTAAAAAAGTTTGAATTCAATTAAATACATAGTAACACCTTAGGCTATCTGTATAGCTCTTTTTTTTCCAGATCTGTCTTAAAGCTGGCCCTGATTTGGTGCAGCCTTCAGCATGTGCTTTGTTTTTCATATGCTGGTTTAAATGGGAGTTCTTGGTGGGCATAAATTCAAATGCACACACTTCACCTCTTCTTTGGATCACGGCCTCACAGCCTGGTCTGCAAAGACAGGTATTTGGCATGGCTTATTGTATTTTAAATTCTCTCATCAGAATCAACTTTCAAAGGAAGAGCAGCCTTTACCCCAGGCAGAAAGGCCAAAAAATACCCAGCAAGACTTTACAAAAACAAACCAATCCCCCCCGCCCCAAAAGGGACTTTTGAGTCTCTCCCCTTACTCATTTCCTTCCTCAGCTCTCAGGTTTCCAAAAAGGCAAACCTTCCTTCCAGTTAAGGGCTTCTTGCCTCTCAGATCAGTAATATAACAAACATGTCCAGGATTCGGATGAATCGGTACAGGCTGTCACACCACTAAGTCAGCAGGTTTTTCCAGGCTAAAAAGCAGCTGGCACTGGATGCATTTTGTTTTTCTCTCTAATAAAAGGGTTCAGTGGCACGAACCATTTCACTTGCACTTTGACTTAAGGGTTCAGAGCCCTCCTTAGGGACACACCGGGGCTTCAAGAGCTCAAATCTGCTAACTTCAGCGCTCAGCAGCCTCCCTGGGAGGGCTGCTCAAGATCAATGTCCTTTGCGAGGCCAGTCCGTGCTGAGAGGCAAAACAAGAACAAACTATCAGCTGCTGCCAGCCTTCCTGCCAGTTTGATCATCTTTAAATAGGTGGAAATGGCCATGAGATGTTCTAAGGGGTTTGTTTGGACAAACAAAAATTAAAAAAAAACTGACAGTAACAACACGACACACAAAACTATGGGGACTCTGGAGAAAGTCGAGGATAGGGTTCGTTACAAAGCAAGGATGCCTTTCCCTCGTGCACCACTCAGTGAGGGACCTGCCTGGCCTGGAGAGGAAGAATGAACTGGCAGAATTTTCACCCCAAGCCAAGGGCAGCTGCAGCCCCTTCGCATGCACACGCTGGTGGAGCAGTGGGTTGAGGCGGCCACAATTTTAGATCAGACATACAACAACCAACATACTGGTCCACCAAGAGCTTTGCTTGGCCTTTTTGGTTTTTTGGTTGTAGAGTTGCTGTGAAGCTGCATCTAAAAGTGTCTGGCTCACACAAGGAGGGACAGTCCTGTCTGTACCTGTGTGTTACACCTGAACTATCAATACACTTAGGCTTTTACATGGCAGCAGCACAAGAGCCTGTGGTCCCCACGGCTGAGCCCGAACCAGCTCCAGCCATGGGGTGGCCAGGGCACAGGCCACAGCAACACCTGGGCAGCCTGGCTAGGGAACCTGGTCCCATCCCAGGTCCCCTCCTCACCCCTGCAGGATGCCAAGCCCGGGAAACCACTGCCCTACTCACTGCAGACTGATCTGCTCCATCACCGTTCGGGTCCCCTTCATCCCCATAACGTCACCAGCAACGTTCACACTGCCGTGCCCGCCCTGCTCTCTGTTCCTCCAGCCCCTCCATACCTGGTGGGCTTGTCCCAGTCATCTTCACTGAAACTGCCATCCACGTAGGGGTAGCTTTTTCTGGGATCCCCTGGAGGGGTGCTGTTCTTCTGCCTGCTGTGTCTCCACTCATGGGGGTGAAGGGCTATACCAGCAGCCTGGGGCACGTATGCACCTAGGGAAGGCAAGCCAGGGGGAAGAAAAAGGAAAACCACCGGTTAGAAAAGGCAGACAGAACAAACCACACTGACCCAGAAGGGTCTCCTTCCCCAAATCCCAAGTCTGAGGCCATTTGGATCACACATTGCCAGTCTTTCAAAAGGGAACCAAAAAGCTATTCCTTCCACCTCTGCTTGTTTTGACCACCTCAGCGTTTCAGGAGCTTGTCTTACAGCGTCCCCTTGCTCCCCTTTTCGGTAGTTTTGTGATAGGGATCTGTGTGATCCTGGAATTATTTGCATCCATAAATACAGGTCTTACATCTTATCTTCCACCTCTGACCTTAGCTGCTCCTGTTTCCACCCTAAAGCAGAAACAGAAATTGTACTATTGCAGCAGCCACCTTCGGATACAGTGAATCTTTTCTAGGGTAAAAGAAAGATGCAGCCAAACCTTCCTCAAGCCAAACCCACTTGAAAAACTTTCTAGGAAATATCTTGATTCCCAATAGTCCTTTGGACTTAACAGGCACTGTGGAAAAACTGTAGTATATAGGAGGACAACAGCATAGAAGTCACATCTGAGGGTATCTAGAGGTAGCCATTGGCTTCTCTGGGACTGGTGGCAGCAACAGGGACTGTCATGGTCAAGAGCCAGCCCTGATCCTGAGAACTGCCAGCCAAGTCCCTGTGGTTGGCACAGACCTCCCCACAGCCCACTGCCTTCCGGATCCGCTGGTGCAGGTATGGAAAATAGCTTTAGTGTCATGCACGTGCAAGGCAGGGAGTAGGGGGAAAAACTCTGCTTGCTTGAAAAAAAATGGGAGTCTCATCTGTATTGGATTCGATAGAAGACTAATATGAATCGTTAGGGTGAAATCAGACAAGTTTCAGTCTGTCCTCAGGTCCTGCAAGCTGCAGCTGGTATTAGTCCCAGGACACAAATCTAATGCTACTGCAAGTCACAAAATCTCCAGGTCTCCTGAGGAGCTGCCTGGACAGACACCTCCCTAAACAAATACTCATCAGTAATGCAAGTATCACGTACAGTGGCAATAAATCTTCCGAGTGCCCTGCTCTTGTTCTTCTGCCTGTTCAAAATTTCAGAGAAACCCTCACAGCCTTTCCAAGAAACATCCTGCACTTCCATTACACCCTGTGCCAAGCAAACAGGAAGAGGCAATGAAGAAACACGTAATTAAAGGAGACTTGACCTCCCAGACAGCTAAGAGCACTGGAAATACCCAAGACAGTGCCAGTATTTTCTTTGAAAATGCCAAGGCCTGTTATTTCTCTTAGTTGAGTGTTTCCTCTCCGTGTTTTTAAAGGTTAGACTGCTCTGGAGAGCCCCAGAAAAACTCCTGCCAACACTTTACAACCAGCAGGAGCATTAGCTGCTTGCTGCGTCAGGAGAACAAGGCTCCTGCGTGTAGGAAGGGCCCTGCAGTGGGTAGGAAGCAGATTTGCCATGAGTGCCCCTTGGGGAACCCATGGGTACGTAGCAGGGCGCCATGGATTTAACCTCCTCCTTCCAGTCCTGCCTCCACAAGCATCTCTCTGGGAGAGCTGCTGCCGAATCCTCGGGATTCAGAGCCACCTGGTGGCATGTTCCCACCAGAGCCTCTCAGCACCCTCTCCCAAGCCCTTCCCAGAGTTGCTTCCCGCAGCATAAAGCTGGGAATGAAGCTAGGAAGCACAAGGGCGATGTGCCTGATCCATTGCTCCCTATCTGGAGAGTCAACGCCAACCTCTGCGTTTCCCACAAGCTCTCCCTGCATCCTGCCTGTCCTGCCCGGCAGAGCTCGCCCTTCCTCACCCATGTCCCCCCAAAATTCCTCTTTCCAGCCAGCAGCAGCAACACACAGTGCAGCAAAGTGCAATTACCAGAAAAGATGAGAAAGGTCCCAAAGCAAAGCTGCCCTCTATAGATATTGGACAACTTGGCATCAGTTCCTCTCCGCAGAGCTCTGCGTTCAATTACTTGCTCTCCATTTACCAGTGAAAGCAATCACTTTGCTAAACCCAGTGTTCAACTTGTGCTACCATTCAATTAGATGAAGAAAGACGGCAGCATTTTGAAGGCCACGGCCTCTCCTTAACGAAGCCTCTACTTTCATTTGCATTAATGAATTAAGACTTCACCAGAAAATTAAGTAAGATGCAAGCGCTGTGAAGTGACACGCCAGCACGGTGCCTTGTTTCTAAGTCAGAATGCACCAAGGCATGAGCTCTGCTCAGCAAAGTGAGGGTGTTGTGTAGTATTAGTTGTTTCTTGTAGTATTATCTCAATTATTTTGTTAAATGAGTACTTCTAGTCAAAAGAAATTCTTGTTGAACATTTTAAAACATCCAGAAGAAGATTAATACATCCCACACAATTTCTTTGGAAATGAAAAGTGAGCTATGGACCAAATATTTTGTAAGACAAACGGAGGGCAAGTATTTCTTCTGATTACATGAATTATAAAGTGCTGTCAATGGTTTTAAAAATGCTGTGAACAGCATGATGCCACATATGGAGGAACACACTGATAAAAATATAAATCAGACACATCAACACAGAGCACCACACGAATGCATTTTAGAAGGCCATCTCCTTGTTGGAGCCAAGGAGCCATGCAAGTGCAGGCAGATCAAAATCAAACAGATCCTCCAAGGAGGTCAGAAGTCTCTGCCTGTCTTCACACAGGCTCAGAGATGTCTAATGAAGGAGGACACTGGCTTACCTTGGCTTCCGTAGCTGGCATCGAGACCTGAGCCATCCCAGGACTCCATAGCACTGTCCACACTAGGAATTGTGGTAGAGTAAATCTCAGACAGCTTGCTAGTTTTCTGGGAGTCTGTCAGTTCATCTTCTGGGTCACTCACTTCATTTATGCTCCCGGATTTCTTGGGGTAGGGCTCTGAAACCACAACACACTGCTTTACCAGGCATGAAGAGCAAGCAAGGGAAGGCTTCACATGAGAGCCAACACAAGTCTTCCAAAGAACCTCTTTAGCTCTGCAAATGTAACTGAGGAAGCTCTGGGCATTATGGTAAAATGCATTTCCTACGGTACTCTTACCTCACACCAGACTGGAAAACTGCCCTAGAGAATCTCTCACTGAGTAGCGAGGCAGCGCAGGCCCTCCTCACCTCTTGGGTGACTCAGATGAGAAGTGCGTTCAGCCAAGGAGCTTCTGGCACGATCGGCCTTTGGGGACAGCACCCGAACCACGTCAGCAGCACCGAATCTGAGTGCTGGCTATGGACTTCATACTAGCAAAAGTTTCAGTGACATCCCCATGACAATGCAAACTAGTCCCAAACTACCATGGCTGAATTTACAGCCCTCTTCCAAGACTGTACAGCCTCACATCAATTCAGGGCAAACCACCACCTCTCCAAGAGTCTCCAATGCAGCCTCAAGAAAACAGTAATGTTCTTAGGCCTGATACTCTGAGACTGGATTTCCTCTGATTAGTGATTGGAAAATGAAGGCTGAACTTGGATGATGAAGCTCAGTCCTTCTCTTACATTATTTTACTAACAATAGGCCATGATTACCATTGTATCAAATTCCCTTTCAAGCAAAAGCTACACAAGGAAGGTTTCTCAACACAAGCATATCTTTGTACTGGATATTTTAAAGCTCTCAAAGCTTAAATATGCTTTTAGCTACCCACACCTTGGATCTCCCATCCTGGACCTTTGACTGACTGAGTATTAGCTGAAATAAAGAGTCCTCTGAAGACTGCATTTGTCAACAAGGATTATTTTACTAATCAAAGGTCAATGTCCTGAAAGATCGTGTTTACAGTTGAAAGAACTGTACACCTTGAAATTGAATTGAGAATAATTAACACAATATTACCTTGAAATTTCAAGTACACATGATTCATTCTTAAAAGGATTAACGAGACTCCAACTGCCACTTGCATGTCAATTATTTCACAGAATGACTGAGATGCTGCTAAGTGTCAGCAGGGAAAAATGATTATTTCATATTGAGAACAAAAAAGCTTTGCTTCAGGGAACAGGACTGGGATTTCTTTAAGAGGGATCAATTCCTCAGTTCTGCTTCTACTTTGCTAAGTCACTGTGCCCTGGCTAACTTTATTTCTAAAATATCTGCAATGCCACAGATTTGTAAAGTGCTTTGAGCTTTACAGATCAGAATTGCAACACAAGAGAGCAATGCCCCTTCTCCAGATGCAGGACAGAAGTCCCACCATAGGCCAAGTGGGCTAGGAAGAGCTTTATCATCTGATGCCATCCAGTTCCTCCCGCATCGTAGCCACTGCTTGGGTAGGTCAAGCCAGATCCAGAGGCTGCTCAAGTCTCAAGCATGGCACAGAAAAAGATAGAAAACACTGGCTATGGGGAGACACAGAAATGAAGGCCAAGCTCACTATTCACCTTCTGAAATGGAAGAAAAAGCACATTTGCCTGTGACTTTGCAGAGGCGGTTTGGGGATAAATGTTTGTATTTCCCCTGGTTTCTCCCATTCTCCCTCCCTTTCCCCAGGGAAGCGGTCTGCGGTTCTGGATCAGCTCCTGCTCCTTTGGTACCACATCAGGTGGGACAGCTTCGAAGCTTCAGGGAGCATGGCAGGGAAAGGGGAAGGAGGATTCCAGAGCCATCGTAGGTTGCTTTGAAAGATGATCTCAGGAGCATAAAATATTCATTGCCGATTGCTTTCAAAAGTTTAGATAAGGTCACTTTTCATTTTTCAGTGGATTTCCCTTCTCATTCAAAATTTTCTTGCCCATTTGGGGGTTTTGTAATTACAACATCCACAGCTCTTCTACTTTTAAAAGCAGATTTCTTTACTTTTTTCAGCTTTGTCTCAGAAATCCAAAAAATGCCCTTCTTTTCGCACTGTCCCCAGCCTCTCCTCCCTGCCCCAACCATGCTGCCTTGTCTCACCTGCCACCGACAGCCAGGTCCCCACACACCGATGCACACGGGGAACCCTACAGCACTACCTACTTCATCGCCTGGGTCCTGGGTGGGGTAGACTTGTGTCCTCCCACCCCAGCCAGGCTCCTGAACTCACTTTCAGTCTGTTTCTTGATCTTCAGCGTTACCGTCTCTCCTGCCATTTGGAGTAGGTGAATTGCTTCACTCAGCGGCTTGCCCTTGAGGCTCACGTTATTAATAGCTAATATCCGGTCACCGACATGGATGGCTCCAGTTCTAGAGAGGAAAGATGTTGTTAGAAACGTAGCAAGGCAATCTGCCCTAGCGAGACAGGCCATTAAGTTCTTGCTTCAAGCAATAGCAAATTAACTCTCAGTACTTTAAAATAGAATTGAGACTCATGACTCGCTTTCGTCTTGGCACTGTCTTCCAGTGATTCCCTTATTCACCATCACTAGCAGGAATCTGTTTTTCCCCCAGTCTTTCAATAGTGTACAGGCATATACATATATGTGTGAACACAGGCACACCTTGGCTCCTAGGACCTTTGCAGACTGGGACTTTAGACCAACCTTCATTTAGTTTAAATTCATAACCCTTCAGCACCAAAGGGGCTTATACAACAAGTTTTCCCAGTGTGTGATGTCCAGAGATCTTCTTCACATGAGGAAGCTGAAGGGCATGTTTCATACTGATGGAAAGAAATGAGAGATAAACCTAGAAACCCATAAACAAATCCAGTCCAATAGATTGCACGTGCAAGCTGTGAGCTGACACAGATGCAAATCAGCTCATAATATGTTTAAAGTTCACCCCTGTGCAGCGAAATCACGGCGATTTTCTCAAGCAGGACCACAGCACTAGAAGAGGTTACAGCATTTTGATACACAACTCTTCCCCAACGCTAATGTCTGCAGCACATATCCAGCCCCAGCCCCAGCAGCTCCGCAGGGACGGAGCACTCTGCTTGCTGGGCTGTGCTCACTGCAGTGATGCTGCAGCTCCCTAATGACACCAAGCGAGAGCAGTGATTCTCCCTTTCTGCAGCAGTGCTATGATGTTTAGCTAACAGGAACCTCTGCTGATTGAGTCAGGAAGAGCCACAAATCTGGACTGTCTTGTCTTTTTGTTCATGGCCTCTTGTTTCATGTTCATGGCAGCATGCATCTCTCCAAGGTTATATTTAGGTCCTTAGGAGAGAATAGTGGATTGCTGCTCCTGCAGGAATGGGATTTCATATCCTGTTGCAGGCAGAACAGCTAGTTATCTTTCCCCCAGACATGGGACTGTTTCAGGGAGGACCAAAGAAAGACTACAAGTGTGCCACTGTGAATCTAGCACAAGCAAATCAAACCAGAAAATGTGGCCAAAGAGCAGGCAGAGCTGTTCAGCCTCTTCCCGTTGAGATGTCAGGACAGCAGGTCACGATGGTCCCAAGCAGCCACTAGATGTCCGTCTTGTACCACCCAAAGCCCACGGAAAAAGCCCTGAGGAAAACTTGCCCAGTTCAAACAAACTACAGATCAAACCAGAACTAGAGGATTTGTCTTAAAAGTTTCATCTACACAGCCGAAAAATATTCTTAACCACCAGCACACTAAGGTGCACTGGTTTAACATTTAAAGAGCTCTCCCATGGCAATGAAGGCAGTCACTGATCTTTCATGGGAACCCATCTCCTCCACCCTCAACGGCAGCCTGACGTGTCCCTGTGACACAACCGCTGTGCAGAA
This sequence comes from Tinamus guttatus, assembly GCF_000705375.1. Next base: position 30,907 of record NW_010589259.1, on the reverse strand, counting down.
CCTGTGAAAGTCCCTCAGCAGGGGGAAATACAAAAGTGATTCACGAGAAAGGTCACATCTAAGCAAGATCCTTCTTCAAGGGGGAAAAGGAAAATCAAAATCCAGGCCCACCAACGGAGGTCTCCCCCTTGACCTCCCAGATAATTCACACATCAGTGATGTGTGTCCCAAATTACTCTTCAAGAGCAATTAAACTGTGATCAAACCTAACTATTTGTCCCTATCCTGAGCATATATGCTTAGGGAAGAAAGAAAACAAGTGCCATGGTCCATGCTAAAGCCACCCCCTAGGCACCTCAGGAGGAGTGACAGGGTGACTAGCTCTGCGGCTTGACAGTAACCCCAGCATCCTGAGCTGCCTCTGGAGCTTTCTATAGGATCAGACACGTACAGGAAGAGAAACGCTCAAGGTCAAGATAAAACCCAAGTGATCTGAATCTGGAGCCTTTTCAACTCCAACAATCTGTCACCCGCTGTGACAGACGTGTGACAGGTCCTGGAGGACACTCTGCCTTCCCCATTGCCGGGAGAGCAGCAGGAGCTGCAGCGCAGGCAGAGCAGCCCCATCAGCAGGCACCAGCACCCGGGCTGCCCCACTTTGCCACTGCCCAGACATGTGCTGTGCTACAGCAAAACCCAGGGACAGGCACGGATTAAAACTGCAGCCTCAGGAAACCTGGACATCCTCAGAGCCTCTGGCATGGGGAAGGGTATGTGATGGCAGGAAAGGGACATCTCTTCACAAGATCAAGGGAAGCCACTGCTTACTGCTGCTCCCAGGAGAAAAACATATAAAATACCATTTCAGCGGAAAAACTAGGCAACCTTTCTTGCAAGCAGACTTCACCGCAGCTCTCCTTCCCCACGGGGAGCCAGGGTTACCTGGAGACCTCCCCACAACGCTCCATCCCCAGCTGCTCCGCTGGCAGGCACCGTTTATTAGTTAGACTGCTAGGGTGAACGTGCTAAACAATCCCATTGCTCTTCTCAAAAGGCTTTTTATTTCTTGCTTAGAACCAGTTACTGATCAAAATTCAGCAGTGCTGCAGCACTTGCCTGCACTATGCTTCTGTAAGGAACAGGCATTGACATGCAGCTGAGTTCAAAGGAAAAACAGAAAACAGCATTGCAAAGGGCTCGGAGAGCAACGAGGGAACGAGACTGTCTTCTGATGCCTGACAGCATTTGGGCTTCCTGTCTTTAACCTCTCCCACGCGGGGCTGCAGATGCAGTGCAGAACTGCCACAGAAAAGTCTCAGATATTTTATGGACCTAGCTGTTATTTTACAGGAAAAAAATGAATCTACAGGGGTGGGCAGTGATACAAAATCCCCAAAGAGAAGAACCACTACTGGCTGAGTCCATCCCTCTTTCTTACTTCTCAGGATACAACAAAAAAAAAGTAATGGAAATGTGTTGCAGTGAAGGTGCTCTCAGCCAAGGAGCCGAATGCAGAACTCTGCACTGATTTGTTGTACAGCTCAGCAGGAAGCTGGCCTAGAATCAGGAAGAATCAAAGGATCAGAACCTAAAATCAATCCTACCCAAGGCTTGGCATTTTATACCTACTTGCTCAGAGGTTTTTTGCTGCCATTCTGCCCATCAAGCATCAGACAGTAATTGAACCCTAAGAGAAGAGTGACTCAGGGCTGATGAAAACATCTATTTACAAGTCACAGCTATGGTATGGATAAATTAAGATGCAGCATATGACTACATTCCATCTTATATTGTGAGTAATGTCCTTTAAAGCCCATACACGTGTATGCATTCAGACACACGATCACACAGTCGACACATGCGTCAACAAATTCTTCTGCCCCCTCAGCCTTACCTTTCTGCCAGCCCACGCTTGGTCAACCCCGAAATGACGATAGGATCGAAAGGTTCCTCTGTCCCAGAGATGGTTATTCCTAAGGGGCCACCATAGCGCTTCAGCTCCACCGTGTAGATAATTGCACCGGTTGTCTCCTGCTCATCTGCAAGGGAAAAGAGGAATACTGAACCTTTTAAATTGATATATGAAATAGGTCACAGGAAAGACAGCATTTAGAAGTAAAAGCCTGCAGTCTTTGGTTGTGCTCTGACAGAACAGGATTTTAACCTTCCAGGCTCCATTTAAGGGCAGCATAACAAAAATAGACTACAATCAATTGGAAAGTGGTGACCAGACAGGCTGCAGCCCTTATCTTTGTTGGTTTGCACTACCTATTGGGAAATGTCATTAAAGTGGACAGGCACCAGTTTGCATCAGGATTGCTATACCAGAGTTATCTTCATCCTTCCTAATCTTCAATTTGACCAGGTCTTCACACTGCCTTAAAATCTGCACAGCATCCTCCATGGAGCAATTGTCGAGTCGGACGTTATCAATGGCTAACAGCTTGTCTCCCGGCTCCAACGTGCCAGTTCTGTGTGGAAAGGAGAAGAAAACTAAAAGTACATTTGTATTAGCCTTTCAGATCTTGTGATGCATTCAGCTCTGCAGGGGAGATGATGACATTAGCTTTTTACTCTCCTGGAGTAAACTCCTAATCTTTTCTGGGAAACCAGCACTAAGTCGGGGGCAATTATAACTTAAAGGAAGGATGTTTGCATAGAGCATGCATCGACTCAGAATGAGGCAGGAAAACTAGTTTACCATCCTTATCTATGTGGATACACAGCCTGGGTAAGGTGTATAGCTCTCAAGAAGGGCCCCTGACACGTATTCTTCCTTTTCTGCAAGCTCCTGCACAAGCAGCCCTCCACCAGCACTGGCCTGTCCTGAAAGCCTTGCTCCTGAGGCACTGGGGTCAGAGGTGCAGTTAGTAGCAGCTGAGTTATCTGCACTGCTGCCCACCAGTGCTCTCGCTCCGTGCACCCAGGCAGAAGCCGAGATGCAGCAAACTGCCTGATGGGCCAAAGCGCCTCAGGGAATATATAGGGGAAGCCATTCGTCACGCTCCTAAATGAAATATAGACCCCTCTGCTATAGGAGCAGCACCTCTGAAATGGTGCCCCAGCCCCTTCTCCATTAGCTCAGCTTCGCTTACCTCAATACAGGCGTCTCTTATCCCAAACCCTACTGCAGTTTAAGACAAATCTCTAGGGTCAGCATTTCCTTAGCTACTGACAAAACCCAGACCCTGTCACTGCGGCTTAGGCTCCTTTCTATTCTTGTTACTGGGCTGGGTATTTTGCATTGGGTTTGGCAGACAGTAAATCCTGCACTCACCTATGTGCAACGCTGCCCTTCTTGATGTCAGAGATAATCAAAGGCTCCCCCGGCTTTCTGCTTGCTGCTGCAAAAGATACAGACAGATAAGAAACTCAGGATTGAGCATGTAACCTAGGAAGGAGACAGTTAATGGGGAAAAAGGAGCTAAGGAAAAAAAATGGGGTAGGAATTTATGTTCCTTTGGCAAAACAATGCTTCACAGTTGAAACGTGGCTTCCCTGGAAGCCACACCAGGGAGGGAAAAAACAAATCCCAGCAGAATTCTGTGGGTTACCATTTTCTTTGGTCTCCTCCTGAGCAAGGGGAAGCCACACTGAGACCAACAAGAAGAGACAATATTTCCTCATCCCAACACTGCTAAACAGCCTTCCCCTAATATCTCTAACTAGAGGCAGAGAGCGAGTCTATGGCAATTAATCAGTCATCCCACAGTATTGCTGCCTAGGGAATATCTGCTCTCAGTGCTGGGCCAACAAAAGCCTCTCCATGGGCTTGCAGTAAAGGTTCGAAAATTTTCCAGGTGAAAAATAACCCAAGACAAAATCCACAATGGCTTTTTCTTCTCGGTTCAGTTCCTCAGGCCACCGGCTCTTGCAACCACATAAATCACAGCATCGGGACCACTCTCTGGGCTCTTCAAGATGCACAGAGCAAAGCTGGCCTGCAGAAACTCATGCAGGTCTCCTCCCAGTGCTTGGGTTTGGCCTACGTCAACAAGGCAAATCACTTTTTGTGGAAGTAGGTCCTTTCTCACATGGACTCAGATTTTTGTCAGGCTTAGGAGCCCAGAAGATAGTTTAAATTTGCTCCAGTGACTAGGAGAAAGCTTCAGAAACCAAAGTGAAGCTGGGAAGCACGGGGTGGGGAGAAACTCCAAATGAAAACACCGTTTCACAGTGCTGACAGGGCAGCGATAAAAAGGCAAATTCATCAATACTGTTATTTACTTTTTATAAATTGCTTTCTGTCTCTCACCACCTCTGCTGGGATTCTGGCTCACTTGGCATTTACTCTATGATGGATGAGGAGGGCTGAAACACATGTCCATTTTGTGTTTTTAATAGAATGCATAATGACTCCTATTGGTAAGTTATTCCCCTCCAAGGAGCACCAGCCCATAGCTCAATGCCTCAATGCTTCTACCAGATATAAATGCCCTCCGTTATTGATCAAGCTGAAGCAGCATTCTGCCAAAGTATAATTAAAAAAATTGTGATAATGTCATAAGAACACATTTACGAAAGCAAACATTTATAAAAGTGGGAAAAAACAAACAAAATCAGAAACTCAATAATTTCAGGATAGCTAAGCAATGGGAAAAGGAATAAAAGAAAATATGAATTAATTAAAATAAAGCAGCAATGAAAATCAAATCCCTTCTACTCAACTTTTGCCTGTGTCATTTATTAGTTTTAGCAACAGGTGCATAAATTATCAGTGCTTGCAGCAAGCAGGACATTTCACACCACTGTGGCCATATTTCCTTTCAAAAACTCCAGCTAGTAAAACCTGGATAGAATCTCTTACTTCTATAAAAGCACCTCAGTAAAGGGGGGGTCAATCTCACTTGCAGCTGCTGGGGAGGGCAGGGGTAAAACAGGGCCTGCTGCAGCCTGGGCTTCGCTCTGCCCGGCCGGAGGCAGCTCCCAAGGGAGCCCAGCGCCCACAGGCTCCATCTGCCCGGCTCCCAGATCCACCTCCCTGCTGGGACAGTGATCCCACTGCTTAAATGATTTAATAAAAGTTATCTACGTACCCAAATTCTCATTTTATCATCTACAGGCAGTTATAATAGCTACTCCTTATCTGTAACACTCCACACTGAGGGCACAGGGATTGATTTTTTTTGATATATAAGGGTAATTCTACAAATATGCTATATAAAGTATTCACACAGAGCCCAAACAAGTGCTTTAAGCAGGGGCAACTTACTGTAAGGCTGCTTGTTTTGATGTTAATGTTTGAGACTGGTGTAGTTATCTGCTTGGTCAGAGGCAGAGTGACAGCATGATGATATAATTCACTAGGGGTCACAAGGAAATAGCTTGTATGGACTAATATATGAAGACAGAATCAGGATTCAATTAGCATTTCATACTTGCTACCACATTTTCTGGATGGTTGGTCAATAAGCAGCCAACTCTCTAGTCTTTTGCTGCAGTTTTGGCCTTGATCCAGCACAGGACTGAAGTATATTTTAAGTTTATGTATATGTATTACTTAAATGATGTGCTGCAAACATGTTCAGCAACCAAAAAGATCTAATCTTTCATATTGTTAAAATATGGCTTTGCAGTTGATAATGGCTATCTAACTATTTTAAAACTGGTGGTCACTTTTCATTCACTTTTTATTCATCAGTGATTACAAAATATGTGTGTCAACAATTTTTTAAACAAAATTCACATGAAAATATATTCAAGACAAAAATACATCCTAAGTTTAAAGGCACTGCTGAAACAGACTCCATTTAAGTGAGATTCCAAAAATGAGACCTGGCACTCTTGCTGGTAACCTTCAGGCCCAGCCCCAAACAGAGACTAAGCTCTGAAGCTGAAATGGGGTGAAATCTTGGCCATGCTCAAGCCAGCAGGAGTTTACTAGCAAATCTGTCACCCTTTGGTCCCTATGGTTTTAATGCTAATGCTAGAAGCAGGAGACCAGGCTGGGGAGCCCATGGTGAGCTCTGCCTCAGCTGTTGCCCTATGCCCCTGCTTGCCTGATACTCAAATGTTTTTACTGATACTCCACTGTGTTCAGAAAGTGCTTTGATACTTTCACAAACTGGAACTGCTACTAAGCCAAATGGTAAATATTGTGCTGTTATTTCTTAGGAGTACTCTTATAGAACAAACACGAGAAGCTGGGAAGAGAGGGAGAAGAAAGAACACCAGGTGCAAAGTCACCCCCCATCAACATCAGTATCATTCTTGAGAATCACCCTACTTGGACAAAATGCCCTGCACTTAGCTCATTGATTAATCCTGTAAAAAACAAGAGGTAACTGCAAATAGTTTATCTATTCTAATTAAACCCAGGTTTAAAGTGTCCTTGGTGACTCTATTCCCCAGACAAAGCTGAGGTCATGCTCTTAAAGGCTCAGACATAAGATCCCATCACTGCAGTTTCACAGGTCGCTTTGTTTCAGCTGAGATGCAGGAGCTGCCTTTGGGCATTGCAGATAATGCAACTTGGCTTATCCAGGAAGGAAAGAGGGATGAAAAGAAAAACTTCACAGATGTAAGGTGTAGCAAGACCCAACGTTGGACAGAACCATGCCTAGATGGTCTCCACACAGTGTCCTCTCCAAAAAGGCCAAAAGGTCTTTCAATTGGAAAATATGCAGCAGAACAGAAACCAAGGTAATTAAAAGGGTGAGGTGTGAAAAAAAAAGACAGCACAGAAAGGAAAATGTTCATGTCTGATTTTCTATGTGCCCAACAACTCCTGGGAGGAAGGTCATCTCCCTCCATGGCTGCATTTAGTCAACACAATGACTTTATCATGTGGCAAACCCTGCCAGACAACCCTTTCTCCCTAAATTTTCCCCATCCCTCACAGGCCCATCTGCCTTTTTCTCCTTTTGGCAGTTTACCCTCTCCTGAGGGGAAGATTCCCATCTGGGTACCACGTCTCACTTGCTCTCCTCCCTTTGCCTCCTTCACCTGCATGGTCCCACCAGAGCCAGGCAATTCCTTTCTAACAGAACATAACTGTGAGCAAGGAATAAAAACAATATTAATAATACTATCTGTGGCACCTGCCAGCTGTTAATTTGCCCTTTGGAGATGCATGCTCCTCTCCTATTCTCCCAGTGCCTGATTTTCTCTTCAGTCATGAAGGAAGGAACCAACCACCTAATTTTAGTTGGAATAAATCACCAGCATTGTGAGTGCTACTGGGAAGCCACACATCACATCATCTTTTCTCTCTGCTAGGCCCTCTGATGAGCTAGGATAGATACCAGTAGCTGCTGTAACCAATAGCTAAAGTTTGAGCAATACTTACAGCTGATTGTGATTCCAAGCTCCACACCTCTTTTCTTGGGCAATTTAACATGGAAAGTACCACTGCTGGGTATGACAGACTCTGCAAAACCAAAAATAGACAAAAAGAAAGTTTTCAGTTACATAGATAGCTTCTATGGAACCAAGAAAAAACACCCATAAACCTAATTTTTTACAAAGCTGTGCTTTAGCATCAGCCAGTAGTTTTAGCTCCATCCTTTTTTCAAGGCCATAAACTAATACAAATATTATTTATATTAATGAAATGTATTTGAAGAGCAGGTGGCTTCTTCACCTATGCAAAAGGCTTACTTCACACATATGGTGACAGATAATAAGGGATTCATGAAAGCACTAAATGAAGCAATCTCTATCTCAGAGCACATCAGAAAACAAGAAGAAATGGAAAGAGTCTTCTCACAGGGTCTTCTCATCTTTCCCCCAAGATCTATCAAAGACCTCATGTACTCATGTGCACATACAGCTTCTTGTGGGTGAATAAAAACGCTCAGATTGTCCAGCTGGTGAAGAGGAGTGGCAAATCTTTTGATAACTTACCTGCAACATCAAATTCAATTTCAAGCACCACCTTGTTAGTGAGTGCAGCATCACGCAGGAGCTGGTTGGCTTCCTCCATGGTCCCTTCTTCAGTTGCGATGCCATTGATAGAAAGGACTCTGTCTCCTACTTGCAGTAGCCCACATCTGCAATTCACATTGGAAAAAGAGGGAAAGGGGATGAGGAGGAAAGAGGAAAGGAGGAGAGAAACAACCCCACAACCAACCATGAGTTACTTTTGCCAGGCAAATTGTTACAAGACACACAGAGTGGTGACAAATCCTGACGAAAGTGGCCCCAAAGAGATGACAACGCATTCTGCAACGCCTGGTCGCAGCGCACAGACTGCAAAGCCATACGGTTGGCTTCAAGTTCTGACACACTGGGCACCTAATCATTTTTTGTCATACTTCATGCAACTTCCAAGAAAATAAAACAAACGCTCCTTCTCCTAAAAGTCAACACCATGGCCATGAAATGAAAGTGATAAATGCAAGGGCACATGCCTTGCGACTGTATCTAATGGTACACAGCTCTTTTTGCACGTCTGAGCCTGCTGGAAGCCAAATAATGGCACTGAAAATTGCACAGAGTCCTCTGCTTAATACATGGCTAATACTGAAGCTGCAATCCAATGAACTCACTGAAATGTCTCAGCAAATTGGATAATCATTTATCCCTTGTAATTGCATTTCTGGAAGCCAAATGTACATTGATACTGCTTAACTGCCTTGAAAGGCCAATATTATTCTGATGTGATAGTCTGCCAGTATAACTGCAACCAGCACTTTGGGCTTTTTGGTTTAGACCCTTGCTCTCCAAGAGCACAAATCAGCATTTTTTTCACTTTGGAAGAAAAACAGAGTGCAAGGCAATGTTGCAGATGTGCAGCATAGTTTGTGTCTTGAGATTCCTCTGTACTTCTAAGAGCTTTTCACTGACCGTTTCTCTCTTTAAAGCAAACAACCTACTATAAAACTAGCAAGACGAGCCTCCACGTTACTTTCCACACTAATCTGAGCTGTCTCACAACACTCCAAAACAAGAGTGCAGTATTGCCCTTGACTGGTCATGGGGCCGTGGTTACTCAACTTTCACTCATCAGTTGTTGGCGATAGCCCCATCTTTTTAGATTTTCCACTCACTCTCTGTCTAAAAGGCCATTCATTCAAACACAGCTTACAGATGGTTGCTCATCCACCATTAATGCAAGTTAAAGACTGCTCTCCAAAATAGGCTCAGGGATAAGAGAAGAAGCTTAAGATCCACCTCTCCTTTTGAGGTTGTTTTACTACAAGGCCTCCCCAGAAGGCACTGAGCCTTCTCCAAAGAATCTTTATTTTGCTTCTGCTTAATGATCGAGCACTTCCTTTGCCTGCCCTCTTTCAGATGCCAGCTTCCACTGACATTTCATGGAAGTTTTATTTTTTATTTTTTTTTCAGTAATCATTCCAATCACTCTTCAACATTCACACAGGATTCAACTGTAGAGAAAAGATGGTACCATGGCTTCTGGTCACATAAAGATAACATCAAAGGCAATGGCTAGTGGGTGCATTATTCACCTCCGAACAATGGGATATAAATGAAAGGCCAGGTTATCAAGAGGAAACACAAAACAAAATTCAAGAAAAATGAACAAGCACAACAGCTGTGTCTGTAGGCCATCTAAAGCTGAGATATGAGCCAGTTTGGAGATTGCCTACCTATTTTACTTGTAGGGAGGAATATACTTGTGACATATTTACATTGCTGAGTTCATGACCGAGTTCATGTTTAGCCATGGAAAAGTGCTGCCTATTTCATGAGTTGTGAATTCAGAACTGTTTGTTCAAGGAGACTTGGGTTAGGACAGACACATTTACACTCCATAGAGTATAACTGAATTTGCTCTTGTGAATAAATGCTGCCAATGACATGGAGTTTAATTACAGGCCTTTTCTGGATTTGCAGATATACAGTCACATATATACGTTAGGAAATTTCAGCTTATAGGCATGAAGACCATGAGACGTATGGCAGAGACATCTCCTGCAGCACTAGATCTCCTTTGCTCCAGCCACGACACCCCTTTCAGAGAGGAGGGACTAACATCTGCAGGCCACAGGCATCACTTTATCATTTCAAGGTCACACAAGGACTCGACTTGTTTTGACACCACTGTTGTGGCCTCAGGGGCTGGGAGAACACAGGTTACTTTTATAAAGCATCAGAACAAACCATCACCACTCTCCCCACCAGAGCTGCCTTCTTGCAGAACAATTGCTTGTATTCCTTCATGAGGGCAGATTTTCCAGGATATTTTACAGGTAATAGCTCTGCTAGGTTGAAAGTATTTTATTTCTTTATATATTAGCCTCATTTGATCATGGCTGCTTACACTCTGGTCTTGCACATTTTTAAGTTTGCAGAGTGAAGCCACAACCACCTGGCTCCCTCAGTGATGTGTCTCTTCAGAATAATATCATGGAAATAATTTTCATAACATCATATGCCCTTGTGTTGGGAGCAGTACGCTGACAGCCAGGGTTCTTGGAGTCCTTTCTTCGGCTTTGCTGTGGGAACCTACACAAACCTTTCAGATGACTTCACCAAAGAGACATGTCTTTTAGACATGCAGTCTAACTCCTGAGCTCATAAAGCACTCTGAGATTGCTGGAGTTGGATTGATCTTCTCCAGTAATCTCTTCTCATAAAGCACTCTGAGATTGCTGGAGGACCCCTGAGATTACTGGAGAAGAAGCTCTTTAAAATCAGAAGGAACAAGAACACAAGCACCTCCTGGGCTGAAAGTCAGCCCTAGGGATGTGTTGGAGATCAGGACTGGAAGGTCTATCCTGTGCTTCAGAGATTGGCATTTTGTCGTGACATATTCCTTGGTCTCAATGACGGCAGTGAAGCAGCCAAAGTGTCTTGCCAGACATGCAGAGGTGCAAGATCAAGCTCTGGAAGACTTGAAGGCACTGAAGATCTCGCTTAGGTGTCATTAAACATTGGCCTGGTCACTCTAGCTGTGGGGCAGCAGCTACGACTGACCACATCACTGGCTTCAGAAACTGATGCACGAGCAGGCCCCTGAGTTAGTGAGTGCAGGCCATGTGTGTGCACATCTGTGTGCGTGCACATCTGCATCTGTGCCTCTGTGGGAAGGTCACATCCTAAAAAGCTCAGAGCTTTTCCTGGCAGCTTTACCCAGCTGCATAACATTCCACTTGCAAATTCTTCATACCAAAAAGCCAGAAACACAATGATCAAGCAACTCTGAGCAGAGGAAAAAAACATGTAATGCAGTAGGCAGCATTGATTTTGGATACCTGGACAGGAAAGCAAGATGCGCCACCACTTCTGTCATTGACAGCGTGGCAGGACAGACACAAAATTATGGAAAAGCTGTATATGTTGCAAGTCACCTAAGAGAGCATCTTGCCCCATCCTCACTGCTGATAACAGGGGCTGAATCACCGTCTCATTTTGAGCCCAAAGGCCTCATCTTGCACTGAGCAAACAAAGCACAAACAAAGCACAAACAAAGACTTGGATTATTAGTCACCCAAGAGGCAGCTTCTGCAGGGCAAGACAGAGGGACAAAGCAATTGTGCACCATAACCTGTGCAACTGCAAATTTAGGTTCTCTTGCATAAGTGTGTGAGCACGCAGGACGGGCACAGGCTGGTGAGCTCAGCCTCTCTGTCCCCACAACTCATCGGCCCCGCGCCAGCCGCGGAGCGAGGGCTGCTCTGCGAGACGCTGCAAGTCCTCGAGCAGCCCCGTCCTGCATGACGCGCGTCAGCCGGACGTCGTTAAAACGCTGCACGGGGGAACTGACATTATTTTCACCCTGTTTCCTCCTGTTAGTACCTGCTCTCTGCTGGGAAAATCACCCTTCACATTTGTTTGGTCCTGATCCCTCTTGGATTATTAGTCACTCAAGAGACAGCTTTTCCAGGGTAAGACAGAGGGACAAAGTAATTGTGGACCATAACCTGTGCAACTGCAAATTTAGATTCTCTTGCATAAGTGTGTGAGCACGCAGGATGGGCACAGGCTGGTGAGCTCAGCCTCTCTGTCCCCACAACTCATCCACTTTTGTAAAACGCAACAACTCTGGCTCAAGAGATACTGCAGCCCAGTCCCAGCTGAGCGCCTCGCCTTGCAAATGGGAGAAAAATGACTCTGATGTCTTGAGTTGAAGTCACAGCAAAACCTGCCAAGAATAGGGAATAAGGTACCTAGCAAGGGCAGAGCAAATGAGCTTTACATGACAGCAAGAAACAAAAAGTGAAGTGAAAACTTAAAACTGTCTTTTCCACCTCACTGCAAACCTACCACATTTGTCACTTCAAGCCTGGGAGGAAAGCGTGTTTTAGCACCAGCTTTCCTGCCAGGCAGAGGAGCCCAGTCTACGAGAGGGAGAAATACACTGCAGAGATTTTAATCCCCAAATCAAATCCATACTGCAAATGTTCCCCACCACCAGAAAGCAGAATAAAGCAGACAGGAGAGCGTGAATCCTGCTGGGTGGGCAGCTGAGGGGATGCACAGTGCGAGAGACACGTTAGCGCCAAGCAAGACCGCACCGAAGGGCTTTGCTTCTGCTCCAGGCTTGGCAAGAGGATAAAGAAAAGCCAGGCGGATTTCCGCACGCCTCCCCTCTCCCCTGGCACGGCAGGCTTTGTCACTGCCTGATCTCTAAAAGGGCTTTGGTGCTTTGCAATGTGAGCCAAATTCACCCTGGTAATAGGGGATTAAAAAATAAAATGAAAGCAAAACCCACCATTTTCACTTTTCAATCTTGTTTGGAAACAAACAAAAAATGGCATAAAAGCTCTTCAAAATCCCTCTCGACCTGCAGCACACAGGTACTGTGCACTCCCTCTGTCCTGGGCCCGTCCCTTGGGCCCGTCCTGCCGCCTGCCCTCACAGACCCCCGTGCCTCTCACTCGTCCTTCCTGCCAGCGCCTCTGCTGCCCTGAGGTGCTACCGTGCACACAGACCCTACAGCAAGGACTGGCATTTTCCTATGCAAGTTTTCATATGAAAACACCATTCCTGATTCCCCAGCGGGTTTGGTCCACGCTTTATTTTCCCCATCTGAATCGAGGATCCAAAGCATGAGCAGGCTGACAAGGCCTGCGCAGATGTCTCCTTCCAAGGAAGGTGGGAACAGGAGTCTAGCACCTCAGACACCCCGACGCAGGACACATCACAGACAGGAAGGGAAACCTGCCAACGCAGCTGGCTTTGGAGCTACTGCGGCTCTTCCAGCAGGAGTCCTTACTCCTCACTATTTCATCTGCGTAAAGAAATCAGCTTCTTTCTACCCAACGAGAGCTAAAGCCACATTGGGATCTGCTCTGTTCAGTACTAAACCTCGGGCAGAGGCATTTGCACCGTGGTGGCACAGAAGCACCCAGGCA
>NW_010589259.1:0-17648 GCF_000705375.1 Tinamus guttatus | reverse complement strand
GGGAGGCTCTTGCTCCCAGGCCCCAAAGCAGCTTTGCAGCTGGCTGAGATAACACTGTGCTACATCGTCCTGACCCCACGACAGCCAGGAACTCCCAGACACGAGAAACTTGGCCAACGGTTAAAGGGCCTTTTAAACAGAGAAGAAGGCGAGAGGCACAGAGAGCTGAGAGGAACGTTCAGCGCTTGCAAGCCCAGAGGCGTCGCAGACGGGCTGCAGGGAGGGTCAGGGCAGACAGCTACAGACATCAGCACTGCTCCTCTGCTTGCTCTTTGCACAGGGCTTGTGGAGCTGAAAGCAGGAGCTGCTTAAATGCAACATCGCCCCGCTCTGAACCACCAGTGTCTTCTTCAGGGGTTTGAGACTGGCTTTCAGGCCTGCACATGCAGCTGGGCTCTGCTGCAGTGAAACTGGGCAGGAAACACTTTCCTGGGCCCTCATGTTTAGGTTTTTCCCCATTCTACATCCAGACAAAAGTTTTATCTTTCAAAGAAAAGAAAAAAAAAGGGAATGTCTCTCTCACGCACACAGACACACGCTCCCTTCCTCCTCCTCCCAGAACAGCCATAGCCTGGTGCCAAGACGTTCACCTGGGGTACGAGGGAGGCCGTGGTCAGCCGACGAGTGCAGAAATGGCAGTGACAGTAAACCATGCCCAGTGAAGAATGGGAGATATTACAAGGATGATAGTAAATATCTAAATGAGCCTCTGAGGAGAGAAAACAAACCAAACCATGAAATGTTCATCAGCAGCACCATCAGCATCCAAGGGCAAGGTCTCTAACCTCTCTGCCGGGCTGTCGGGCTCAATAAAACGGACGAGGGGTGGGGAAGACAGGGTTTCGGTAGCAAAGATGCCTCCCTGGAGCTGAAGTCCAAAGCCATTCAAAGGGTCTCCCCTGAGAACCACCTCTGTCGTTTCCGTGTGGACAATCTGCCCGCCAGGACCCACCGTGCTAGAGGCCAGCGACACTGAAAGGAGGAGAGAGGCAGAAGGTCAGGGTCACCATGGACCTCATGGGGTGGCTGCAGGCACCCCTGGAGATGGCCAAAGCTCCTTGGAGGGGTCACCAGCAGGAGACAAGGTGGCAGCGCCAGCACTTGCTGTGCAGGAGGAGAGGGCAGTAGGGATGGACTCACAGGGCTCAGGAAGAACGAGGCCCACACATGCAGAGAGGAGGGATGGAGAAGACTGACACTGCTACAGAGCAAAGGCCAAGGCAGAAAGGCAGGAAAAAAAAAAAAAGAAAAAAAATAAAGGGAGAGAAGCTAAACCTGTTGCATCTTCCTTCATGTTGGAAGTGCATGTGTAGGAAAGAGACTGCACGGGCATCAAAGCACTGAGTCAACACACAGGTCTGGTCACAGACCCTGGGGGAGCTGCGGTGCAACAGTGAAAAAAGAAGAGCGAGGCACCGGTAGGGTTGGGATGAACAGTCCTCCCCACACCCTGGGCACCCAGGCAAGGACAAGCAGGACAGCGAGACCAGCACTTGCACCCCTTCCAACCCGGCCCCAGCCCATCGCCCCTCTTACACGAACTCTTGTGCTCCTTCTTCTTCTGCCTCCTCCTCATCATGGTGGTGCGGGGGCTCATGGGGTGGGAGCTGCGAGGTAGCGTGTTGGAGTTTTGGCAGGGGAAGCCTTGCGCGTTCATGGTGGGGGACGAGAAGTTGGCAGCGACCAGAGCTGGGGAAACAGAGAACATGTTGCAGGACATACCTAGAAATGCCTGAGCCACAGGGAAACAGACCCCACAGCATTACTGAATTATTAGTATTGAATAATAATATTATTATTGCGTATTGAATATTATTATTACTGGATAAATCAATTTGTCAGCAGGAGTCTTAGACAACTAGAATTGGAATGCGGCTTCCTGGGGGGAACAGAAAACACCTAAAACACATGAACTGACACCACAGCACTAATGAGGTTTAAATATGGTTGGGGATGGACATGGGTTGGCTCAGCACATGGCTCTAGCTGCCGTTACTAGCTGTGTGTGTGCTGAGCTGCATCGGCTGATTTTGTACAACTCAGCTCAGCACTGGACCTTTGGAAACCAACTCGGGTTATAGGATAAGAAATGAGGGCCACTTTCAGTACCGAGATGGTGCTACAGGTTGGGTTGCTAAGGGAATGGAGGGGCACGACAGAAGTGAGCACGCAGGGACGGGCGATGCCGTGCGCGGCGGTTACATTTGCAGTAATCCTGGCTGGCCGCCTGGTTCCAAGCGGGCGTCTTGCAGTGGCCGGGGTGGTGGGTGTGACAGTAGTTGACGCAGGGGTCCCAGCAATGGTGATGGTCGCTCTTCTGCACTTTGACTGAGGGCACCCAAGGGAACAGAAATCGCCGCAGCAGGCAGGAGAAAGGAGAGAAAGAAACAGTAAAAAGCACAAGCCAGGGGCTGGGGTCTACTGCTCATATCTTCCTCCTGCAGGAAAGACAGCCTCGTACTGGCTCAGGACAGGTCAGGATACAACCATGATACGTCAAGTACCAGCAACGAGAACACAGCCCCACGCAGCCTCACGACACTTGATGCAAGGGGACACAAATCCTCCGCTCCCCCGTGACAAACTGTCTCCTGAACCGACGGCGTCACCAAGGCATGCTGGCAGCACGCGGATGTCACCGGCGTTTGCAGTCTGTTATGCAGGGCACAGAAGTTCCCTCTAAGCACAGGTTTCCCGCACCGCTAGCGGGGAATCCTCCTTGTACTGCTTCCCACCTTGCTGCTGCTTGGCGCAAGGCTGAGACGGGCCCAGACGGGCCAAGGCCAGTTTGGAGCACTCTTCTTGGCTCCAGTATTTGGCTGTTTTGTGGTTCCTGTGGCCAGGAATCCACTGCAGGGGGCATATATGGAAAGGAAGGAGTGGTGCAGGGCAGACTCCAGCTCACAAGAATAGAAGGGATTTTACCCACTGCTGTTTAAAGGCAATTACACAAGTTCACCTATCCTGGAAAGGAAGCCAGTGCTACAGCCAAAAGTAAATGGAAACAGGGCACCGACACAGCAGATTCCCTATTCAAGGCCACATAACTGCTTTAATCCACAGTCCAGCATGTGCTGGCAGAGATCTGTCTGCAGCATGACATCCTTCACCCAGAAATCCCTTGTCCCAGGAATCATGGCCTTCCAATATGAGCCCTTGATGCCACAAATCTCTGAAACACATTAGCAAACCCATCACCAGACGCAGACACCTTTTCCTGTTCTCCTCAAAACTCCTTTTGCTCCTCGGCAGCACAGGATTGATTCTGTTTTCTGTGCCCAGCGGCGCTGGGTTCTCACTCCCGAATCCCTGCACCATGCTGGCTGCATCTGTTTTCTTCCAAGAGAAATTACTAGCTAACGAGCAAGATGGCAATAATCTTTTTCAGCTAGGCATAAATGGCATCCCATGGCAGAACGTCACTATAGACACGTTCTAACCTGACAGCTCTTAATCTTGCCCCGACTGAAAACCACCCTCCCCAGATAGGATCTCTTCAGGTCTGTGTTCCCCAGGTGGGTGCAATTGCAGATGGTGACAGCAGCACCAGCTCCTTCTGAAGGTGCAGATCTTGGACTCCAACACTTTAACCTGTGGGGCCATCTGATCTACAGGTCACCTGCTAGTGACTTTAACAGTAAAAATCCAATTTGTGAATGTGCATCACAGACATCAAGTCATTGAGGTCAGCTTTTCTGACCAATACCAGCAATTATCTCTGTCCTTGTTAAACATTTAGTGAATTTAGCACTTAATCTATCAAGCTCTTCAAAAGTTCATTTCCAGCTCTGAGGCTTCTATCTTGTGAATTCAAAAGGAAATTCACATTCAGAGGGCTTTTAAAAACAAAAATTAAATCTATGCAGCTATGTCTAAACAAAAAGGAGAACGTTAACTCTACTTGGAAAAACTAAACACTTTGAACACTAGGGACAAAACTTATGGGCATATAAACAAGATCATTTAACTCATTTGTAATAACTAAAGCTATCTCATTTGCCTACAGATTATTAGCTCACATCTTACACAACAGATAAAAGGCCTATGAAACTCAGATGCTGTTGCATGAAGGAAAGAAAATGGATTTTGGACATTTCTCTGATAAAACCTACAGCAAACTTCCTGCCCATCATCCTTGCCTAAAGAGACCCATCCCTCCTGGGTACCATCCACCTCTCTGATCTTGCGAGCAGAACACAAGATTCCCCACAAGCTCTCCAAATGCCCCAGGAACCAAAGAGAAACAAACTCAGTTTGACAAATCCTGTGCTTTGACATCAGATCAAAAGGACCCAATTTTTTCCTGACAGCCAATAGTGCTGAGCAGCTGCAGCTTCAGATCTCTCTCCACGTCCTCAATAACTGGATGTTGATTACACTAGAAACCATACTAAATAAAAATAACAACATGACAACAAGCCACATGCTGGCACACCTCAGGTGGACTTATTAACACAAGTGGCAAACAGGAATTTGCCCACATAGTCTCCTCTGCTCGGCTGCTCTCCAGGAGTTGGTGTCACAGGCTTCAGCCTCCTGCCAGCCATGAGCATCTGCTTTGCAAGGTCCATTTTCCCTTACTACTCATGTTTGCTTCCACCACCCTGTGAAAGCAGTCGGTGGAATTGTGTCTCCCAGATCCCAAGTGGGTTTAACTTTGATATTATCTGTTCCTCTTGTTTAAACAGTGCTGCTAAGAGCCTGCCCCTTTCTTCCTGTCCTCACCATCCTTCCTTGTGATCCTTCACTTGTTGTGATCCTTTAGTTGTCCTCACTGCAGCATCCTTCCTTGTGATCCTTCACTTGTTGAAGGGTTTAACTAAAAGTGGGAACAGTTGCTGTATCCTTTATATTTTAATGTTTTGCCATTACTCTTACAAGTTTGTGCTCTAAATTTCTGTCATAGTGGATTGGTCCGATAGATGGGAATAAGAAGCTCTGAACGCAGAGCTGTCCCTCCACAGAACTTCCTTCTCTGAAACTGCTGCTGAATGTTTATATTCTGAAAGGAGATTAGAACCAGGACATTAATGGAAGAAGGAGAATAGTTCATTTTAACAGCCATTGAAAAAGGATTATAGCTTTCCATTTTATGCTGGGCACAAAGGTCAAGTCATTCTTCCCCTTTGTTAAACTGCTTTAATTCTGCACAAATTGGACTAGACATGTATGACATTTATTTCTAGACATGAAGATGTTGTTAGATTTTATGTTTTACTGCATCATGCTAAAGAAGACAACACAAATATTTTCTTCATGTTCCCAAACTGCCTTAGAAAAGAACAGTAACAGTTGTGCCTGGGGCTAGTAATAAACATTACTAAAATGTACGTTCCTGAGGGACATTCATCATCCACGTGATTGGAAATGGTAGTAAAAGAGGCTGGACTGAATGGCCAGTGTCTGAAACACATGAGCTGCAAGACCACCAACACACACTGTATCAACAGTGCAGGTAAGACCCACAATAAACCAAGCACCACTGAGATTACATCCTACCAAGTTTAGATGAGTGGCTAACTCTGTCTCTCACATGGCAGGAGACACTAAAGGCAGCCATAAAGATGTTCACCAGGGTAAATTCCTAACAAAGTCTAAAACTTACAGGGATTTTTTGGGCTTGGTTTTGTAGTAGCCACTTTTGTGGTCTACCACTGACTGGGCAGACACAGCTACCGTTCAAACGGGTTTGCCCAGGTGACAGACACTCATCCTACAGCACTGCTTCCTATGGGAGCCCAGTGTGACCCTGCCTAGCCACTGACATACCCTTTGTGGAGCTTTACCAAACACCAGAGAATGAAAGCTGAACTTGGAAATACATTTCCCAGCACCAAAGTTGTTTTTCTCCCTCTTTTCTTGGGTATTAAGAAAACGGCTTGCACAGCACTCAGCACTGCAAAACCCTGGGATTCCCAATGACAATTTTCCCATTCAAGCACAGATGTTACCTTTTTCCCTATTCATGTCCTTGAAGAATGCCATCTAATCACACATATTTCATGAAAATATCTTTTTTTCCCCCTCCACAGATGTCTCTCTTTGGGAGTCTCTTGCCAGCATTTAAAAGCAGCGAGTTTTGAGGGCAACCAGCAGTGTTGGCATTGGGGACACACCTGTTTCTGGAGGCTTCAAAGGCAGCCTGCTTTGGTGAACAGGTAATATCTCCAGCTTGACATTTTCTGAAGTGGCAGCTAAAAGCTGCGTTGCCTCTAATAAGGAGCAGTGCTCTGTGCTCGTGCCATCAATGGAGAGAATATGGTCACCAACATGCAACGCGCCACATCTGCAAAGGAAACAAGAGAGATAATTATGCACATGGCTGAAGTCCATGTCCTTATGGTTGGGAGCAGAAATGTACAAAATACAGCTGTTTTGTTTCATGCAAATTTATTTTTATGCATCTTCACATTCCAGTCTTTGACTTCCAATTTGAACCTTAGGTTTAAGTGTTGCAGAAATCATGAACCAGAATGGTCAGTCTTTGAGTTAGTGCTGCTGGCGGCTGGGGAAAGACGTTTAAGTTTCTGTTGATGCTTAAGTGCTCAGCCAGGCAGGATGGGCGGGCGCACACCCAGACTGGCTCTCTGAGCTCTGTAGGAATAAGGAATAGGAGGAAAGGTTGGCCAGGGATGAAAGCAATAATGCTGATTGCTTGATGGATAAAAGGATTTTCTGAGGCCAACCATTAGAGGTTAACAAGGAATACTTGGTGAGATATAAACAGCACCTGGGAAGGCGGCGGTAAAGGTAGAGAGGTGAGGATATAAGGATCATGTAAGAAGGCTGCTAGGAGGAGGGAGAGAAACCCTGGATTGAGAAGAGGTTGTGGTTCCTCTTGGTTGTTGCCTGCTCCTCTCTCTGTTTTCCCACAGAGCTCCAATGAAGAATAGCCAAATTTTAAAAAGAAGTCCTAAGAGCCAGCAGTTCAGTGGAGCAACAAGACTAATCACAGCTAGGATTGCAAAGAGGTCAATCTTCCTGCATCCCAATGTAAAGGGTGACTAGCTGCCTTGCACAGCAGGAAAAGGTTCCAGGGACAAATTTCTAGAACAGACCTTTGCCATCCCAATGCTGCAGGGCAGACAGGTCAGGATTTTTTTTTTTTTTTAATGGAGCTCAGCTTTCACATGCACTGAATTACATTTACTCCTGGTGAGGAGTGTCCTCTGGCACTACAGCAGATATTTTTAGCACCTTTGGTTTACCCCAAACATGGACGGGGCCATCTCAAAGGGTGGGAGGGAGGAATGGCGTATAACAAGCGAGGGCAGAAAAAAAGCAGCACAGAAGGGAAAAGCAGAACAGGTCCAGCCTGTTGAGCTCTGTACCTGTCCACCACGCTGGCCGGTTTGATCTTGTCAATGACAATGACCTGCTTGTTGCGGTGCGTGGTTGTCGTCAGCGAGATTCCCAGTGTCGAGCCCGGGGTCTTGGCTATCTCCACTAGCAGAGGACCTGAAGCATTTGCTACAGTATCTGCAAAGCAAGAGAGCATCTGAAGACGCTTCTCACGCAGTGTTTCCCAGTTCTAAATACGGAAGCAGGCAGTGGGAGGCCCAGTAGTGCTGACTTGCTGCACACATCAGCAAACCTGTAGTTTGGACCTCCTACATGCTCCCCACTCTGCCTCACACGGTAAGAAGGAAATAAATGCAAGAAGTAACATTGCTTTGCATAAAGCAGATATGATAATAACTCTCTCCCACACACACATCCTTTTTGGGGTTAAATAGCAAGATCAAGGAAGCTCTAAGGCAATGCAGCAGTCACAACAAAGATATCATAAGAAAAGCATAAAAAGGAAGATCAGAAGAATATCACTGTTCTAGGTTTATCCAAAAACAATCCAAAAAGGAACAAAAAATCTTTTTCTGAGATACTCTGAAGTCCTGTGTGCAGATGACCAACGTGGGAGCCAACAACTCTTGGGTGCTCCAGCACCAGCTCTGACATCTCCCCTCAGCTGTTTGTTTCCTCCAGTGGGAGCAGAGACACTTCTCCCTACCTACATGCTTACAAAAGCCTCCTCTTTCCCACCAGACAATACAGAGGTAGCTCATGTTTAAAAGATGTATTTCTGCAATAAGCTTAATAGCCGCTGTAAGTGAGACCATGAAACTCCCACGAAATTGCACCTGTTAGCAGCAGCTTGCGCATCGTCCCTGTTCATCTGCACTGAGAAAGAGAGAGGCAACAAAATCTGGGGCTTGGACTGATTAGACAGAAATTCCCTCCACCCCCAGTGCACACATTTGCTTCAGGTTACCTAAAGCCATTATAAAGAGGCTGGATTCGTGGGCATTGCCAACCCCATCAAGGCACACACAGCACCCCTGGGTGCAGTTTGAGCCCTGTCTCCCCACAGGGCCTTGCAGAAACCCAGTCCCCAGCTCCAAGGGCACGATGCCTCCTCAACCCTTAGTTATTCACAGAGAGCTGTTCTCCCCCACAGCTATGCTCCACTAAAAACACTGATGCTGTTTGGCTCTGCAACTTGACACACGGCTCATTCTTGGTCTCTGATAAATGGGAGTGTTGGTGCAGATCGCAGAGGTTAAGCTGCAGTGTGGTCTCTCCCGAGATTCCTTTTAAGATGCTGATTCTCCAGAGACAGAAGTATCCTTGGCGTGGAGATCAGCCAAGGGGCGTTTGTGCTCTGGCTCTGCTCACTGTGCCCTTTTCTTGAGGGGAGAGAGGAGGAGGAATGGGTCATGTTAGAGCTTCTGAAACGCTGGCTCCGAGTAAAACAGGATCTATCCCTGGTTGAAAAGGGTCCTGGCAAAAAGCACAGCCCTAGTTCAACCAAGAGACACATGAAGCACCCAGGTGAAGCCTGCACAAGTTGTACTCAAGCCTTCATTAGCAGAGGAAGCACCAAGAGACTGAGGCATCTCTTCCAACTGCAAAGAGCAGCAACAAAGCCCTGATTTTGCAGCCTGTATGCAAAATCCTAAGACATACAGTCTTCCAGACAAAGTGAAGCAGGTACCAAAAAACCCTTGTGAAAGCAGTGCTTGCTGCAGTGGTAGACCAGAGTGTTTCTTTGCAAGAAAAAATACCTGTTCCTCTTAGTTTTGTGGCTCAGAGGCCGGGGGTCTGGCTAGTTCATGCACTCATGCTCATTCACACGTGGTTTGCTGCAGCAGTGCAAACTCCTGTCCTTTGTCAGACCTTTTCCAGGGTTTGTTCTCTGCATGATAGTGCAGACAGGGAAAAGGTTCTGGACACCTGCTCCCCTGCCAGGAACTAGGTATCAATAAGACCCGTAGGAAATGACAGTCCTTCCCACATGGGCTTTCCTCCTGCTACTCAAAGTAAGGGCCACCCTGCAGTACCTTTAATTCCACCCTCCTGTTGCACAGATGAGGACCGTAAATCCATTTTATAAAGGTATTTGGTGGGGAAATACCAGCCAAGCCTCTATTAATTATTCCAGGGAAAGATCTGGCTCCAATCAAAGGTCAGGAGTCTGCAGTTCAGCAATATTTGCAAGGCATGATTAGCACAGGGCAATTACATCCAAGTTAATTTAAAAAGCAACGCTGAGGAATGGCAGCTGGAGGTGCCACCATTCGGGTGGCCCTCTCGCCATGGCCAGCTGTGGAGAAGCCACGTTCCTTCCCCGAGGGTCAGCCCGTGCCACATAAGCCCCTGCTCTGCAACTCCCTCACTAAAACCCACATCCTCCTCAGCTGTGATTTGGGGGTGATACGTTTGTCTCCTGCTGCAGCTATTAGCTGTTGCCTGGCAAAACTGCCTGCAGGGCTTGCTTTAAGCTCCATGTTCTGCATCTTCTTGCCTTTAAAAAGAAGCATTCATAGGCATCTAAAAAAAGGGAAAGCAAGGTGAGGGAATCCCTATATGAGGTTAAGGAGAAGCACCCTCTGTGCAGGAATTATCTGAGGAAGAGGCTGCTTTTTTGTCTTCTTTGCAGGCATCTGGCTGTGTGGTCACTGCACAGTGACACAGGATGGAGAATCCTCAGATAAAACCCCATACTGCTCTGTGCTCACTCACCCCACTAGCAGGTGGGAGAGTCACTCAAGAAGAAATACCAAGACACCTTCATGGCTATTTTTCTTCCAAGTCTGGTTTTTGAAACAACCAACTTGCTGCAGAAAAGGCACCAGGGACCTGCCCAAGCCAGCGGGCTGTGCGTGTGCCGGCGGGAGCGCTGCCCACAGAGCTGCTCGCCAGCCCTGCCGGCCCCGCTCGAGGACGGGGAGCTGCCAGCACAGAGAGCTGCTCCGAAGGGGCACGGCCACCCCTCGGGGCCCTTTGCAGAGGCACTGCAACCAGCAGCGCATGAGAGGGGAGAAAAGAGGCTTTGAGGAGTTGCTCTTTTCCTGCAATCTTTATAATCGCAGGTTTCCTCTTTTTCTTGTGTACCACCCTGTTTCTAATGACCCTGTTACCGGCAGCCTCCTCCCGCGGGGACACGTTGGGCTCTGCCGACGCTTGTGCCGTTTGTGCTGGAAGGAAGAGAAACAGGCCCGAAGAGCCTGGGAAGAAGCAGAGCCCTCAGAGCCTGTGCAAGCAGCACCCCCTGCTTGGTGCCATCCTCTCACATCTCGCATGGAGTGAGTTTTAAGAGTTCTCAGCTCTTTTCTGGGGGCAAGGAGGAGGCAGAGCCATTAGATCCTCTCAACTGCAGATTATTTTGATTTTCCTTCTTACTGGCAAGCCAGAAAACAACCTAATCTCACTGATTCCCATTCCTCACCAGATCCTAGGCTCAGACATGCTGGACTGGTTTATGGGATTTGCAGAAGAGACGCCAAAATAATCCAGCTTGTGGCTCCAGCAGGGGCAGAAGCCCCTCTGGAAACGTATAGACAACATCCAAATGTAATGCACAGCTCAATGAGCTTCCAGAGCCAACGCAGCTCTGGACTCTGTGGTAACCTTAAACTCATTAACTCTGCTCCCTGCAGTAACAGCTGTGTGTCACAAAGCCAGCTCAGAATGACTTTATAATAGCTAATAATAAACCTTTCCCAAAGCTTGAACTGAAAAAAAATCAACCCGAAAAAGTAAGAAAAAAAACCCCAACCCTCCCAAACCAACCAACCCCTTCAAGTCCTCTAATTTACCCTTTACTGGATAGAGCATTTATTTAAATTACCCATTCCTTGCCCTTCAGTAAGTTCGGTCTTCTTCGAGGTCGATCAGATGAACACCCCTCACTTATCTTGGAAGCAGAATGGAAGTAAAATTTCAAACAAAGGGAATAACTCTAGAATTAAGCAGGGTCAAAACTCAGAATACAAACTATGGCCATACCACACTGATGCCTGCTTCCAAGTCCCTCCCTTGCACAGATCTAATAACAGTATTTGCAGTGTTGGCAGCACGCCTATATTCCGGCTGCCTTTAACTCTGATTTCTCCTATATCCTCTCTTTGCCTACGGTCAAAACTCCCTTCCAGCCTTCCTAAAATCACTGGTCATTCGCCTCGGGACACATCATCAAACGCACACATTTCAAACGCTTTTAACTAAGCCAGCTTTGAACTCTCATCCATGTTGGCAGTGCAGTGCTCAGCAATTCTTCCCCCAAAGCCAAGGCTCCCAGTTGCTGCCTCTACTCACACCTGCCTTCCAGGCAGCCCCCTCAACCCCCTTGGCCTTACCCATGATGGTCACATCGTACTCAATCTGGAAAAGGGCCTCCTGGCTGCACTGACGCAGGATGTTGAGGGCATCAGCGTGAGTTGCGCTGTGCAGAGGAATCCCATCAACGCTCAGCAGTCTGTCCCCAATCTTCAAGGACCCTTCCCTGTAGGAAGCCATAGGCAAAATTCACTTAAAAAGAAAAAAAATGTATATATATAAGCAAATTACCTTCATTCAGCAGGAACTAATCACTCCTTGGGACATTAATTTGGGGTATTTAGAGTGTCAGGCCCATCACTTTAAATTAGTAGCATGCAAATAGTCAGACCACCTCCTGTTTTTTAATACAGCGCAAGCTCTTCATGTTCACCGAGTTAATTAGGCCGCTGTCTTTGCAAGAGGTGTTGCTGGGTGCTCCAGCAACATGCTCCAGCACAAAAGCATGGCCCATGTCCTCCCCACACACCGAAGGCCCCAAACATCCTGGCAGTGTCACTCCACACAGCACCCACACGCAAAGCCCTGGGGGTGACGTAGATGAGACACAGCAAGAAGGACAAGAGTGTGATGGGGCCTTTCGTTCAAGTGCCCCGGGTCCAGGAGGCAAAACGTGTGTGTTACCTGTCTGCTGGGCCCCCCGGCCTCACGTAGGTGAGAACCAGCGGTCGGGACTTGTGCCAATCTTCATGGGCTCCCCCTGCAATGAGAACAGGAATGGCATAAATATCACGGATCTGCAAGTCGGAGGGAGAGCGCTGAGAAACTAGAGAGTTTATCACAGAACTGACACAGCTCGCAAGCCAAAAGACCCCCGTGGAGCAGGAGGCAGCCCACGGCCCTTGCTGGGCATGCCCCTGCTCTTCCTCAGAGCTTTATGGCATTTTTCCGCTTTCTTTTCTCTCCCCAAACTGCCCTGCCAACAGGGTTCTCACCCAAAAAGCCACTAACCTCGCAGCACAAAGCCAAAGCTGTTGCCTTCCTTGTACAGGGACACCTCGATGGTCTTGGGAATGATGCCCGCGCTGCTCTCTGGCACTGAGGGGGAGACAGAGAGATGCAGTTACCCCCATTCTGCTTCGCACTGCAAAACCAGACCAAAACTCAGCTGACCAGCACTGAAAGGAAAGGGCAGCCCACAGCGGGGCTCTCCACCCCACTGAGAGGGCACACAGGCCCCGACCAAGGAATCTGAACCATCGCTGGAGCAAACAAGCATCCCCTGGCACGATTCCACCCACCGAGCTTCATGCAGCTCCCCTCAAACTTGTCTTGCTTGACACACTGACATTCAAGTAAAACCCTCTTGTTTATCAACCAGCTTTAAAGGGTTCAGCATTACTCAAAAGCCAGTAGCTTTTGCCACAGGTGGCAACTTATTAAACACAAAAAACCCACACCAGCAGCCACGTGAGGAATGCAGTCACCGGTTGACCTTAAAGCAAATGAAAATCCCAAATCCTCAGTGCAAAAGGTTGAGTTTTTTTTTTCGCCCTTCCCTCCCACATTTTGACTTTAGAAAAGATTAAGTGAATCCTTTAAACTGACCCCGGGGGCAATGCAGTAATTTTATGTAAAATATACGAAACTACTTAATGTACAAAAGTAAAGACGGAGAAAGGGGGAAAAAAAAACACCCCATTTGTGTCTTTTGCCACCCCCTGCTACCTAATGATTTATCAAAGTGCTACTGTGACTAGGATGAAGTCCCAGGCTCCTCTTCCCAGACCTGCCCGTGGTTTCAGCAGCCCCTGAGCAGGTGTCCTTGGAGCAGCCACCCTGCTCCTGCTGCCAGGCTGGGCTGGGCAACGTGGACATGGCCTAGAGATGCCTGTGAGCACAACACCTCTAGAGAAGGGGGCTCTAGGCTAGTGGGTGACACCCACCTACCAAGGAAAGGGTATAAAGCAGTTCCAGACGGGTTAGGAAACTGTCCAGTTTCCATCCCAGGCAGCCAAGCACGACATTCTGCAACAGCCTTTCCCAAGGGCTTCAGCAAGCAGGGAAGCCTCTGGCCCTTAGCACGGGGCTCCGCTTATCGATGCAAGGGATGATAGGGCACCGTGGCCTGAAAACCACGCTTGGACTTGCAAGCTCCCTTCCCAAGCAGGAAACTATCAAGCGAGGAGAAAAACCCAAAGCCACGAGTACAAGCTCCTGAATTGCGCCGTGTTTCTGCTTTTTGCCCAGGGAAGGAAAGAGGGGTGCACAACCAGCAGCAAACCCTCCCCGCCAGCAAGAGCGCACGAGGAACCAGCACTTCACTGCAGCGAGGCAGTAATTGACAATTCTCTCTGTACGCTTTTCGCGGGGCCTCTTTGCTTGGATTAGTCATAAAGAGCATCAATAATCTCATTTGAGCAAAGCCAGTGTTTCGGTAGGGCTCTTACTGCTCATTCAGAAGTGGAGGCATTTTGCTCCGCTGCTATTGATCGAGTCATGCGGCATTGGCTCAGTTCCTCAGCTCCTAAGTGCAGCTTATCCGATTTCTAATAGCAAGGCTCAGAGCTAAGGAAAAAGGTTAAGAGTTGGCATCTTCAGCGAGCATGAGAACATGGAAAACTTGAGCTGGGGCGGAGGGGCTGTTTTACCAGAGTTCGGTGCTAAAGCTAGCTAACATTTACACAGAACAGAAAGGGATAAGCAACAAAAGTTCAGCTAATTCATATATTTTTTCTTCTTAGGGTTTTATATGGCCATTTATTGCATTTCAGGACTTTCCAAGGAAAGGCAGGAGCAACAGCAAAGCCTAGGAAGCATAGGATAAGATCTTATCTGGGATAAAAGGTTTTGTTTTCATTAGTTTTGCTTTTCCTCTATTCTATTTCTTCTGCTCAATAATTCGCTGAATTTCCGAGACACTGAAAAGTAGTAACAGTGCAGATCATTTCTACAATGCAAAGACTGTGATGAGAAACTGTTCCACGGAACGCATTTGTTTTAATCAGAACAAACAAATCCAAGCAAAAGCACAGCCTCCCACATCAGGTCACAACCCCCACTTCATCAGATCTGGGGTGAGCAGCCTCAGCCAGGGACCTTGTAACTATAAAGCAGGTTGCTCCAACTTTCCTTCTGAAAACACATAACATTTTCAAACGTCTTGAGGAATAACAGCACTTGACGCAGTTCAGAAAAAAGGATCTGGCGCTGTATGCTGCTAAAGACTGAATAAAGCCTCCTCCAAAAAGGGAGAAAAAAAAAAAAGGCAAGCAAGGCTACATTATAGCATCAGGAGGCAGATTGGCCTGTGCTACAAGCCACTGCGAGGCAAGACAAATCTAATCAGCCGTCTCCCGCCGGTGTGCATGAGCAGGCACCCACTGTGCTGGAAACGCCAGCGCTCTGCTCCGCTGGCACGCGGCTCCGCAGCCTCCACCGCGGCCCTGCAGATGAAGACAGAGCGCAAAAACGCCCCGGGAAACAGCCCTGGCCACGACGACTAGAGCATGAACGGGCCCATCTGCATCCCAGGACAAAAAGCAGGCAAGAAAAGGGAATAGCTTTATCTTGGAGGCACCCACCGGCTGGTGGAAGTTCGTACTCCACTTCTAGTACTACCCTTTCGCCCACGTTTTTCAGCAGGCTTATGATCTCGTCGTGCCGCAGCTTGGTTAGGTTAATGCCATTCACCGACTTGATATAATCCCCAACATTCAACTGGTCACTTCTGTAAAGGGAAAAAAAAGGAAAACAGTGGTAGCAGAAAGTCCCTGCTGCCTTCAGCCTGGATGTGCACAGAGACTTTTGTGACTGAGAGGTTTTCTGCGCAAGCCACCAAAGATGCCCTGACCCCAGGTGTCTAGTTACATGTGCCCCTATCTCAGAAAGAAATACAAAAATCAAAGCCATCCATCTTCCCCAGGGGCAGTTTTTCAGACCTGTACATGCAGCAGCAATCACAACACACGCGTCCACAACCCCTCATTTTGTTCTCATGCTCAGTTCTCATTCATGCAGAGCAATCAGTCAGTGAGAAATACACCTAGAGCAGTCTGGAAAAAAATAAACATAAATAA
This sequence comes from Tinamus guttatus, assembly GCF_000705375.1. The sequence goes on along the minus strand of NW_010589259.1, from coordinate 2,013 downwards.
ATAAATAAATAAGACCCAACAGGGAAAAGCAAAAATCTTTCATTTTGTCTGTTTTCTGCAAAGTGACTCCGAGTGACTCTGAAAGGAGTCAATTATTCCTTTCCTATTTTTGCTTCCTGAAGCCTTTCTTCTCCCATTCCTTTACTGATCCAGTAATGTTACTTACACACTCAGTATTCAAAAAAATACAACATCAGCCCCTTAGCTCGATCAAGATGTAGTCCCGTATACCAGGCACTCTCCTGGCAAAGCAGTCCAGTCTCAAAGAATCCCAAATATCCCAAAACAAAGTTTCAGGATGTGATTGCACAGGCCACGGGAAATAGCCCCAAGTAGAAGAGAGTCTGCTTACTGAAGCAAAAACTTCACATTCTGAGGAAAAAACAAAGTCTGGTGGCAACTGTTTTAAGTATGATCATATTCAGTACTGGGACATGCAGCTGTTCCTTTCCAGCACCCTCTGGGTCCCATTTCCATTTCTCACCTTGCTGCCAGTCCTCCTGGTCTCAGGTTGGAGACTCTGGGCTTTCCATCTTTGTCTGTGCCACCCGAAATTGTTAATCCGAGGGTGCTTCCTTCCTTCTTGATCAGCTCCACGATGGTGACCCCTCGGAACTCCTCTGGAATATCACGGATAAAGGTCAACATCTCAGCAGCAAGCAAGTCCTTTCGATCCCAGGGGCACCCCACCCCGACTGCTGATGGGAGAGCGAAGAAAATTCCTCAGTGTCTTTATGTTGATGAGACAAATGTGGAGAACTTATTATGAAAGTGAGGCTTATAGGGGAAAGAGGAAAGAAAGAGAATTTTTTAAAGTTTACGAAAGTGAAACGAAGGAGGAAATTCTCTTCTCTGGATGTTTGTTTTTTCGTTCTTGAGTCAGTCTGAGTTCTTGGGAGCCCTCTGCCCAACAAGCTGATTTTTCTCCACTCGCTGCTCCCACCAGCATCACCACAGCTAAGCAGCAGCTCTTCCCATGCTGGTGTCCGGGAGACACCTGAGCATCAGCACAGATGCCCAACATGGTCCCACTGCCTGCCCTGTGCCTGTGCCACAGGCCCAAAACACGGCCGTTTCTGCAAGTCCCCGCTCCAAGACACCGGCACGCTCAGACAACAGGCAAGAAACAACAGTTTTACTGGGCTGTGGGAGTGAAGAGGATCCTGATGGACCCACAGAAGTGGAGGGAAAGCATTTCATGCAGGTCTGCCAGGCAAGACCAAGCGGGGCAAGGCAAAGGAGTGAGGACTTGTGAGAGGATAAAAGTTTGGTGTTTTCAAGGTGCTAGAGATTCAGTGTCAGGATTCAAAACCAGAGTGATGTGAGAAGGGCAGTGTTCCAGGGAGATTACCTCAATAACTATGTTTTATATGGGCCAGGATGGGTGTTAGGAAGGCTGGATAACAGGCAGGAGGGCCTGGAGAAGCTGCCTGGACAGACAGAACAGGGTGGATCTTAAAATATCGTGATTAAAAAAACATCCTGAGCCTTCAATGCAGTTGGGACATAAGGAACACAACATGGGGAGGCTGGGATCCTGCACTGGCTGGTTCAGAACTAGAGCAGAAGAGGGGTAAGCTCGGGTTTTGTTCACTCACTGCAGCCTCTCCTCCTGGTCTAAGACAAACTTATTGCGTATTGCCCACATCATCTACTGCTGGCATTGAAGACATCAGTCACTTAAAAAACAGAACTGGTCACACATACACTGCATACGTAGTGGCAAGGCCTGTTCTAGGAGGCATGGGCCTCGTGTTTGCTGCACCGTTTCCCTTCCTCCATTTGCTGTGGGTGCATATTTACCCACCCTTTGGTTGAAGAAGACATTTGTGTTTATTCACCATCCATGAATCCAACCAGATCTGGTATCACTTTTGATCCCACCACAGCTCATCTCTGGGCTTTACAAAAGCAGCGTCCCTAAATTATTTCAACTTCTGGATTTGACATGGAGGAAGGGCATAAATAGGCAGAAGGGCCAGCACTGGCCCAAGGAATGACCAAGAGCGCCGC
>NW_010589258.1:59289-115691 GCF_000705375.1 Tinamus guttatus | reverse complement strand
TTAGTGTTAGGGCTAGGGTTAGAGTTAGCATAAAGATTAAGAGAAAGATTAGATCCCCGTGGGGAGTGGGGCCAGAAAGGGCATGCCAAAGCATATGTAGCGCTATATCCAGATTGGTGCTATGTTCATATTTGTCATTGACCAAACTCTAGGCCTCGTGACCTCTGGCTTAGAGCTAGTGTTGGGGTTATGGCTAGTGCTAGAGTTAGGGTTTAGAGAGAGAGAAAAATCCTAGAGCCCCATGGTGACCAGGACTAGAAAGGGCATGGGAAAAGAAATGTAGCACTCTGTCCAGACTGGTGCTAGGGCAATATTTTCCGTTGATCAAGCTCTAGACCAGGTGACCCCAGGCTTAGGGCTGTGTTAGGGTTAAGAGACAGAGAACACCCAGAGCCCCATGTGGAGTGGGGCTAGAAAAGGGTATGGCAAAGGAGATGTAGCGCGATATCCAGATGTGTGCCAGGACAATATTTGCTGTTTAGGCAGCACTTTGCCCTGTGACCTCAGTCTTAGGGCTCGGATTAGGCTTAGGCCTAGGTTTAGGGTTAGGGTTAAGAAAGAGAGAAAGCCTAGAGTCCCATGGGGTCTGGAGAGGGCATGACAAAGTGTAGTTGGTACAAATAGAAAGATAGGATGTTTCACCCTGTTTGGGTGACAGAGCACTGGAACAGGCTCTCCTGAGAGGTTGTCAAGTCTCCTTTGGAGGCATTTAAAACATGCCTGGATACCATTCTGTGTGAAGTGCTCTAGATGTCCCTGCTTGAGCAGCGGGGGTTGAATTTCATAATCTCTAGAGGTCCCTTCCAACATCAACCTTTCTGTGATTCAGCAAGTATGAAATTTGCCTGCTCATAATTGATGGCTATAGTCTATTTTTTCAGCTTTGTCCTTCCAATGAGTTGGCAGATGATCCATTCCCTCTCTCTGTTTTTGTCTCCTCAAGCTTTGCTCTAACACAGAGCCAAAAAATATATTAAAAAATATACTGAAAATATCTAATGGGTATTATCTCCTGAGCAAACCGAATCAGATGTGGTGGTCTCATTAGCTAAGCAAGCCAATTTTCCAGGGCGTGTATCTTTTCAGGCCAGATACAACTACTTATCACTGGCCTAGTCTGAAGAAAAGTGTGCTATATATTATACTGTACTGCCCATGATCCCAGACACCTGGATAAACTCCATTACAGCCTAGGTGGGATGCTCCTGTCATCCTGTATGCAGCTGCTGGCAAAATAATGCTGGTCTTTAAGTCAGATGTCATTAAAAAAAAAGTAGAAGATACTGTTTTTATACTTTTATATAAATGACCTGAAAGATTCATCAGTCATTTTTGGAGTCGAAAAGGAAGCAGACATCCTAGAACATTAGCTTTTTGAAAAATAAATAAGTATAGTGTGAGGGGCCCTGGTGTGCCAAAAGAAACACATTTTTGCTGTATCTGCTAGGACAAGGAAGAACTGTGAGAAGGCGAAGGCGAAGAGGAACAGAAAACATTAATATTTTAGAAAACAATGCAAATTACACTAAACTCCTGACATAACAGAGCAAAGATCAAACAGGAGAAAACAAAGACGACAATGTCCAGCTTCTCTGTGCTAAGAGGGTCAAGATAGATTTTTTTTTTTTTTTACTGGGGGGATGCAAAGAACAGACATGATTCAGGATAGGGCTGCTCGTTTTTTCAGTTATAATAGGCATACAGTCCTTGCAATGGCCAGGCATACAAAGAACTCTCTAACAAGCACAGAAACAGCAGCAACAAAGCTTAAAATTCACAGGGGTGCCTCCACTTGCAGAGCTGCAGCAAAAGCAGCTGTGTTCAACTATTTTGCCCAGCCAGCAACAAATCTGCTGTCAGAAAGTGGTCCCGAGACGTGGCTTCCAGTTGTGTGTGCCTCAACCCTATCCCAGCACACATCAAAATGCTTTTGTCAGAACATGTGCTCAGCTGCTGCATGGAGGCTGTCGCTCAAGAAGCGCCTTGGGCTGCTTGCTCCCTTATCTATAGCAGTCCTTTGAAAGAAAGGAAAGCAATTCAAAAATATTTTTATTCAATATAGACTTTTCTGCTTGTTTTTTTCTTCTCCTGATGGAGGATGTGAACAATCTCAGTAATAAAGGAGAATTCAGCTTTCAATTTAGACACGTAAATTCAGGACTTTAGATATAGGTGCCTGGAGGTAGGCTAGTAGGCAATGAGGCAGTTGTGCTACTTGAAACTCCCTGGGATATCTGAGACAGGCATGATGGATGACACTGCCTTCCTTCTGGACCAGAGGTTGGGCAAAACCTGCTAGACCGTCTCCAAAATCACTAGTGTTATGGTGTCTGAGAAGAGCTCCAGTATCCAGTCAGCATAGTCAGTGATTTCAATTGCCCAAACACATATACCTACTACTTATCTGAGATGCTCTAAATACTCAAGACTCTCCATGCTCTAAATACTCCTCATGGAGCTGGCAAATATATCACCAGACCTACAGATGTTCAAACCCTACTGGAGTGGCAGGGTTTGAACCCCAAGCAGCATATCCCACTGTGGTTACAGTGGAACAGAAGACTCAGTTCAGCTCTCTAAAGAATAATTGCATCTAATATTGCTTCAGATTCCCTAGGCATCCAAGACCTTTGCACTCAGCTTGTAGATATAAGGCAGGACCTATGGGGAATCCACACTTTTCTGGGCTGGTAACTAGAGTCTAGGATGAACTGAAAACTTCTCAAACAGTACCAGATGCTTATGTTTGTGTAACTAAATCCCAGTAGAAGGAACTAATAAACTAATCATGCAGCCAAAGGCAGGTGTTAGTCAAACAGCTATATATCTTCCACTGACAAGATTTGTCATGGACTAGTATTGACAAGATCTTGACACAAGAGCAGGAGTCAGCAGTCACCTGTACTTAGACATACAGGTTTTGACATCAACAAAAACCTAAAGCTGAATCCCACCTTAGCTCTGAATCCTTCAGCCAGCTGCTGTAAATGCCAAAGTGCTCAGTTAGGTGCTTAACATTTAGGTGCTCATAAGGTATGTGTTATTTGATCCTGTTTGGCCAGCTTATATGCCTAGATGAAGTGCACTGGACCATTCTCCTGAAATATGAATTGCTCTCCTTGTCACCTGAAGAGTACACCTAGGGGCTTGTTAACACCTGAAATAAAGATGGATCTAAATTATTTCCTAAATATTCATGGTGGATCACACCGGCGCATCTGCTTAATCCAAAAAGTTCTTTGAGTCACTAATCTGGTATTAAAATGCCTACAATTTGAGAAATTTGCTTAAAGCTTGATAAACTGATAAAGGTGGTAAGTGTTAACATCCTCTAACTTAAAAAGAGATTTAAGCAGTAAACCCTTAGTAAACCGCAGCCTTAGATGCCTGGTTTGATAATTATGCATGGAACAGTCAAATCCTACTTTTGCTGTAACCAATCGTTTCACCACACCTTATATTTCCTCAATTTGGAATAAAATTTTCTCTTACAGATTTATTGTAATGAAGTTGCTGATTCTGTCTTCTCAGCACTGTATAAATTGCCCAAAAGCTGCCTTTGTGAAAAATTTATTGAACTTTTTCGTTTAAAAGCAATTATATCAGAACTAACTAACAAAGTAAGATCTTCCATGCTGGGAGTGCTTTGGGTATCACCACATCCTGAAGCGATCAAATGACCCCTAACTGAATCTCTACAACTCAGTGGACTATTCCATTTAAAGTTAAATAGTCTCTACGTGGCCATCAGACCCACATTGATCACAGTGAAGAACTTGAGCCTCCATAAAAAGCACACACCAGAACACTCCCTAACTGCATTAAGTGCCCAAAATAACTCATATTCTCTCCATATTAAAAGCTCACTAAGTCAGTACATTCTTTTATTGTTGACAATAAAACAATATGCAATCAAACATAAATCAAAGAAAGCCTGTGCATTGCAGTTCAGAAATAGCAATAGCTTCTCATAGATTGTTTGCAATGAAGAACCGCTACCTCTTCCCAGAGAAAGAAGGAAAGCAGTCCACATGGACAGTCAGAGATTTTAAATAACTTTTAGCTACTAATAGCTGTGGCCATTGCTATGGACAAGATACTGGGCAAGATGGACACTCCTTCTGAGTCAGTAGAGCAATTCTTACATCCTTTCTTTTTTTTTTTTTTTTTTTAATCAACCGCACCTTGAAATCAGTGATTTACTTCCAAGCTGAGCAATTTATCTACAGTAGCCATTTCATTTGTAGAGACCTATGACAGATGGAGGTGCCATTCCCTTGTAGCCCTGAGCTTCCCTGCATGCCAAGGTCTCCATCCTTCTGCCTCCAGGCAGCTCTGCAGAATTATTTCCAACTTCTATCTGCGGTGATTCATAACACTGTGCTCTGCAGTTCTCAGTGCTGTGGGAGGTAGCTCTGTATCCTCACCTAAGTTAAGAGTGTACCACAGGAGTCTAGATGGGGTCCCTACAGCATTGTTATTGCTTCTTCTGCTGCTAGCAGAACATCAGGAAATGCAATCTGAGGCTGGGTATTTTTGGCAGCCTTGTTTCATTCTTGGATGTTTCCACTCCCCTGAGATTATTCTCTTGTAAACTTTCAAAGGCCATTGATGACAAATGAGTCTCATCTTGCAAAGCAAGTACCTATTATGGTGTGACTAAACCCTTCCCTGGCTCAGCAAAGCACTCATCATCTTGTGAACCTCCAGGAGCAATACAAAACTTATTGTCCCTTAACCATGGTTTCATCAGGGAAAAAAAAATAAATAAAAATAAAAAGCTTTCTTCTCTCTTACTTTCACACTTATTTTTAAGGAATATATTTACTTCCAGACAAATAGCAACAAAACACTGGCACCCAAGTTGAATTTAAATATTGACAGAGGTTTGGGTTGGCACCAGCGAGAGTGCAGTTTACTACTCCTAAAACTGCATTTGGCACCAGACATCATGAAAGTTTCCCACCAGTAAGGTAGCGTGGCTTGTAAACTAGTTGCCAAATCGATCACACCCTGATAATGAACATGATCATGGGATAGCCCCAAATCCCTTGCAATGTAAATGAGACAAAGAAAGCAGATGAATTAAGATAGACAAGAGAGTACAAGGATTCAATGTTTTCTCAGGATTACCACACCAGCACAGAGAAATAATATCAACACTTCATCAGCCTCACAGCTGTAGAAAGCACAGATAATTTTTAAGAGATTCAAAGCAGGAAAAGAGGTAACTATGCAGATGCTTATAAGGAGAGCTGCCTGAGCACAGGCAGCATCAGGGGGCAAAGCTGCATATTTAACAAAAGATGAAGACTGTCACCATAGGTTGATCAGAGACATGGGCTGATTTTTGTAATAGAGTTGTATCTGCAAAAGCACTCTGGATGACTGTGAGCAGCATAAGACTGCATTTGCCAAGGTCAGAGGAGAGTGCTGCAGTAATCAAGAAATGATAAGTCAACAGCCTGAATAAGAATTTCAGATGTGCAGATGGATGGGAAATATCATATCTTAAATATGTTATGCACACTGCATATATGAGATGCAAGCTTAGCCCCCTTGTATTTAGGAATGAGGACAAATAAGGAATAAGGGACAAATGAAAGATAATGCTGGAGTTTTGTAAACTCATGACCCTGTTTATTGTCCTGGATATCTGTCAGGTTGGAGAGGTTGTTTACAGCAGTCAAAAAAAAAAGAGATGCAAAAAAGAACTGGAGAAGAAAATGAATTAGGTAACCCCTTTAAGAAAGGGGGGAGCCATAAGGTCTTCTGAATTATCTCAAAACCAATAGGTAGCAGAGTGCATAATTTCTAAGTACAAAGAGGTAACAACAGAAGAAAAATTTTCCTTAATAATTTAGTGTGCAACTGGTTATATCAGAAGAGGATCTAACACGCAGAGACTTACTGTTAGGTAATGTAACCATCCTTGGGTTACAAAAGTCAGTTCACTTGCTGGGTAGGATGTGGAGAGTTGGGTAGTTCATATTCTTTCTGGTTACCCTGCAGCCAGGCTACTAAAAAGAGTCATTAGAGTCTGCAAAATTAAAAACATATTTTAAAAATGTCTTCCCTGGAGCTGTTTAAGAACTGTGTAATTGTTATTGCTGTCAAATTGCTTAGTACAGAGTTTACGGTACGGACACTCTTTTTATACATTGCTTTTTCAACTAATCAATCATTCTGCTATCTAGATACTTGCCTGAGATTATGAACGATGGCTTGACTAACCAGATCAACAATCCAGAAGTAGATGTGGACATCACAAGGCCAGATACCTTCATTCGACAACAAATCATGGCCTTACGTGTCATGACTAACAAACTAAAGAACGCATATAATGGGAATGATGTCAATTTCCAGGACACAAGTAAGCTCTCATTAACCAGGTTTAATGTCTGAAATGTCTGAAATAAATTTGTAAACTTAACTATCAGTTTTATTAGGAAGACTTTTCTTGGTCTTTGTGCTGTATGTTATTGGGTAGCATAAAAAACATCTTTTTTTATCTCATGACATTCCAATTATATTTGTTTCTTTTGAATCTCTTGCTTATCAGCAAACCTAAGGCATCAAGACATACAGTAATTTACATAGTGACAGAAATCCACCCTTTTTCCAGTATAACTAAATCACAATGTCTTTCATTTGGATGATTTATAAAGTGAATAAAATGAATGTTGGCAGAATAAACACTTTCCAGTTTTCAAAATGTCTCTCTGGGACACCTGGTGTTGGTTCCTTCCTAAGGACAGGAATTGAGGGAAGAGTGCAACGTTCTAACATGGGGTCCTCATGCTGTTATTCTCCCTTCCTTATGCCAGGTGATGAAACCAGCGGCTCAGGAAGTGGAAGTGGCTGTACGGATGACATCTGTCCCACTGAGTTTGATTTCATCACAACCGAAGCTCCACTTGTTGACTCGGACAGGAGGGAGGTGGAGGCCTCAGCCACGCAGCGTAGCCAATCGCTACCTACATTGTTTATCATCTTCGTCATCCTCGTACTACAGAGACAGTGGAGATAATCCTAAATCTGGTTGGAGAAACTGTATTTTAGCTACAAAAACAGCCAACTTTATTCTTTTCTTATACTCTTGGACAATGGACCATGCCACAAATACTTACAGTTTTCTATGAGAAGAGAGCAGTACTGCAACCTGCTTCCCTTTTTTTTTTCCCAAAGAGTACCAGGTGCCAGACTGAACTGCTTCCTGCTTTTTTCAGATATCTCTGAAGACAATATCCACTCTTGAGATAATTCTTTCTCAAATCTTTATTACAGGAGACTTTCTGAGCTTCATTTCCTTTTATGCTGCAAAATAAAAGGATCTTACAGTGTATGTTTTTCTTAACAAAAAAAAGAGGGAGAAAGAAAACAGAAGAAGTTTTCTTAATGAATCCAGCCTGACCCAAGGCTGCTGCGTTTCAACAGAAAATAAACAAAAAGACAAAAAAAAAAGAACAAAAAAAATGCAACCATTCTTCACTGGCAGCCAAGTTTCCTTAGGAACTTCTATACAATGATTTAGGTCATCAGAATGATCGTTGCCATTGTAAGAAAGTCTGGATTTTTTTCCAACACAGAGTATGTCTCAATGGTGAATGTCTTGCACTCCATCTGCCAACTACGTCAAATTGGTATGACGGTAAAAAGCTGAAAAAAATAATTTTATCTTCTAGTATTTTAGTAACTCCACTAGCTTCAGAATATCATGTTGCAGTTGTTTAGAATTTAAATCTTAATCCCAAGTTAAAAAGAAAAAGAAAAAAAAAAAAGAAGAGTAGCAGCACGATCTCGCCTAGCTTCTTTTAGTGTTTATCCGCGTTATATAATTGGCCCAGAATTCCACTTAGCTTCCGATCAACAAGGATGGTGATGCTAAACAACTCTCTTGACAAATCTCCCCTCAAGGGTTCAGATAGAAAAAAATCTCTTGTGATATAATCTCTTTCTCTTTGTCACTATTCTGATGTCAATTAGAATTTTCTGCTACTATGTTCATTATCCATCTTAGGATGGCAATTCTGTAATGGACTAACAACAGTGACTGGATCAATACTGTGTTTCACATTTACTATGTCTTTCATATCTCTTATTTTCAGTATCACAAGGATTTCTTCTACAAAAAATCAAAACCAACAAATATGTAGTACTGACATGGAGATTTCTTTCACTTTTTTAGTCTTAGTATGATCATCTATTTTTATATATATAAATATATATATAAATCACAGATTTTAACTTCTTAATTACAAGCTCAGGGTTGACACTTCTTTGTAAGAAAAAAAAAATGTTTGGTCAACCAGCTCTTCTTCTTTTGTGCTGCTCTGAAAAGAAACCCTTTAATGACTGGTGAGCACAAAAATCAAAGAAGAGATTTTTTTACATATCCAATTGTCCATTTCTTAACAGGTTTGCAGAGTGGGGGAGAAAACCTCTCTCATATCTGTTTATTTGTGTGGGCATGCGAGTTTGTGTGATAGGCCTAGAGAAGGACACAGAGTTTATTTGTGATGGCAATTGTACTCTCAGATTGTCCAAGGATACATTGCTTTAATAACCATTGCCTAAATGAGTATGGTCCTGTGTTTCCTTGATTTGCATTTGGTTGTAAGACCTGAGAACAGACCCTATTTTAAATCATGGACAAATAAGTATCAGCAAGTAGGCAGACAGCAAAACCATCCCTCTTCCATCAGACACAAAGAGTTTCTGTGCCAATTTCACGTGGAAATGAAGCAATTTTCGAAAAGTTTACTTCCTGATTCTTATGGGGACTCTGGAATTGGTACAGACAACACATGAAAACACTGTAAAGCCAACCAATCACATTACAATTTAAGAACAGAGCAGGTAGATCATCTCCACTGCAGCATCTTTTTCTTTTCAAATTATAATTAGCTATCGATTTAGGCATTAAAGTAGAAAACACGGAGCACATTAGGATGAAGTATACTTAAGCACTTTTACCCAAAAGTACTTACAAATTGTCAATATACTATGTCTAATAATAACCAGCATAGGTTTTGAGCCGCCTGTATTTCATTCTTTTTTTCCTGTTTGTCGGTTTACTTTGAAGTAGAATGATCTATTCTCTCAGCCCAGCCTCATGTACAGGATTCGCAGCTTTGGGTCATGCTTTTAATACACAGGCCTTAGACCACTCTGTGATGGTTCACTCAAGAGCAGGTTTCATGATTCAGCATTTCATGTCTCCAAGCAGCTAAACAGCAGCATTTTAGCCAGTTCTCACAAGTAGCCTTGGTTAGATATGGAAGAACAAGTATCAGTGGATCTTTTCTTTGATGTGTTTTCCAGAGCCACATATGCCTTTTGCTGTGCAGAGAGACCCTTAAACTCTCACCTGGTCCATCTCTCGTTATCCATATACACACCTTATTTACACTATTCCGCTTCAGCAACCTTGTCACAGGACAGTTGTGTCATGGTGCTTTTTCAGCAGGCAATTATTCAGTGGCAACTGATGCTATTTCCACCTACTTGTTCTGGTGCTGCAAGCTTGCTGACAGGTGATGAAATCCATACCTTCCAAGGCAGGCCCTCCTTTGTATCTAGTTTGCACTGCTGGTTGAGCAAAAGCGAAGAGGTCATGACTCCCACGGTCTTTGAACTAGGCTTGGACTTGTTAGGGTTTTCTGATGACTGTTGTCATCTGGTGCAACCAAAATAAATGCCCAGTGTGCTCTAAGCTACTGTAGGTGTCCATGGACAAAGAGTAAGAGGTCACCTAAGAAACAGAGGGCTTCTGAAGGTTCTTCTCACTCACAGTGATGTCCTAGCTAGGAGCTTGCAGGGGGCCCTCCTCTGCCTGAGTTGGAATTCAAAAACTGTTGGTGAAACAACAAATCGAACTAACCTCTCTGAAATGTGATTTTCTCATGGGAGTGCCATCAGAAATGCATGTCTTCTCTATTATTTTTCTCCCTATTTTTCTGCTATGCATAGCAATGTTTTGTCAGGAAATGGAGATCCCTTTGCATGAGGTAGTAGGTAAACATTTTTTTAGTCTTTAAAGGTTGAATACTCTCTTCATACACTGCATTTTTCAAAGATTAAGAGAGCCATTAAATCGGCAGAGCAGATTGGAAATGAAATAAAGAAAAGAAAGAACATTTGTGTTCATAAATGTGAGAAGCTATATTATTTCCAGTGCTTCTGTTTTCACCTCCTTTAGATCTAATGATTCTTCTTCTAAGGTAACTTATATGTGTGCCACAGTTCAAATATTTCTCCTTCTTGATGGCTGATAAAATAAGAGATGATAAAGAAAACAATTACTGTTCGGGAAAGAGCGCGTAAGATCTAAGGCAGTCCTCAGATTGCATAAACCCTTTATGTTATGCAGTGCACAAGTTCTTGCTATTTTATGCTCTTTTAAAATGAAGACATAAAAAGATTAGATGAAATGAATAATGCAATCAGTGCTGTAGGCTTCTATGAGATTTATCATTTTACCTTTAACTAAGTTTATTTTTCCTTATCCCTAAATTCTTAGTGTTCAATATATTGCAGTTTTTTTCTACTGATGAATCAGTATAACCTGTGGTAACCACAGCACAGACTACCTGAGCTCTGGTTACACCTTGAGCATCTTAGTGGTTGCATCTTAGTGTGTCTGCTAAAGGTGAAGAACAGAGGAATTTGCATGGGGTACTAGTGAAAGCTTATATATCTCAATCCCTTAAAGTACACATGTGGCTACTGTCACAAAGCTGTGACCACATGCAGCTCTTGAAATCTGAGTCTCAGTGATAAAAATCATCATAGTTCTGTGTGATTTTTAGGAGGGATCATTCCAGCTGTGTGAACCAGTTTCATCTGCTTCCACACAATATGAGTTAGAGCTGTCCTTGGGAAGTGCCATACACCAGCAGAGTTTCAAGAAGCAGCAGTTCTCCTCAGTTTAATAACGGATCCTAAATCGTTATCAAATGTAACTATACCTATTTACTGAGAATTTTTAATTGTTTTTACATGGAAAATAAATTGCAGCATTGTTGCAAGTTGATGATTCTTGTAAAAAAATAATAACAAGTAAAAACTTCAAAAGATAATCCATTAAAACTGAATACAGAAAATTGTAGAATGCTTCTACTTGGAAAATCAAGTTCTTACAGATTTCATTATAGAAAGAAATGCTCAGGCAGACTTCAAATATTAAGAAGGAATCCACATTTCAAAAACTACAAAATTGGTATTTATTATGTTTATTCACAAATTTTCAAACCCACTGGATAAGAACAAGTAGCATCAACAATAGACAGAATATCCCATAGAATTGCAAAATCCCTAATTTCAAAGGGAAATTGAACAGACAAATGCTAAGGCTTAACTGGAGGGTTGAGAATATGTTATCAAAATGCAATAGGCACAGCAATGCATACTTCCAAGGGAATTAGAGAAGGCAATGCACTGAATGGAGCAATGTTGCTTTTCCAGATATTCACACGGACTATATGATTATCATATTAAGATGTGTAATTATGCCCCTTTTTTGAAAAAAATAAATAAATAAATAAAGATTGTAGTATCATAGTAATAGGGTAAATTAAAGATAAACAATACACTATTAGCCATTTTCCCGTTATTAAACAGCAGGAGACCTAATCAAGAACTTTGAAATTAACTTTAAAATAAACTTTTTGCAATAAGAAGGAGAGATAATCTTAAAGTAATTCAACTGGAACGCTTTTAACAATCTGTCATTTTCAAATGTTCTGACAAATAACAGTCACTAGGATAATTCACCAGCGTAACTTGAGTTGTTCACTTATTGTGCTTATCATTTTTTCTTCTAAGCTGATTACACAGCTTACAATTCTGATTGCATTTGGTTGTGTATGACTGTATAACAACCTTGTGCTTTGCACCTGTGTGAATCCCATCTCCACTGAAGTAAAGAGAAGTTTTGTCATTAAGTTAACGGAAGGATTTTGATTATAGTCATGCAGAGAAAGATAAGCTCTTTCCTCTAGGAAATGTTCAAACTTGATTTCTGTATGATTCTGAGTGAAAATAAAGCAGCAAATTTCCATAAGAATGATAACATTAGCATTCACAACTTTAAATTTCCAAACTGTACTACAAAGTAGACACAGGCATCCTGACTGGCTCCCCCAGAGCTGAGGACTCTGGGCTACCCAGCAGTTGAAATCACATAGATTTGTCTATGGCTTAAAGACAACTCCATTGAAATCAAACAGTTTTCAGAAAATGTATGAGTATATTAATCAGCTGTCATTTCTAATTATGTTGCATTGATACTTACAGTCCAATATATGTGAAGGGTTTTTTTCTCATGATACACTGGATAGGATTTTTCTTCTTGAATACCCTCCCTTATTCTGGTAGTAAGAAATCCTTATGCTGTTAAGCTTTAAGCAATAGGCATCATCATGTAGTGTTTTTTTACCACTGTAAAACTAGCTACATTACCAAGAAAAGTTGTCCTTCTGCTTGGGAAGGCTTGGGAAGGTGAGAGAAAGGGAGTATTTATTCATCACTAGTAAAAACAGTATCATCAACAGTATCTCAGTATCATCTGTTATTGCCTCTGGAGACCTTTGAAAGCAAAATTTCCACAGAAGACAAATCTATATTCTCTAAACTGGTAATCAGTATGATTTCCATTCTTGAAAAAAATAGTTTTATACAACTTTTATTATACTAAAAATAGTTTTATACAACTTTTAGTTCCAAGTGGCAGGGAAGATGGAAAGAAATCTTTCTCTTTAAAATCAGAGCCTAGTCATTTAGACAGTTATGTAGCTGTAACTCCTGGAGCTTCCTTTATGTTCTTCTGGGTTTTGTTGAGCTCCCACTCAGATCCCTTGAAACCGAGATCCTGCTGCAAGTGCAAATCCTGCACAACAGTAGTGTTTGCTCTTCCAAGATGGCTGAGAGACAACTAAGAGAAGCAATGATTTCCTAGTGAAACCTAACATATTTATGATGATAAAGGATTTACAATGAATGAGGAATGCAAAGTATGTGATGGACAGCTAGTGCTCCTCACCGTTCTCCAAGTCTTGTTTCTTATCTATTCTCTGATTTTTTTTTCTGTAATTTAAATCCATCCACTCATGCACGTAACAAAGACCCAAATGCTGCTTCAGTAGTCAGCAATATTTCTGTAATCAGCTGCAAGGTCTGTCTCTCTTCTTTTCAAGACTTTGTACTTTGTTTAAATCTGTATCTTTCAATATGTGAGAAAGAACTTACTATATATAATAGAACTCTGTGCAACAGCAGTTCTTATTCTTAAAAATATTAATTATTTAAATGCAAAAGCCTATCATATCTTTTAAAGAAATACTCATCTCCAATATGCATCTAGGGAGGTTTCTTATTAAGCCCGAATAGGTCATTCACATGTGCTAGGGAAAAACATGAATTCCTATTGCTGAACCAAAGTTCAGTGGAGAATTGAACTTTCCATGTTCTACTAACCATCTCAAGCAGAATCTTCTAGGTAAACTGTGCTGTTTCTTCCCTCTCTTCCTTTTACTTCTCACCTCAAAGTATCATCCTGCATCTGAAAACCTTTCAAAATGAATGATTCATTAAAACTAGTGAATTCCAGAAAAAAAAAAATCCTTTTGGACAATTGGTGTTTTTTGATGGTAGATATTCCTGACTAAAGCTACCTACCTACCTCTGCTCCTCCCATGTGCCACACATCCTGTCTGTCTTTGTGTCACCCATGTCCCTGTGACCATATTCTTCACTAGGCTGAAGTATTTTCAGTCAGTTCAAGTTAACTGGACTTCTTGTCGCCCTTTCCAAGACCTCTGTGTCTGTGTAACTTCATGGCTCTTTTTTCAGAGGATTCAATAACAAAGAGATTTGGTCCACTTATTTTTGTTTTGTCAGGCTTTATCAGGCCCTACTTTAGCCTTTATCTCAATTCTAAACATGAATTTCTGTGTGCATGTTCTTGACCATCCGTCATAAATCATGGTGACTATTCTTCAATCTGCTGCATTATTAAATCTCAGAAACTACAGCTGGACTCAATCATTCCATAGTGACAAAATTCTTCCTTGTGGCTGTAGCCTACAGTTTGAATTTTATTATTCTCAGTTGTACTGTTGAGTCAGCAAAGCCAATGGCAAAGAATTTTGTGAGACATTTTGAGAATTTACAATAGCAAGATTAACTCATCAGGTAGCATCAGTATAAACATTTCTTACCAGTTCTGCATTTGGTTGTTTTGAGGTTTGGGGGTAGATTTTTTTTTATTCATTTTATTTTGATATTCTGGTCTTCATTTCATTTACTTTCACATTAGCTATGAATAAACTACATTATACACGTACAGTGTAACTACAGTGTAACTCATATGAGTTACAAAGTGATGACCACTCTTAAAAATCTGTTCAAAGAAAATTAGTTTGAGAAGTTCAGATCTTAGTTTTATTCTATTAGTTGAGTATGAGACTGCAAGAATATTTTCTAAATAATGTGTGGATATGTGCACGTACTGGGAGGAAAAGCATCACTTTCACCTTCAAAGCATTCTGCAGCTTCTTTCCAACCTTTGTCTAATCTGAACACAAATATACAAATTAAGGGCTTTCCATTCTGACATTTAAGGATGTGAAACTGCAAAAAGTGATGGACATTTATATACAGACTTCTCCTAGATTACTTTGTTTTGTTGGCAAGCAATATCACTTAATATCCACTAGAAGCTTTGTTGCATTTAGCAAATTCAAAATGTGTTTCTTAAGGAGGTTAGATGTCTTGATTTAGGTATCAATTGACAACTATATTTGCTTGTTAGACTTTTACTACTTGAGACAAATGAACATTGCTTGAAAGCATGCAAATTGTTAGCTCCAGTTTTGATGCTATATTTCTACATTAGTATTTAACATAGTTAAATGTGAACTGATAGGGGAAATGTTTGGTTGCAAGTCAAAGTTAGACTTTGAAATAATAAACCTTAGAAATAAGGTTGAGTTGAAAAAAATCTTATAAACCTGCTGTTCTAGGGAATCAGCTTTAACATTTCAGCCTGATCTGAGATAAAGTAGACAGAAGATCTTGTTTATAAATCATACTGGGAACTAAATGACACAAGTTCAGTTTAGAGAGAGTTCCAATCAAAAAAAAAAAAATGTTCTCCCATCTCTAAATACTCTATTTAGCAGTGCACATATGAATAGCAGTGTAACAAGGCAAACTTTGATCTTTTAACGAAAAGATTCTTTATGGCTTTATAACTTCAAAAAAAGGACCATGGAGACAAATAGAAAAATATTAAAAACTGTTTTGATACATTCCTGAAATATGTTACACAGAGCCCAACGTTTTTTGTGTAAAATGCCTTAAATTACTTTCTGTAGGGCTAATGCAATTGAATTTATTTCTGTACATAGCCTTTTATAATAATTACTTCGGATGCAACACTAAACTTACTTTTCCACTACAGTCATACACAGCCTTATGATTCCTAAACTATAATAGATGGACTATGGAAGCTCTTCTTTATTAGCTGTAAATACATTTCCAGAGAAGAGGTGATGGTGCTGAAAGCATGGGGACCTACTTGACAGGCCATCCCAAAGTTCTCTCAGGCTTGAAGTCCTCTCCTTCTGATTCCTTCTTCTTTCACCTCATTTGTCTCCATGAAAACCAACTGTGTCTTAGGGCCTAGAATCATCCCACCTAGCTCTAGGTACGTCAGCGAGCACCTCACTTGGCAGAGAGGTACTCGGAAGAAATAGGCACTGCCAAATCTGCACTGCGCTTGGGAATAGGCCTATTTTTCTTCTTTATGCAGGCAGACTGGGATGACAAGGCCTGTAATTCAGGCACCTCACTTAAGTGCCTGTTAGATACCAGTGGTGAGACTGGGGGATCCTGACATAGCCCAGACTCTTTCCTGAATCTGCCAACTTTCCTAGCTGTGAACATGCAACACATCTGCTTTCAAACCCATATGCGCATGCGGACAAGGTTCAAAAATGATCTCTCCTGAAACCCCAGGTTCCTTTCACAGCCTCGTGAAAGCAACACACAGGGCTCAGGCCAGCTCAGAGAGATAGCCAAGAGTAAGGTACCAACACCGAAGAGCAGAAAGGAGATTAATATAGTGCCTCAGGAGAGAGAAATGTGATAAAGATACCTTCAGGTTTAACCATTAATGCATTCAGTCATTTGTCAAAATCAGGTCCTTACTACTTCAATGAACAGAAAATACACATTTCCTAAGAGGTCAATAGAGAAAGAAGGCCAGTATTCACTAGATAACACTGATCTCTAATACACCTCATTCAAAGTAGCTGATTATTATGACATAAAATAACTTCAAACACCTGGAAATAACTTAATGCAGCTTCTCCTGTCTCTACTGCCATCCCTTGGGACTCTATAACAAGGAAATCCTTTTTCTTTCCCCTACCCTACTGCTTAGGGGTTGAGACTTAATATGCAGCAAAGACCAGAAATTCAAGCATTCTCCTTCTGACTTTCTAAGTCTCCCATTCTCATGCTTTTTTCCTTTTTGTGTTTCTGAGAAGGGACCATGTGTGTAGTACATGTGAGCATGCACAAATCACCCTATACACGCGTTTAGTTACCCATACACACACAAATGTCTACATGCATACAGCCACAAGCCAATTAATTTTAAGTGCATACACTATAAAAGAATCATTGCATTAGAAAGACTCCATTTACTGACATAGCCCTGAAGAGCAGAATCTCAGGCTGGGATTTCTGGTTCAGAGATGATTATAGCTTGGGTCTCCATAAATGTTATTGTAATTTTCTGAAATAAGTGAAAAAGCGTGAGTCTTCAGATATTATTTGGCAACACCTGCTAATGTTAACAAAGAAACTGAAAAAAAAAAAAAAAAAACAAAAAGAGAGAGAGAGAATTAGACAGATAAAAACAGCAACCTAGATGGTATCTTATTCTTAGAATTTGGAGCTTTGCTCTTATGAATTTGGTTACTTATTGCTCTTGATCTGAACATGAAGAAAATCTTTAAAGCTCACCAAGTCTTTCAGGATCCCTGTCCCCTTCACGCTTTCAGACTGCCATAATTATTAAATGACTTTTCTATGTTTATGAAACATATCCTTCAGAAGTGAAGAGAGTAAAATACTGATCAGAACTCTCATCCTGCTTTCTTTTTTTTTAAGATGAAATTCATAATACACAGGAGAGCATGTTTCATTTCTAACAGCATCATCTGGCTCCCCTTAACTGAATTACAGATTTATAATCACGCTGTCACTGTCCATCATCCAAGAAGTACACGACACAACAATACACAATGGATTACCTCTGCAACTACTGGATCTTTTTCATCACATTCTTCACTAGCACTTCACTCCACAGAGTTTTGATTAGTAGAAATGCATTCAGAATCCCCTGTGGATAGAAAGAAGGGAAGTTTTTGACATTTTCAAGACAACCTCAGTTGGTTCTGTTTGGCCCATTGCTTTTCCATTTACCCATGAGTCTTTACGAAGTACAGGGTACAACAGTTAATGTGGTTTTCACAGAGCAGTATTCAGTATTGTAAATATCATTTCTTCCCTCAAGGCTTAGACAGTATTACTTAAGCTTGCTTCTTCCATGATTTGTCATGTCAAGGATATTAAAGATGATAATTGGAAACCATAGACTAGCCAGACCATAAACTGCTGTGCTCCTGAGCATTAGTAAGAAAAGTTTGACTGCAGGGTTATTTTGTTGGGAGGGTTGTATTAACAGTCATTTACATATATATATATATATATTTGTAGTGCGTCACCTGCTTCTTTCATGTACCCTGAAATTACTACCAGATAATGAATGATCTCCTATTAAACTCATATTTTGTAATTGCATCTTCCTAAAGTATAGGCATTAGAAGATCTTGCTGCTCTACCAAGGTAATTTTGCCTGGTACCTTATTGTGTTACTAGACAAAGGCATTTGATAAAGGCCATACATTTTATTTTCTAAATCAATACTTCCTTTTGCTGCCTACTGAAAAAAAAAGTCTTTTTAGTGCTTACAACACATTTGAGAGTTAGAGTAGGATTGTAATATTCAGTAATAGATTGAGACAATAACTAGCATTCTTAAAGACTAATTTTATTTGCCTTACCTTTTGCCTGCAAATGTTATCCACATAATGCTTTTCAGACAGATTGTACCTTGTTAGCTTCCCTGCTTCATACTATACATATATTAATGAATACATATTTTCATTGACAACAGTGTAAGGCAAGCTATTTCTCTCATAGTGTTATTCTACTGTTTATTCGTGTGCATATTTTAAATTTGCAATGGCTTGTTGTAAAGTCTAATTGATTGTCACTGATTACTAGCCAAAGCTTTGCTTTTTTAAAAACAGTATTACATAAAATCCTGATCATTACATGAAAGTTTAATTCTGATTATTAGACGTTATGGATATTTTTCTCAAAATCAAAGAAAATTCTGTGACTGTCAGTTTATCTCCACAAAGGCACTTTGTTAAAAATATTTGAAAACACTTTGTTTTCAGTTGTCTTTACTGTGAGAAATAGAAAGACCTTCCTTTGTTCAATGAGAATATATATTAGACTATGTATAAATCTTGTCATAATTGGACTGGTAAAGCACTAAAAAAATAGAATTCATGATTAACTAAGTCTCCATAGCAATATCTCACCTAAAAAGATCTGATTGCTTGTCAGCAAAGTCACACAAAGTCATATGCAGACCGTATACTATAGGTGCCAGCTGTAGCTACAACTGTGATCAAAACAGCAATGAGCAAGTCAAACTGCTACCTAATGCCATGAGATCTTGCCTGTCTGTACAATTAGCAAAGTAAGGAAACATATTCTGTGCGCCTGCGGTAAGAGCATAAATTACACATTGCACCAACTTCTCTCCACTGACAGCACAGAGAAGCCTTGGTCTGGCTGTACAGTATAATAAGTGGTGTGAGTGATTCATAACTCTCTCCAGATTAGCAAAATTTACAGACATGTACAGTGTCATAGTAGATGGTCTGCACATAGCTCATTAATAATGAATTAAGCATTGAAGACATGTGATAAGTAGTCAACATTTTGATGAGGTTACTGTCACCATCGTTTACAGATAACAACTCCATAATATGACTTCTCCTTTCAATCCTAAATTTAAAAGTATGACAGTAGTGTGGACAACATAATTTCAGCTGTGCGAGGACTATGCAATGGAGGATCAGAAATGCCTTCCCCAGCCTCTCTGGCCCTCCTTCCATTGAAGCTAGTGAGAGTTTGCCATTAACTACAGGATGAGGAGAAGCATATTCAACGAGTTTGATTCTAACCATTTAAATTTTGCGCTTGTAGCCTCAGTGTCTACCTATCAAACAACACTGATGACACTTACTTTATTAGTTCATAATTACAATAGTAATAAAGTGTGGGGCAATCTTTTACACTGTTGCTAATATATTCAGTACTGTATGTATATATACTTGACACCTCAGTGAAGACTTTGACATGCCTTATTCATTCTAGTTATTTTTATGGTATTGGTTTTGTTAGATTGCTTTACCATATAAAGAATAAAACTATAACTGCTCTGATTTAAAACTGTCCAATTCATTTTTATCAAAGATGTGTTAAACATCTGTCCTTGTCCATCAGTTCTTCTCATTTAGCTTTACCACCTTCACTCACACCATGAAGGCAATGAACATTGGTGGTTTGAAAACAGGGATTTGGTATTCTCTGATAGACTACAATAAATATCTGAAGTAAGTACCTGTTTTGTGTCTTGTGGTTTCTTAGATGTACAATAAAATGTGCTCTCTATGGAATTGTAGCCATCAGTGTTAATCCCATGATTGCCAGCTACTACCACAAGGTGAGATGAATCCAAAATAATTCATGAGGAGTTCATCCTACAGCATCTTTTCCAGTTATATGTATGTGTGTCAGATTACTGAAGAACCTTGTGGAAGTGTCAAAAGTCATGACATCTGAGAATGAAATTTCAGGCAATACTTACTTATTCAACTATTCTTTTGGAAAAGGTGAGAGTTCTCTGGGACTGTGTATATAAAACCACTCTATAAAATGACACAATTGCTATTTTCACTTGCTTGTTAATTCTGAGTCAGTTAGACTGACAGATCATGTAATGGTAGCGTGTTATTCTGTCTGTTGAATCATAATAAATCCCATATTTCTACATAAGAATATCTATGATATAGGAAGACTTAGAGTGTCAATCAAACTTGTTTGACTGGAGTGGGGGTTGGCCCAAAGAAAGGTCTGTTTTTTCATCTTAATGTATTTGATGCTTTCTAATTACTGCAGTGGATTCTGAAATTTAATATTAAGTCTTTAAACTGTTGATAAAGCCATCTTAAAATTCTCCTGTTGATTCAGCTCTAAGTTTAAGGACTTTGTTCAGTTGCCTACATATTGGTGTCTGGTACTGCCTTAACTGTGTCACATCTGCAGAGTCATCAGATGTAACATGGGACTTGCAGAAGACTTGTGCCCTGCTGGGTTGGCAACTGGACATTAGGTGGGAATGGCTTTGAAAATCCTACATCCACAAAGATGCTTATGGTAGGTCAGCAGAAAAAGTTTCCTAAATTGGCTTTCAGCTGAAGCCACCCTTACCTGGTACACACCTAGATTTAGGTGAACTGAATATCATCAAAGCAGAGGATATAGCTGTCTAAATATAAGCCAGTTATATAATATCCAGTTTTGGATCATGTAGGGCTCAATTCATTTGCCTGCTGGACGTGTTGTACATCCTATGCTAACAGTTGTTGCAGTAGTTGTTGCATTCTTCTAGGATTTTCAAAGTCGTCTCAAAACGCACAAGCCTCCTCTGGGGGTGTTCAGCGAATTCTTCTTCTGTTGCACTCCCAAGGCCTGTATGTAGCTGGCAGATCAGCTGAGAGCAGTGGGAAAACCACGCACGCCTTTCTAGTGCAGGGGCTGGAGACAGTGCATGGAGACTGTACCTCTGACTATCAGCTTTCTCATATGGCACTGTATTATCAAGCTATGAGCAGCCACACTATGCATCTAAGATAGATAGATAAGATGAACTACAATCTTGGGGTCAAGAGTCGGGGTTGAATTTAGAAAGATAGCAATGGCGAAATAATCATTTGATCTAGACTGCAAAAACACTCAATTAGACCTGATCCCTATGCTCCCCATTCCAGACACAAACCTGAACTTTCAAAAAAATAAAAAGGAGTATTTTTTGCAGTTTTCATGTTCTGAAAATTCCAGATTCTAATACATTTTGCAGCATTTCTTGTTTTCTTAAAGCAAAGCAAATTTTTCTGTGCATGATTCATGCTCTACAAGGAGGAAAAACCTGTTGTTTATAGGGAATAGCTTAGTTGAAGCATCAGTTTAAAATCCTACTTCTTGCCTGAAGAGACATTAACTGCAATAATGGAAAGATTCTCCCATGAATCATGGAAGACCTGAGAACTAATAACTCCTATTAATTACTATTCTTTTCTCAGGCACCTTGCACAAAGTTCTATTAATTAACGATATCTTAAAAATGTAAACTGCTATAGATAAGATTTCCGTTGTTTCCAAAATACAGCTACCCATTCTAACGCTCCTGAAACTCTTTAGAAATATTTTAGAAATATGAAGGCAATTTTCTCTGCCAGATTTCTGATACTTGTTTTGTGACTGTATGAAAGATTGAAAGTCTCTTATGATATTTTTGACTCATCATCATGCAAATAAATTTCAAGGACAATGAAATGTGAGAAAGTATTTCCAAAAATTGAAAACAGAATTAGCTTACTGTTTGAAAACAACAGATGCTTTTAATTGAGTGGTGAGTAAAGGTTCTGGTCTGTTCTTTTATCTCTTAGAGATAATACTTGAAAACCAGGTTTTACCACTGAAATAATATTGATATACTAAATCCTGGGGATTCACTAAATTTATTAGCATGCTATTGTTTTAATAAAAATACAATATTACACTCAGTAGCATATCTCTAAAGCACACATCCATTCACTTGGATGTATAGGTTGTAAAGAACAATTTCTCAAATAAAGGCAAACATTAATAAATCCAGTTCTTCTCTCACTTATCCGGGAGAAACCATGGCTTAGCAAGACATTTTCTGACACCTTGTTAAGCTCAGACATACCAGAGAGCTATCAGATGAAGCTGCCAAGTTGATATACAAATGAACAGGTGTCAAGAGTTTGCAGCATGATGCGACTGCCAAAATAACAAAATAAGCTCCTTTTGAATTTGGATCTGCACAGAGAAGGATATTGTATCATACACAGAGAGATGGCAAGCCATGTTTATACAGCGACGCCTCATCCATCGTGTTCACTTCTGCGTTCAGCTTCACCTGGACGAGCCTAGCACACGGGGCTGGGCAGCACACACCGAGCACTCTGTGGACAGGGCTCTGAAAAATTATTAAAAGTATGAGGAGCTTGGGGAAGGAACTAGCTCACTGAAACAATCCAGCCTTTTTGCAACTACCACAAATAAACTGATGAGGTGGTGAGTATGGGAGAGAGGGAAAAGGGAAAAGGAAGAAGTCAAGGAGTCTTCTGGCAATTGAACTAGGAGGAAGACTTGGAGTGGTCAAAAAAAAATGTCATTAAAGTGAAACAGATTGACATGCCAAGTGTGTTCTTCTGGTTATGTTTTGAGGAATTAAATTTCTCTTCTTTGGCTTTTTTTTTTCCCTGGTTAAATGTTTTTCCCCAGTTATGTATTTATTCAGCTTGGGCACAAAAATTAACACATATAAGTCAATAAAATTAACATGAATACAGAAATTCCTCACAAACATTAGATATTAAAGCTTTCAACTTTTAACCATAACCTTGCCTAGTCTAAAAACAACATACATATTCATACAACATACATGCAAATGGTTAACACATAGGACAATTGTTTGTACCAACCAGAAGACTTTTGTTTTCTCATTCAGTAATTGGGGGTGTAGGTATAACTGCAGTACCCCAAAATGTTGAAACGTTCCAGGGCCTCTTCCTAAGACAATTTCAAGTATTCTCTAGATATGCAGCAATAAAAAATAAATGAGATCCTTCTATTTTGGGGCAAGCTGCTTTGCTACACACTCCTTGAAATGTGTGAAGAAACAAGCCTTAGGTTCCTTGGTTGAAAAGCAAAATTATGGTAATTTATTGGGCAAATCAGTTTTTGTATGCTGTTGTTATTTAATAAATTTCCATTTCCATCGACTTTGCTCTGAAAAACTTGCCCTTATGCTGCTTCTATATGAAATAAACTCAGCAATATTAGAGAAAAGGAAAGGGAGAAAATTTGTGTTCTGCAACTAGAACTTTCCAAATAGGAACTATACTGATATCAAATAACTGTCAGCAATTGAGGCAAAAAAAAAAAGAAAAGAGCATGAGACTGTTTTGACTCATTGACTGAAAGTTAGTAGATTCATCAGTCTGAAAAACTCAAGTAAGTATAGATAAAAAAGTCATTCCCAAAATCAAGTTAGAGATGGTACATACAAGCCAAATAAACATATACAAACAATAGGTACCATTTTTTTCCTCCCACAAAGTTGCATTTCAGTTTTAAATAGAAATATACCTTTTCTCTTTCTGATTTTCTATCCTAGCTCAGACACTAGTGTAGACTACATTTTTTTTTAATCAGTAGACAGACATGGTGCAAATGAAGTACCTCTCCATGTGTCATGTGCCTGCTCAGATTTCTTTCCTTAGACTAGAATGTTGCACTTTAAAACAATGATGAATTCTACAAAAAAAAATATATATATAATGTTTTTACAAAATCATTATTATGCACAGGAAGAAATAAGGGGAAAGGAACAGCGGGTGTAGAAGAATGTACCTGGATTGAATAAAAGGATGATTTTTCTTTCTGTTAAAAACGCAGCCTTCTCTTTTCTCAGGAGGGATTGTGCTTTGTCTTTGCAAGGTGCATTTCTCAAAGCTAGAGCTGTATTCTAAATTCACCAATAATGGTTTGGCACAGAGAGAGGGGGTACACAACAAAGGCACTTGCTAATGCCTCTGCCTGAGTGCTACGCCAAGGGGATCTGCAAGAGCACAGTACTTGCTAACCAATAACCTGGCCATTGATGTAGATCTTAAAGATGTAAGCATATTTGATGTTGCGGTATTGCCATGCACAGACAACCAGAGCCAACACAGAAGGAAATAACTCTGGCCCAGTCCCCCAAGGCCTGAGTGGTCACCAACCATCAGGTAGCAGAATGCAAGAACATGAAGGAAAGTTGAAGAACGTGTTGTTAAAACACTCACCAGCACCTGAAATTATCTAGTTAAAACATAAAATAAGCCAACTGAAGGAGGTTTAATGAGCACTTCAGGCTATATCTGAAATCAGTGGCAGCCAGCCCAATGGAAGCCTTCATCAGCCTTATTCCTAGCAATAGCAGCTTCTGAGCATTTAATGTGTTGAATAGTTTTTCAGTAAACTCAAGCAGAGGAGCCAGCTGTGAGAATGTGTTAGAGAAATTTGAGCAATAACACCTCCACATAAAAAAGAAGCTGCTGAAAGATGCTTTAAAGCAAAAGGCACCAAAAACAGTGAAACCTCAGGAAACTTTCTTCTGAGTCTGAAATGAAAAAAAACAATCTGCTGAAATCAGATGGGCCAAGCACTGGTCATAAGGGAAGCAAACTTGGAAGCAGCCTGGGGCATAGCAGCAAAATCACCATGGGAAGGAAGCCACAAGGGGGAGTTTGTGGCCCCGTTGCTTAATACTTGAGCCTTTGACTCCTACACATCCATCCTAATGCACATATGCACCATATCCCAAACAGGCAGATAAAAAAAGCTCTCTGTTACACAAGCACTGAAAATCAGGAACCTAAGGAGACCCACCACAAGCTCATTCTACAGTGCCAAATAAGGAACTATTTGAGCTACCCTGAGAGAAAACGTGAGGTTAATTATTTCAAACATTTCGTTTGAGCTGCCAATAAAGCACCTGTCTCAGTGCAGTCCCACCTATCTTGGAAACACTACTGAGGGCGATGACTGGACCAAGCCAATGCTTTCCACCCTGCTGGTAGAAGTTGCTCCAGGGTTCAAGCATTTGTAAATAGGCCAGAGACAGCAAGATATTGAAAGGATGAGAACTGAACTGAGTGCTATCATTTGTAGTGGAAGAGATCTCACCACTTCCTCCCTTTCTGCTGAATAGTTTGGTATGTTCAATGCTCACAGAGCCAGTTCTCTAATCCAGACCTCTCACTTTCATCATTGTGTTTATCTGCTTGGTTTGCTGTCTGCAGGTCAGATCTGTCCATGCAAAAGTATCACTGGGCCCTTTGAAGAAAAAACACACGGTGACAGTAAAATCACCGTAAGTGCAGACAGGATCAGTGAATAAGATCAGCCCAGAGCTGTGAACTAGACCTCTAGACACTGCAGTTAGGTGTGCAACTGGAGCCACATTACGTGGAAGGTCAATGGTCACATCATCTTTTCAGGATTCTTCCTTGGAGAATCATAGAATCATAGAATGCTTAGGTTGGAAGGGACCTCTAGAACACTCTCAAGTTAATATCTAACCATATTTTGGATCTATACTGTGCAAAGGAAAGTGTGCAAGATGAACTTGAAATACAGTATAGGAGTAGTTGTGATGACCATAAGGTTTCAGATGGATGCTTCCTCATGAGAAGGGATGTCATTTGTGATATCGCTCTTGCTGGGCAAGTGCAAGCCACAAAACTATTAGATAAAAAGATGATCAGCAATTGCACCTTCCCGTCTGGCCACACAGACCTGAAAAGCCTAGCTTTGGAGAAGAGTTTTGAATACTGAATCTCCCTCCATAGCTCTGTCTCAGCTGCAGGAGCTCTGAAGACACAACGCAGAGAGCCTTGTTCTTAACCTTCCACTCACCAAGCACCTGTGTGGAGAGGCACTTAACAGGCTTCATGCACTGTATAAAGAGCCAGAGGGCATAGTTTAGGGTAACTAGATTTCTTCCCAGTTGCCATCAGCCTGAATGCCATGCTGAATTTAGCTGATAGGCTGAATCTGCCTGTCCTTTCTCTTTTGGTCCTATCACGAGCAGAGTCACACAACTTCTGTCCCAAGAGCAAGGAAGCACAACGTAGTTAGTCAAGAAAAGCATAAGGTCAGATCTTGCAACTTCAGATCTTCAAACAGCAGTTAGGAAATGTGGTTGCCCTCTGTTGCTTTTTCTATATCAGGACAGAATCAGAACAGCTCCACTTTCATTCAGCTAAATGGGCAGTAACGAAGCTGAATTCAGTTCAGCAGACAGGTTCTCACTAATTCTTCAGAGAATTTTAATGATAATCATTTGCATAAAAGCATAGGCCATGACAGACAGAGATGATGTGGCCACTGCTAGCTACTACAGAGTCAAAAAATCAGGCACCCGACCCACTGGCTGATTCAGAAAGGCATTAGCTGCCCACAGCTCCTGTATAGTCAATTGAGGGAGCAATTAGCTAGCGACTAGAGAGAATTAAACTCCTTAGAAGGATAATCCACAAAAAAAGCCCTCCCAACAGAGCTGGAAGCTGCAAGGGTCTAGTTAATAAAAAGGCAGAGAAAGGGATATTTTCGAGCATGTCTCCCTCTCGGGGGTTAGACATCTCATTTGGAGCCTTATATTACATGCCCCTGCATGATTCAGAGCTTTTTGTTAGAAGGAGGCATCAATTCAATAGGAATATTTTTAAAGGCGGGGGGTGGTGATGCTTACACCCACCTCAGCTTGAAGTAATTCACGGCAGCTTTTCCCATCTGCTGGCAAAGTGTCTTGAGCAGAAAGATACCCAGAGATTGCATGTGTTGGTCCTTCACGTTTCCTCTTTGTGCTGGGCATACTCAGTTAAGAAGGTGAGAGGAAAAAAGCAATGGATGAGGGCAGTCCCAGGGTTCCAGCACCCCCATCACGGATGGACACGGCTCTCATTGCCCGTGTCGTTGTCCTCATCACTGCCTGCCTGCGCCCAGGCCAGGGAGGTGACCCAACCAACACTGCATCCCTACCCAGAGCAGCTCCAGGAGCTCCAGGAATCTAATGCACTAATTGCACTTTCAAAACTAACATCCCAGGGCCTCTAGGGTTTTGGGGATCATGTGTTTCCAGGATTATTTTCTGCAGAAGCCTTAGCAGTCTTTCCTTCCAATTATGTGACAAAGTAGTCCTTCTTCATCTCCCCCTCCCCAGCTGTAACAGCTGCAGTACAATTTATACCACAATAGCCTTTAGGTATTTTTAACACCTACATCAAACAATAAAACATGGGGGTTTTGTTTGTTTTTGTTTTTTTGTAGTTCAGAATGGATGAAACACTAAGCCAGAGAAACAACCTTTAAAATCAAAAATTTAGTATTTGCATATGCTCAACTTTTTTTTATTTTTGTTTCATATAAATTTTACCTGCACTTTTTTCCTTCTCACCAAGGACACAAACTTGTCTTAGTTGGTATACCAAGACTGTTCTTTCAAAAAAAAAAAAAAAAAAAAGCGAGAAAATCAACTTTAGAGTGTCAGCAGGTAATTTTCAGGTATGCCACTAGAGGGCAGGTTGCACTCGCCATATAGCCTGCATAAGCCACATTTTCACAAGTAACTGTAAGACTAGCCACAGCTTTAATGCTATCACTATTAAATTCAGACCAAGCAAGTGAAAAGAGCAAAATATCAATCTTTACCATGGGCTCTTTTAATGTGTATAATATTAATCTCATGCACTAATTGCTTTTCTTCAGGAAAGGAGAACACCTACACTCAATTTACAAATGAGATCTGCACAAGTCTCTCTTGTTTAACTTACCCATCTCTAGGCAAAATCAGTTCTAACAAGCTAGATGGATAGGCTACGTATTTTGTTTTTTCACCCCAGTCTCTCTGTTCTTCTTCTCTCTCCCCAGTCCCACTGTCAGATAATCCCCCTGCCCATAATCAGAGCTGCTTTCAGACAAGGGCTGCAGTAACAGCAGCTACACTACTGCTAGTGTACCACTAGCAGGTGGTAGAGCACCACTCGTAGGTGGTAAAGCTAGTCAGGTACAGACTTAAGTCCTGGGGCCCCAAGAAAAAACCTCATTTAGCCTTGGATGTAACTGCCCAACCCGCCTCCTAAACTTTGGCATTCACGTCACACACAGAACCAAAGGCGGCAATCTTGATTCAGCAGCTTCTTGGTAAAACACAATTCGGCCCTAACTGGTGCATTTGAACGCTGACAGTCCTGTTGTGCTAGCAAGCGGTTGACATTTCCTGCTAAGAGAAGGAGACCTCAGAACTGGTTGAGAACTGAGATTGACGGGCACATGCCCCAGTCAGCTCCCTGGAGGCTTCTGGTAATGTCCTCAGCACCACACAAAGCTGGTCCCACGCAGCCAGCAGTCCCACAGAGGCAGGGAAACCGAACCAGTACCTACGGTACCAGGCAGGGGAGCAGCTGTTCAAGAAGAGCATCTTGGCTGCGGGGTTAAATGAGGGAATGGGTTGAAGCACCTGCAGCAGGGGATACACTGGTGTTTGTGTACTCTTCTCCTAGCAGCCTGAGAGCTCTTTGCTCAGGCTGCCTCCTTGAATCTCCTTTGGCTCCCATGCACTGTCCCTGCATCACGAAGTCTAACAAACACATAGTTTTGCTTTCTACAGCAGCAATGAGCCCCTCTCCGCAATTCTGCAAACACTTGTTCTCAGCACTTTCCGTTGGTATTCCCCTCCTCATGTTGGCTTTTGTGTATCTTGTGTATCTTAGTCTTCAGGCGTGCCCAGGTGGCACAACGCAGTACTGTGCAGGAGAAACCTGTGCTGGCTGTGAAGGCTGGCAACCACAGAGGGCATGGCCTTGCTCTCCCAAGGGCCGTGCAGCCTTCTTAGGGTGCTGCGAGGCTTTCCTGTGCAGCAGGATGGACTTCAGTGCACAGCCAGCTTATCAGTGTTGTCTGGAGGGAGTTCAGCTCCACATCATACTGCCAAGCGTAAGCCTTTCCTGGCCACCTAACTCATCTACGTTTTGAGCGGATAGATGCATAACATAGACATTTGAAACCTTAATGTGTAAGTAGGTATACAGATGTTGGTAGATTATGTCAAATTTGATATGAAAACAACCATTACCTAATCCCCTGTCAATGCTTCAGTGAAGAAAAACAGCAGTGAGAAATTCTGGTAAGGAGCATAATTAATTCCAAAAGAAGGCTGTATCTTTGGGCTTACAGGTGAACACAAGGCAATCTTAGCCTAGCACTGAGCTTGAGTTGAAGGGCAGTTGTACCAAATGTTGAATGATAATAGATCACCAAACGCTTTGTATGCTTACAGTGGATTTCCAAGAAGGCTGAACGCTGTGATCACGGTACCCGCGCGGTCCCTGCGGCAGGTCAGGCTCGCAGTGCGTGTTACCACGATGCCCGCTGCCTCCGGGACCCTCCAACAGGCCTGCGTAACCGCACTGCTACCCCGAGAGAAAGAAGTAGTAAAGAAAAAAAAAAAAAAAAGGAAGAGAAAACAGCTCAATAGTGGCTAGTATTAAACAGACCTGGAAGGAAGTCCACCGAAATATTTACTAAGTGGAATTTTATTCAAGCAGGCTCTAAGACACAAGTCATTACGGTTAATAAAAATGCCAAATCTGAGCATTCTGTTAATATAACACATGCACTGAGCCTGACACAATCTATTCAGGACTTAATTTCCTGTGTAAATGGACAGGACAGCCACACAAATACAGTGAAAATTATGTTTAAATGGCATTTATAATGGAATATTTATATTTATACTGGAATATTTAAGAAAGAGGTCCGGGGAATGCCATATCCAAACCTGCTCCCCTATCTGCAGACCTGAGTAATAGATGATATCTCAGCCTTGCTGTTTAAAGAGTTCTGGGTCCCAAACTTTGGCAAATATTTAGATAAGTTCTAGATTCTTTTCTGCAAGGAGTCTTCAACATTCACATCTTCCTAAATCACTAATGCATGGCTGTATCACCAAATATAAAGTAGCAGTTATAGAAAATTTGGGCCACAAGATGGGTTGCTTAGTAAAGGAGTCCTGTGAGAATATAACTAACCAAGTATTTAACTAACTTTTAGGTATGCAAAACAATTTGTCCTTTTATATGTGAACGGATATAGCTATAGATTCAGTTAATAATGACTGTGATTATTATACATCTTGGGAATAGCCACAGCCCAAATACCAGGCAGACATTGAAGGTAACTGCTTTATACTGTGACCAACATTTGATCTGATTCTGAGGAGATGCTTCTGTTTTTCTGACTACTTCCTATCTGATACCTGCTCCTTCAAGCTACACGTACTCACTCCTACTTCTCTGTTATTGGAGATAACAGAGAAGTTATCTGTAATTTCTCATTACTGAAAAATTCCTCTTTTCTCTGCATTTAGTACCACTTTACCTATTCTGAGCCACCCTTTCCTTTTCATACACACCACAAAACTGTGCAGAAGAGGCAAAACAGAGAAGGACGAGCACCACATGCAGCTTCTGCCAGAGGTCCTTAACTCAGATATAAAACAGAAGTGTGTATTTTAGCTATTAGGGAACTCCTGCTCTTAATCAAACTACAGGGATAGCGAGTTGAGATTTTTATCCAGAGTTAGAATCTGCTTGATCAGAAATAACATATGGAACCGATTATGGTTCTGAAATAACCTAAACAGAGGTTTCTCGGAGTATTCTGTCAGGCTGTACTCCCTTCTTCCCTCTTATCAAACTGCATGAAACATTTGGAACAGCAAAGCAGTCTACATCATTTATTCAGAATATTGATTGATAACTGTAAAATGATCTGCTATTCAAATATACATGTAGAGCTAATGACATTCTGCACATCTCAGAGATGTTAAATGAAATCAAAAACACACTGAGCTAAAATATCATCTTGCTTATTGATCAAGTTGTTTTTCTTCTTGTGTCGCATTCTCAGCTGTCTTGATCTAAATCTATAGAGAATATGTATCACACACTCCAGATAATCTGTGGAAATAAGAAAACTTTGGCCTGTCTTGGGCGTTACACATTAGCACCCAGAGACCTCACCTATTACAATTCACAAGATAACAGGGAAAAAAAAAGGAATGAGAACAATATATTTAGCTGCCAGAGGAGTGTGTGATAGTGGGTAGCTAAAAACCCATCTAAGATCTGAATAAACTAGTCAAGTTCGCCTCCTACAAGAGTAACCAAAGAAAACAAGCCACGGCACTATGCCTCTTCCATGTACTTTTTGGGGCTGAAGCTCACATTCATCAGTGGTTCAAAACCTTTTCTCTGTCTCCGGTGTTGAAAAAACACAAGCAACAGAACTAGCAGGACTAGAGCTGCAACTGCTCCTCCAACTGTGACTCCAACCATGATAGCCCAGGCTTGAGTTTCTTCAAGTGAACCTGGAAATACAGAAAATCTGAAGTAAGGATTTCTCATAATTTTATTTGTAAAATCACATGAGAGAACACAATATCATACTGTTTTTGACAACTATAACTACCTGCACAGTGTTTAACTGAAAACCCTACTACTTATGGTTCTGCTGACCTGCTGTGCATCACATCCTCTGATCTTGAACCATTACTGGGGAACTGTCTTCTTACACAATTTTCATCATTCTTGCTGCATAAGTAAGTCCATTCCAGTTCCACTTGGAACTTTTATTTTTAAACTATGCTTGCAGAAGATTTGAGCAAGAAATTCCTGATGTCCTGTTCTGAAAAATGCTACAGACACTGATGCCAGTTATAAAGTCTGACTCAAACAACATTCAGGAAAAACTCTCAGAGAAGCTTAAGGTATTTTCAATACCTGGAAACTATTTAAACATAAGGACTTAAATTCAGGGGCCTCAAGGAGATGTCACTTACTGACTACAGAAGTGACTAAAAGTTGTATGCCCCAACCTGAAGTATACCTCAACAAAAGACTTAAGGGCAGCCATGGCCAAATTGGATATGAAGCCAAAATGATGAGAGCCAACAATGTCATGCACGTTAACCCCCAGTTAGTTAATTATAGTGAATACGGTAGAATCATCAAGCTATAAATTTAGATGAAAGAGAAGGGTTATAACATAAAAACTTCACTCTCTGAACACTGATCATTCTAACAGAAATAGAAATGCTGCTTCACAGTGGGCTCAAAATGTATTTAGGTTGCAGTCAAGAACCAGCACAATCCCAAGCTGTCTTTGTTACTGCCTGGGTAAGCGATGCCCGAGGGGGAGCAGTATTGCCAAAGAAGAAGGTACAGTGGTCCAGAAGAAGGAAAATTGAAATGCATTAACAGGGGAAGTCACAACATTCAGAGGAAACTCTGGGGACATCCCTGAGAAAACCACTGCAGAGGCAGCTCCCCTGCATGAACGCAGCCTCGGAAGGAAGGGCAGGGGATTTCAATCCCTTCCTTGCAGTCTGTAGACCTTTAAGCGGTCTCCACAGATTAGAAACAGAGATACAAAGTAAAAATAAAATATTTTTTTGGTTAGATAAGTACCTACAGCCTCTTGATGGACTCAATAGACAGAAATACTGTGGGTTTTTTTAGCTTTTTGTCTTGATCTGGTTTGTGTCAAAGTTGATTTTAAAAGAACAGACAAACACTGAGGCAAAACATGCAGAAATCTTTAAAGTTTAGTGGAGAGTTATAACACGAAACACCCCATACATCCCTCAAGAGTATCCAAGCATCCAAAGCTTAGCAGAGGGCGTGTCTAATGAGTTTCATGGTGCAGTACAATGTGTAAAGCTAGCATTTTTTAATGACCAGCATTAGCCAGACAAGATTCCTGGCAGAGAGCCTGACCTCTGACAGATTAAAGGATGCTGTAACAGGCATAAACCGCCCTGGGAACAGGAGCCAAAGTCAGAGTCTCCCCAGACCCAAAGCAGCGTGCTCATCAATGTCAGAGCCGTTTAAGCTGGTGCATTTGGCTGCACAGCAGGAACAAACGGCACAAGCTTGTGGTCACCATAACACACCTGGCAAGTTGCAACTACCTGGGCTACGACAAGATGCCAGACACATGTGATTGCTAGTGACCTGGGGAATAGACACCTGCTTTTGCAAATTGTGCCTTATTTTCCAAATTCCTGCATCACTGAGAACTTCACCTGCCACACTGTTTGACCTGGCGGTATGGCCATATCTTCAAAACGTACCTGGCAGGTCGATGGCATAGGTGTAGCCAAGTTCCTCCGCAGTGAGGAAGAGTTGGTCATTGGTCACAGGAGGGAAAAAAGGGACCATGTTATACAGTCTGTTGTGACCAATGGGGGCCATCTCCTCAGGCCAGGCATTGTCAGGAGGGCTGAACCGCTTCATCCATTCGTCAAAGATGGCATCAGTAAAGGAGTGAAGAACCTGCAAAATCAATCCTGCATGTATATTAAGCTCTCTCTTGAGAAAATTGCACAGTGGGTCTACGCAGATGCTAAGCATGAGCATGGGGAGGGTGGGGAGACACCAGTCACCAAAGAGTGGAGCTGGCACACTGCCTGCCCTCAACAAGCACAACGGTTCTGTCACCAGAGGAGAGCATAGGACTCAGGCTGCCCCTCAGAGAACACCCCAGCTTGGTTCCCACATCCCTCTCACCTCCTCAGGGATGGAAAAATTTTGCCTGCCCTCCCCTGGCTACAGCACATGTCCCAGGGACCTGCTGGGGCTACACTGGTGTCCCACCATACACAGAGCTGTGACATGGGGACAGATACTCACTTTAGCCTCAGGGGAAGCAGCTTTTTACAAGAAACCAGCAAAACTTATGAGAATGGGCTAAAATAAACTACTCCATAAGACATTTTGCTATATAGTTTCTTACACTGTTCATCATGAGCTCTCTCTCCAGATGCTCATTTTGTAAAAGCCAGCTTTCTATCCTTGTCGCAAGCTACCTTGAGTACTCACTACACTGAAAAGTCCAGTTACTTTTCAGCACTTTCTCTTGAAAACCCTGACCCAGGGATTTAGGCTGAATGCAAAGTGAATTGCTAAATAGCTTTGATTAATCTCAGCTTCATTTAGAGACCTATGCATGAAAATTGACTCTGAAGTCTAAGCACTCCTTCAGAGAAGCAATGCTTAGTTTAGTCACGGGAGGGAGCTCAAGACACTCACAAGAACAAGCAGCACTTAAATGCATGAGAGGCACCGGGAAACGGACGTTTCAAGTGAGGAGCTTCTCAAAGCGTTGCAGAAGCTACCTAATCCTGTGGTTATTATGTTCAAGGGCATTAAACGCTTCACAAGTGCAGAAAAGCGTAACATCTCCAAAGAATATGCTGGAAGCTCACAGCATGTCCACAGCGTCAAGGGATGTGGTTTGTTTGAACGTTGTCCGGACAGTTATTAAGTGTTTGCCGTATCAGGCAGAAGGAAAACCCTTTGCTTTTCCTCTCTATATATATTTAAGACTTGATATCATAGTATCACCGAAATGGAAATGAATAGGTAGGTCTCATGTAAGGCTCCACCAAGCTCATTCAGGTTAATCTGCATCTCATACATGTTTCCCTCTCACTTGCCTCTGAACGTGTCTGGAAAATTGCAGCAAATTGGATTCTTCATGGTCATTTTGTAGCATTCCGCAAGCACCACGACTCCTGTTAGCTTCATATTGCATTGAGTCTTTCCCAGTAAGTTTATAGGTCTATAAAACTCCAGGAAAGTTGTTTCCACCCTGAGCTCAGACACCTATTAGATGCCAATTAGACACAGCGGCTGCTCAAAATCATTTCTGGTGTACTTTTGTTCTTTAATGACCACCCTGGAAAAAAATTAGTCCTGAAAATGTCTAGGGAAAATAGCTCTCTGTGCAAAAATGCAAAAGACAGTGAAATAAAGATGTCACTGTGTAAGAAGGAATTAATGTAGGAATTCAAGAATTATGAAGGAAAGAAACTGGAGAACTACTACTTAAGTAGTCAGGCTAATTTATCAAATTAACATTTTCAACAGAAAATTGCAAAATTACAACACTAGAATAAGGAAATAATTTAATTCTGCTAGAACTTTTCCGTGTAATCATTGTGGTTTAGTTCAATAAAGAAGAAAACAACTGGCAGATGAAATGTGTAGCAGATAGCATGTTTGTCCATGTTTGCTGTTTGTCCTCTCATTGCAATGCAATTCTATACTAACACACCAGCAAAATCCCATTATTTCTGAAATTAAATGTGCTTCCTCTTAGATTGTCCATTAGAGAGGAGTTAACCAAAAAGCTACTCAGTGTCGTTTTGAATGAAAACTAGTTCAGTTTTTCTGTTGCTGTAAAATTGTCTGCTATAAGCCATGAAGTTTAAATCCTACCTAATGAAAGGATTCTGGGCAACATGACTCAGAATATTACTCTTCTCTCTGGAAGCTGATTTTATATTGCACAAACCATCCTGAGATGCCTTCCTCCCTTATCTGACCATTATGCAAACATGGCAGTGTTCAAGCAAAGAGAAGGGAGTTCTCACTTTGTATGGAAAGGACCCATTTTAGCGGGTTTGCTTTACTTCTTCCATTCTGCAAATCTCTGGTGACACAGCTGCCTTTGGATCACTGCCAGTTACATTCACATTGGGGGAAAAAAAAAAAAAAGACATACCACAAATATGGGATCATTGGCAGCCGCGTGAGGAAGAACACTGGTCCCATTGAGGAAAGAGGGAGCCAAGTTGTGAAGGCTCAGCATTGATGAGTTCAGGGTGCCGTCTGGTTTGTCGAACCCTTCCAGCGCATTCCTGTGGATGGATTAAAAAAAATACCTATTAATCAAGCCTGTCTCAGTCACAAACACGCGAGTAATAAGTGCACGTGAGGTAGCTGGCTTGCAGAGGAGCCGAAGGACAAACCTGAAACTGAAGCTGGAGTTCCGGAAAAACGGGGGGCTGTCGAACTCCCGCAGGGAGAGGCAGCTCCTGACGTCCTCCTCAGTGGGCAGCGGGCGGCCGGAGCCCCTCGGCAGGCCCCTCCGCAGCGGCCCTTCCTCTGTCCCGTTGCACAGCGTGACCAGGCGGTTGTAGTCGTCCAAACTGGGAGGGAAGCAGAAGAGGGCACAAGCTAGGACAGGGCGTTCGTGCCTGTTAGCCTTTTTCTCCCCCCACAGTGAAAAAGAGGCCTCACCTCACCTGAGGGGTCCTCGGTGAGAGGACCTTTCGGGAAGAGCTAGCAGAACTCCGTGCGTGCCCTCTCCCATCCCAGCTTTTGAGAAAAGTAGGCTTTGGCAGACAGCCCCAAACAGTTGAAACTTTTGGTCCTGAGTAATGAGTAGCATTCTAACTTTTAATGATTGAAAAAAAATAAAATAAAAAGGAGTCCCATTGTGAGGTGGCAAAAAGAAACGCAAGGAATGATAGAAAACAGGTTTGCACTTTCAGCCCTCATAGGTACCAGGAGAGAGGTGGCTGCAGTACATTGTTACCTCTTTTTCAGAGCCTGGGGGATAAAAGTGCTGCAGCTCATGAGGGGTCCTTTAGATCAGAGAGATCAAGAGGGAAGAAGAAAAACAACATAACAGCTGTAAAAAATATATCTGTATGGGCTATTCATTATATAAGAAATGGCACTTTCCTAAACTGCTGGGGTAAGAAAAGGCCTTCTATTTAACCTTGGCAAGACAAAAGTCCAGTCACTTCAGTTTTCAAGAAGAAAAACAAAACTCTATTTATTTTAGAGAAAAACTAGAGATAAAACATAATGCTAATGGGTGCCTAAGGCCAGTATTTCGAGTAGCTCTTTACATGCCCAGAGAAAGAGACTCTTTTCTGAAGAGTTCTGAACTTTCTGTACCTTCTTCTGACCTCGGATTGACCCCAGCCTCACAGAAGGATATCATAGAAGAAGGTGATCTTCTCATAGAAGAATATTATGTGAGTATTATAAACAACAACATCATATATCATAAGGGCCCGATCCTGCACATGAAATTCCCATCAACTTACTCAAAGAAGTGCCCTGCACTTACTCAAATCGCTGTATACCTACAGATAGCTGACAGCAAGATAGTGAGTAGGGGTTTTTTAACTTTGTTAGCTACATGAAAACTGAGTCACTTTGAAGTCAATACCAAAACTGCATTAAATATATTGGATTTAAGATCTCGCACAATGCAAACCAGATTTTTCAACCTATCCACAACTTCTTCCAAGATCAGTTGAGTGTTACAGAGAATGAGCATACTGGCTTTTCTCCTTTAAAAAACATACTTGCAAATGTGGCAAGGTCTTTAAACTTTTGTCAGACTCAGATTGGCTGAATCAACTAAAATCTTGTCCCAGAAGAAACATCCTAAGAATATACTTCCATAATACCAGTAGTAAAACTTAGATAGCACCATATAAAGCCTCCATGAGTGCCAGGTTTAAAAAGCAGCCTTGACTCTTTTCCTATCATTCCCTCCCACTGTGAGAGCAATATGAGCTGCCAATACTGAAAAAAAAGAAACAAAAAACAAGAAGCAAGATTTGGTCAGCTTGCAAGTTTTTTCTAGGAACTCTCTTACCTGCTACAAACTATTTGCCAGAGGGAGAATCTGGAGTTG
This sequence comes from Tinamus guttatus, assembly GCF_000705375.1. Next base: position 78,116 of record NW_010589258.1, on the reverse strand, counting down.
GGGCTGATTAGGGTTGGGTCGTCTGGCCGGGATGCTCCAAAGAGCTCATCTGTGCACACATCGCACTCATTTCTACCCGTGGCAAAATCCCAATAGGGCAATGCAAAGGACTCATTGCCCATCAGTCTCTACAAGGAAAGGAAATGTGTTAGCAGGGGATCAGCTCTAAAGGAAAGATCTAAAAAAAAAAAAAAGTAATTTCCCAAAATTGTTTGCAAATGAATGACACATTTCATAATGCTGCTCCAACTCTTTTGCAAACATTGTTGCACTGAGTCAGGCCCAAGAAAAATATTGTCTGTAGTTATTGTACTGTTGAATTGCACTTTTCGGCCAAGTTAAGCTTTCTACTTAGTTCTTTTCACTCAGTAATCGAGCAGGAGAAGAGAAGAAAAGATGAATCAAGCCTTTAAACCATTAAGAGATTTTATGAGTGAAGCAAGTGGGCAATGGGTAAAATTGTTTATGTGTTTTTCACTCCAGAAAAGGTGGGGAGGAATCTGGTTTTGTCTTAATGCTTGCATTTGCTTGTTAGATAGGATTTCATGCAAGCAAGATCCCACAATTATTTTGATAACAGGTTAAAGTGCAGTAATGCTGCTAACACAGAAGTAATATAAACATGAATACTTAGGCAACCACCTGGCATATTAGCGTACATTGCTTTAAAAGTCTATACCTAAATATATGAATGTATTAAATGGCATTGTTAAAGGGATAATATTTGGAGTTGCTTTACCTAAGATAGTGTCTTCAAAACCAACAGGCAATATCTGTCACCAAGCTGTGCTTTTAAGTGTTGCTTTGATTTTATTAGACATCTTCTGTTCTTTGTTGAGACTATATAGGAAAATCTCAATGATAACCTTTATGTAATTGTTCAGAGTGAAGTCCCTAATGTGGGATCTGTGGTATCTTCATCTGGCTATTAACTCCATTTGAAGTCTTGTTCTTCTTGAAAAGGCTCACAGTCATCTCAAAACTGCTCAGAACCTTGCAAGAACTAAATTCACGTTAAATAAAAAAGGACCAGTAAGGAAATGTACTTGACAGTACGTTGTGTAAGAATCTATCCTAGGAAATATCCTTGGCTAGCCGGACAAAGATGTATAGCAAAAGAGAAAAGCTCCATGAAAAATAAAAAGGATGTTTTGCTAACCTGTAGATCTCTTTCCAGCAACAGCAAATGGTACCTGTGCCAAGTAACAAAGGCAGGTCCTTGATGTGAGAAATCAATAGCCGAGAAAGGGCGGCCAGGTCCTACAAAGGGAAGGCAGGATGAGCACTTCAGTACCAAATGAAGCTAGGCAGAAAGTGAGCACCTTCTTCTATTTTAGTCAAATTTAAACTTCCAGCTCTGCACCTTTGGAAAAGGCACAGATCAGAAGCCAGAATACTTGCACAGGACTGGCAAAACAAAGCCCTCTTTTTAATTTCAGCATTTCTCAAAACCTCACATTTCAAAAGGTTTGGCATTGCGAAGATTTCTTCCCATTTTAACATTGAAGAAACAATCTCAGAACCTAAAATCTAAGCTCCTCTCTAATATGTACCCCATTGTCTCTGCATTGTCTCTTGCTCTTACACATTCTTTTCTTTTTTCTTTTCTTTTCCATTCTTTTCTCTTTTCTATTTTCTTTTTTCTTTTCTTTTCCATTCCATTCCATTCTATCATAGTCTAATCTAATCTGTTAAAGTTACAATATGAGAGGATGTTACTGTTTAGAATCTGTTATTTTCCATAACCTGACAAACCTGCCAATAGTAATTCAACATGACCTTTTACACCTTTTTTTTTTTAATGGGCTTTTTAATTCTTTTAGACTCGTGTTTCATAGAATCATAGAATCACAGAATGCTTAAGGTTGGAAGGGACCTCTAGAGGTCATCTAGTCCAACCCCCCTGCACACACAGGGTCACCTAGAGCACGTGGCACAGGACTGCATCCTAGCGGGTCTTAAAGATCTCCAGTGTTTGTTGGTCCCCACTACAGAAGCTTCTGGAAGAACCAGCTAAAGTGATGGGGATTCTCTGCAGTGTTTTGCAAGGAGGTGAAGTATGATTCTGCAAAAGGAAAGAAATGTGGTGGGTTTTGCTGCTAAGCATTTCAGATCACTATAGTTCTCACAACTGTTTCCCTTCCTGGACCTCAAAAGCTCAGCAGAAGAGCTTCCATCACATTTTAGGAAGTCCTTGAAGAAAAGCAGTGCATTGTTTTCAAAATGTGTACTGACAAGCTAGTTTTTCCTACATTTAGCTGACCAGTTACTAGTGGGCACTGACATCACCTTTTCAGATAAATTCTTATCTCATAAAAAAAAGCTACTTGATATAACATAGCTTAGCCTTAAGGGGAAAAAAAAGCCATCTGTAATGTCTTAATGCATGCTTTGTACATAACTATCATTTTGCCAAGGAGATTTGTAATGGTTAACCATGCACTTACTTACAATTAAATCTCATGCTGGATTTCGGAAGAAATACAGATTTTTTCTTTTTAGCAATCCAGCAAAATGAGAGGTTGCCCTCCTAAGATTCACAAATAAACCCAGTTTTATTTTCTTACATGACTAGACGTTGATTCCACAGTGTCCCAACACGCTACACTAGCTCTAAACTTAAAAAAAAAAAAAAAAACGAGAGAGAGAGACATGTCAAAAAGTTACTTCCACAGGAAGAGATCCTCAAGTAACAGCTATTTGATCCTGTCCTGATGTTTCCCTGAATACAAAATAACTTTACACTGTTTGAGCGATAGTACTGGAGACAAGCAATGTCCTCTAAAAGATAGATTTTGATTGGCATCTTTTTAACATAAAGGATGCTTCTGAAGATGAGAATGGATCCACCAAATTTTAAAAGTATAGGAGTATGTTTTTAAGCTGTAAAGATCTTCATAGAGTATGCATGATAGACGGGTATTTGGTTCACAAAGATTTGGAAGATTTTATGATTAGTCTTGTATTTTCTATTCAAAACTAATCTCTCTTCTTGCTCAAGTCATCACAAAGATAGAAGAGTTCAAATATATTGATCTCCTCAATGACAAATTAGTCACCATTTGTATTTTCATTTTAACAAAAGCCATTTCCGATATTTAGCAATTTTGTAATAATGGTTTCACCAAAATATCATATAGAAAATCCACTTTGATTCTCACATTGCACTTCCACAATGTGACTAACCTTATACACTGACATCATAGCTTTGATAGGCGGTGAGCTGACAACCTCTCCTGCATTTGCAACATTGTTTAGAGGAGAGCAGTCTAATGGATAACCCCACATTGCACAAAAAACTGAGGCAATGAAAGAGCAGATTTCTCAACCCACGTAGGGATTTGCTTATCATTGCAGTGGCGCTGCCTCTTTCCACAAGACTGTCTTATCCTCTGAAGGCTTCCTGCTTTTGCTAAGTCCTTCAACTGTCGTACTCATCCCAGCAAGTTTCAGAAGAAGAGACTGGAGTAAACCCGCTCCAGGGTAACAGACACTCTCCAGCAGTGGCCAGGTGAATCCCACGTTCAGTCACTTGCTAAAAGCCACAAACGGAGACTCAAGGTCAAGTAGGCAGAGAGACTCCAATCTCGGAAGTCTCTGGATGCTGCCTTCATCTGTGAAGAACCCTTTTCTCCACTTTTACTGCCTCTACCTTGTAGTCTGTATTAAGAAAGTCTTTTTGAGGTGAATCACTGGCCACACATCAGCCTACTCAACACAGTAATCCTGGAGCAAATGAACGGTCCTCCCACCAGGTGGAAGGTGCAGCTCATGCACCTCAGCAACCACCCAACTTTCAGTCCTTGGGAGCAGGTCTAAAGCAGAACTCCCCAAACTGCATATGGCCACCAGGTCCTCAGCATCAGCTGTTTATTCTACAGATCTGCTCCTACTGGGCCTCACTGGTTGCTAAGGTAACAGTCCTGTTAAACACTTAGCTTTGTTCAGCATTTATACATTACTTTACATGAAGGACCCCTTCAATAAGAAAAGCACTCACCTAACAGTGTGTCTCTGACGGAGTAGTAATGAAGCCAAACAAAGTAGTTATAGATACTGCAGTTTGCAATTTGTGGCTCATTTCCTGCAGGACCAAGCAGACTCATCCAGTGTTGAGTTGCAATTACATAGTCTGGATGAATGGTTGTCTTTGCCTGGTGTAAAGCATCGAAGAACTGCTCTCTCTCTGCTGCAGTCAGGGAATGGATGTTCTTCCTGACAACTGGTGGCTTCCTCTCATTGCAGTCAGGGCCAGTCCAGCCAAACTTGCAATCACCACAGTTATAGCCAGCAAAGTTCCCTGTGTTGAGAGGAAGAAAGCATCCATGAAATTATGAATCAAGGAAAACTAACCTTGAAATGCAGAAAAATTAAGAATTAGTGTTCCTTTCCTCCCCAGAGACTTCAGTCCCTGGAAGAGACAGCAGCTGAGTAGACTGGCAGCTTTGCAATTGCTTAACTGTAAGGATGGCTCACTTCCCAGGAGCTCAGGCGGGCCAAGAATCACACTCAGCTGGTTGCGCGGGTGAAGCGCTGGATGATAGGCTTGATGCCTTCAGGTGCTGAAAACACTGCAAAGCCCTCAGGCGTCTGAGGATTTGCGCAGAACTGGGGTTAAGCACTTCAGGTTAAGCACGTGATTAAGTACTTTGCTTGACTGGCTCTCCAGTACTCCCAGACTTCCAGGATCAAACCCCCAAATTGGTCTGCTCATGCGGATCTTTAAACACAGTAAAAAAATTCCAAAACAAAACAGTGCAACAAGGACAGAGCCCTGTGAAAAACAAAGTCTGTTAGCAGCATTTTCAGGAGACCACAAAATCCAGGACAAGCACCAGGGGTGCTGCTGGTCACACTTCAAGCATTCTTAAATGGTGCTGAAATAACAGCCTGAGAAGCAGCACAGTACTGTCGTTCCCTGGTGGCATTTTTTCTGAGGCAACTAATCAGGTCTGCTCTAGTCTATTAACTCAGATTCTCTAATGTGGTGGAAGAGTCCAGGAATACAAAGCTCGCTTTAAGCGCAGACACCGTGGCCTCTTGCCTACAGTGGCAGACTGCCAAAAACAGCAGAAAGACCCCGCTGGAGCGTGGTAAGCTGTCTTTGACTTTGCTGGAGGAGATGAGGAGTGTCTGTTCTGGCAATGTGCAGCTATCTCTTGCCCAGACTGCTAGTGCAGGAGGGGTGCAGATTAGTGGGCATTGCCACGAGAAGGTGGGGAGAGAAAGGATACAGCCAGGGCTCCTCAGAGATCTCCACTCAGCTCTGCAAAAGTTGCACTGAGACCTTCTCATTCCACACCCTTCCTGTATACACATGCTACTCCACGATGACCATGCCAATGGCCTTAGAATCACAAAATCATTAAGGTTGGAAGGAACCTTTAGAGATCATCTAGTCCAACCCCCTGCTCAAGCAGGGACACCCAGAGCTCCTGGCGCTGGGTCGCGTCCAAGTGGGTTTTGAAGATCTCCAGAGAAGGAGACTCCACAACCTCTCTTGGCAACCTGTTCCAGTGCTCTGTCACCCTCACTGTCAAGAATTTTTTCCTTAAGTTCCTGTGGAACTTAAGTTCGTGGTCGTTTCCTCTTGTCCTATCTCTGGCCACCACTGAAAAGAGGCTGGCCTCACCTCCTCCCTTGAGGTACTTATAGACACTGATCAGGTCCCGTCTCAACCTTCTCTTCTCCGGGCTGAACAGGCCCAGCTCCCTCAGCCTCTCCTCATAGGGCAGATGTTCCAGGCCCCTGATCATCCTCGTAGCTCTGCGCTGGACTCTCTTCAGTAGCTCCATGTCCCTCTTATACTGGGGAGTCCAGAACTGGACAAAATACTCCAGATGTGGCCTCACCAGGGCTGAGTAGATGGGCAGGATCCTCTTCCTCAACCTGCTGGAGACAAGGGAGCAGGCCTTCCAGAAAGCCACAAAATCTCACTTTTCCCCACACACATTTCAGTGCTGTCCCAGGACAGGCTAACGTGAAGATGGGAAAGTGGCTTTTGAAGAGCTCCTGGATGGGTAGATGTCCTTAAGTTGCAGTGTTGAATATAGAAGTGTTAACACTACAGTAAGATTTCCGACTGTCAGCAGGTATGGAGCTACAGTTAATCAACCATCGGAAAGGCTCCTGAGGTTGCAAGAGGTGTTGTCACACAGGTTATAGAGCTTAGGGCTCACTCCAGGATAAGGACTGCAGAGCTGTAAGCATTTGTTACAGACTCCTGGGAGACCTACCAAGGGGGTATGAGAACTCTTAATTTCAGGTCTGAAGATCTTATGAGGCTATGAGATTGATACATTTAAATGATTTCACAAAGCTTAGGACCAGTGATAGGGTTATGGGCAACCGAAGCGAAGACTATACCTATGTTTTGCAAAGCCTGAGACACAAAAAAAGGATGATAGCCTGGCATATGGTTTATGTTCCGTCCTGATGCAGGCAGGAATAGCTGGGCTAGGCTAGGATTGGAGACACCAGAAGCCAGGGGTCTGCTCTGGTTTATGGTGGTGACAACTTATTCCAGAAAAAGCAAAGAGTTTATAGTTTTCACGAGAGGAAGCAGGAGTACATGGATATGTTATGGTGGTGCGGGAGATAATTGATCTCAATTATGACTGAGATGGGGGAAGCATCGATTTTATACTTTTATCCTACGAGTCCCATGAGAAAAGCATGACTGCTCATTTGAGTTGATATACTCCACTACCTTTACTATCGCTTATTCTTGACAACCCAAGTTAGCTATTAGTCTGTCACATGCTCCAACCTGTACTGACCAGAGAAAAAATCTTCAGGAAGAATGTAGAATGTCACCTAGTTAGCCATGTATATTGCAAGAGCCGTTCATGAACTTCTGGAAAGAAACAGATGTCCCTTTTCACCCAAAGGTGCAATTCAGTTCTTTTAAAGAGAGGATTGGCAAAGCAGGAGTTAACCTTGAAAACATTCTGTCAGCAACCTTTTGTGAGATCGGAGATAGCCCTTACAGTAATTCTAATAACGCATTTACTTGCAGGGTTGGATAAGCACCACATTGAGACACAGTATTAACAGAGCCACAATTAATGCAGGACCAGGTTTTGCCTGTCTAGCACCTATTTCTGTCTCAGTGAGAGGCTCATTCTCCTCCATTCTTCTGTTCTGAGATCACTTTATCAGGCAACATCCATAGCTTAGGTATATTCTGTGTCCTCAGGCTATGGGAAGAAATTTGCAAAGGCCCAAGAAGGTGAGTCATCTGGGGAAACAGGCTTTCCTCCACCAGCATGGCTCTGGAGCCAGGCAGACCTGTGACTACACGCCTACTCTCCTTGGGCAGGTGCCAATTATTCTGTGGCTTTTTCTCCCTTAGCAGGCTGATTTACCAAGTAACCAAAGAGGTCCATTCTCTACTCCACTCCGCTAGGCACTTTTCAGTGGGACATGCACTTTGAGCAAGAAAGAGAACTGGTGTCAAGGAAGAGACTGGCAATCAGGAGCAACCAATCTCTTGGCAAGGTAGGAATTCATGCCACGGGACTTCTGCTATTTGTCTTGCATTTTTTTTTTATCAGCCTCTGGTCTGCTTGGCAATGTCCTACACACACACAAACACTTCATGAGACAGCAGTTAATTTTCATTATTTTCTTTTCCCGCATCACAGGATTGTTGCTATAGAGCAGCCTAAATGGGGAGAAGTTGGTGGAAGCCTATGGTATTTCCCAGATTGAAAATGAGAAGGTTTTCAGGAGGCAGGCGCATTTTGTGGGTGTGTGTTCTAGCTAAGACACTTTTTCAGCAGTTGTTTCATCCTTCTAAAGCTAAAGTGCTACTAGCACGTTGGTCTCGAAACAATGCCTTGCTATTTCCAGAAAGTTCATGTACCACTTTGCAGAACTCCCACATAGCACCACTGTGAAATACACGTCCCAGGCCCTTACAACCTAACCTCCGTGTCTGCTACTCCAGTGGCAGACTGAGCTTATAGGGATATAGTGCTCAGCTGACATTTGCAGCAAGATAGAGAACCTCTCAACATTTTATGAACACTGGAACCGTAGGATCAATGAAGGATTTGTGTCTCAGCATTTTCCTGCTTTCAATGACTAACATGTAGCAATTCGGTGCACAATTTCTCTGAGGCTATGCTAAGGACTACCTAGATTTCCTTACTTCTTGTGGTGCCTAGGCAACACAGTGCAGAAGGTCACACCAGCACACAGACGGAAGATAATGTTACAGTTGGGGTCCACATCTTCTCGGGTATAGGCCCAGCTTGCTCCATGGCTTCTAGGAATAATCACTGCACTGATGGTGGGGAAAAAAATCATGTGGAGCTTCTTCCCCACTAAACCTATTTGTCTGGAGATGGCATCCCACTCCTCAGGAGCTCTCTTCCTCTGTATCTCTCCTCACCACCATTAATGGTGTTTTTCCTGATAAAGTTGCATAGATTTGGCTGTTTCTGTAGACCTGATGGCCTTACTAGTTCTCTTCTTGGGTCATTCCATGGACATGACACTGGGAAAATGACACATCTTATGACATGCCATTTCTTATGTGTTCAGAGACTTCACTGGTATATGGTAATGTCAGCTGGCACATAGCACTTCAACTGCTTCTCAACCTCAGGGACTGTCTGAGCTCAAAGACGGATTTTTCTACCTCTGAGCAAAGTCACAGCACATGGTCAGTCCTCAGATACCGAAGGTAACACAAATCAGTAACTCCTACAACTCAGTGTTAAAAGTGTTAATTTCTTCAGTAAAAATAAACCCAACTAACCCTCACCATCTTCTATGTTTTTTTTCTTGTAGCAACACGAAATCTGTCCCTCCTCTTCCTTTCATGGAGAACAGCTAACACATGATAATTTATCAAATGAGGATAAAGGACTTTTTCTTCAGGGTACTTCAGCCACTACATTAACACAGGGGTTACACTAGAGTTGAAACCCCAGCATACAGCAGTATCCTAGGGGTGAGATCAGGTTTCTTGCCATATGAGTCAAATGGCTAGTTTTCCTGCAATAAGGGTCACTAGCCTCTGCTTTTGGACCTCGTTTTAGGCTGCAGTGCAGGTTGGATTTGAAACAGTTATAATTTAGCATATTCTACAGCCACATTGCCCTACAAGAAGAAATTAAGTGTACTTATAAGCTCACTTTTGCCTAATGGGAGGACAATCTTATCAGCTGTTTAGGCTTTCCTGGAAATATGCTTACAACTATACGACAGAATTTAAATCTCCTCTCTACAACCCAATCATTTATTACATGGGAATGTAAAAATATTTGATTATTTTGCTGCCTAAAAACTTCCATGGACAGCAAACAAAACTAGTTCAGAAGTGTTTAATGCAGATTTTTTCCAACCTGACATTAGGCATCCTATTGAAATATTGATTTTTGTGTAATTAGCCACAAGCAACAATTTCCAAGGTCTACTAGACAATGCATTTTGTCTAAATCAAAACATACCACTTATTGAAATACAAACGACCATCTTCCCTTCATGGAATATAGGACAATGTTATGGAACTGTCAATAGTTCAAGAAATTTACGCAAGCTGAATTAATAGTAGGAGTATCTAAATGCATCATAGAATACATACAATGGATTCAAACCTATTATTAAACAAGTACTAATAGCTCTTTGCTACATCACAGCTACACTCATGCCATAACCACAGTTTTTTCTAGAGATTGTATTTTTGCTGCCATCAGCACATCGAGTGAACCATGTGCAGTTAGGATAACAGCCTTACGATGGTCTTTTGTATAACATTCTTCATGTAAAAGTTGGGGAGACGAGCTGGATCTTTCTGTTTTAATCTCTTCCATTGCTTTTGTGCCGATATACAAAAAACTAATGTGTATTATCTGCTAAAGCCTAGAAAAGGATGAGATTTTTTTTCCTTTCCATAGAAAAGTAAATGAATTCACAAAACTATCAAAATAATCTGGCTCCATAATAACCAGGTATCAATGTTTTGGGGATTTGGGATTTCCTTCAGAAATGTTCAGCACCCAGACTTGGATGGTTATGATTTAAAACAATATTCTGTATTGAATAGCTACAGGCCTTTCAGAAGGCCTTCTATCCAAGTAAGTATTCAGCAGAAAGCTCAAACAGAATAATTTACTGAGAGATCTCTAGAATTGTCTTCTGGAAAATACTGATCCTGTTGCTCACAGCTCCTCCAACAAGCCTATTGTGCCACCATGAACAATGTGATATGGTTAATAGCATTGTCTAATCAAATATAATCAAACATATGGCACTTGGAATTCCCATAGCTATCTCATGCCATATCTAAAGTGTAAATTAAACAGTGCCCGGATAGCACTGGAGCGCAGTCCCCTATGGCATTAAACTATTTGAAAGAGCCTTAGCATGGGTTGGATTTATCACAGACCGGGAATTATTTCACGTCACACTTGTTTGGAAAATAAGAAACCTCAACAGTCCAGATGCGCACTGTTCCAAACTCCTGCGAACAGGCAAATTAAATTCACTAGCCTAGACACCACAGGCCTAGATGCCTAAAAACAAGCACACATGATACGTCTTAAAACTCTGGTGCACAGCCAACTAACCTGTCAGAACAAAACAAAATAAACCAAAACGACAACAACTAAACGCTAGTAGACACAGGCTTTCAATCACCAGGACCAGGCTCACAGCACCAGGTTTAGCAGTCACAGGAGAACCAGGTTTGAACATAGCATTGCAATATCCAGAATCTTCCGGGAAAGAAAAAAAAAGGGGCTGTGGGAACTACAGAGGGAATTCTAGGGGAAGACAGTGAAAACCCGAAGTGTTGCATGAGAGAATGTGCTTTTTTAAGCACGGTGCTCTGAACACCAGTACCTGCTCTATTCTGCACTGGGAATAGCATGGCTTGGTCATAAACTTGATTGAATTCTTGGAAAACTGATAATATTGATAGCCTTCTTGTTGCCTCATTCCAACAGGGACCTCTGCAGTCCTTGGCCCTGCTCAGAGCAGGGTTAGCACATCTGTCCGCCCCTCACCGCCAGCGTCCCCTCTCACCTGTGCACTGGCAACTCTGATTGAAGAACTTGAGGGGCCATCGTTCCCGGTCGTCCACGTTTCGGAGGGTGTACGGGCCGCTCCAGGGCTGAGCGTCCGCGCGCACCCCCTGGCACTGCCCTCTGCCCTGCAGGATCCCGCACACGTTGCCGGGCTCCGGGCCCAACACTGGGCAGCATCGCTTCAACCGAAGGGCCTCCACCGTCATACAGGCGCGAGGAAACTGTGCCTCCACCCCGGCGGGACAAGAGCAGCTCAAAAACCCCAGCAAGGCCCAGAGGAGCTTCCTCCCAGAGCCCATTGCTCCCCAGCACTGGTTCTCCCCTCTGCAGGAATGTAGCAAGCGGAGCACAGAGATCTGCTCAGTGGGATCACAGGACTGCTGGGCCTTGCAGCTGCTCCATGCCCCGCCTAACCAGGATAATTCCCCTCGCTGCTGAGGATGCCGGCGTTGGGCCTTCACTTAATCCCGGCCTCTAATTGCCTTGAATCTGGTTCAGAAGGCAGGAGTTGTGGCTCTGTGGTGCCTGCGCAAGAGCCACCGCTTTGAGCAAGGGTTTATATAGAGGTTGGGAGAAGTCCTCATTAGAGGGATTAGCGCTGCACAAATCCTCGTGTTTTGCACATGACATCAACGGCAGAAAAGGCGCCAGTGTGAGAGCGAGTTCTGAGGGCTCTGGCAGCTTGTCAAGAGCGCGAATGCCTTGGATTTCTTTCTACACGTCGTGCCTGTCTGTCATGTGCTTTGCGAAAGTGATGGTCGCAGTTTTGCTGAGGTGGCTAGAGAAACAGTTTTATTCTTTTAACCCAAACCCTTGTAAACAGATGATAAATAGAAAGGAAAACTCTTCTTTTTTTTTTTTTTTTTTTTTTTTTTTTTTGGTTCATTCACTGCAAAAACAAAAACACTTTTCACTAAAGAAGCAGCAGGAGAAATGAACTAGAAGTCCAGAGGACATAGGTTCAGCATAAACAGAAATTAATAAACCTGGCAGTAACATCTTAGATGGAGTCTCCATCTGCTGACTGCAGAATTCTAGTACTCTTCCAGTAGCATTTAAGTGGCAAGTGGAGATGGACTCATTTTTAATAATATTTTTGCATACGGAATGAATTATTTAATAGCTTTTTAAACCTGAGTGGAATCTGTCTGGTCTCTAATCTTTTCCTCAGCATTACCCAAAGATTGTTATGGGGCATGGTCTGATTACTAGCCTTTCCAAACTGTCACATTTATTACCCACTGTAGGAGACAGTCTGTAAGATCAATACACACAGCAGACTTACAGACAAGTGGCTTTATTCAGAATATCTACAAAATGACTTTAAAAAGCTGCTAGTATGCAGCAGTTCTTGCCCGCAAGGCAACTCTTATGTATTAGAGGGATAAAAGGAATAAATCAAAATAAAGTAGTGATAAGTAACAAAAGGAATCTTAAAAGCAATACTCTTAGTTCATTTCTACCAGGCAGAATAAAAACTTGCATCTCCCAGTAGTAGCCTGAAAGCTTTCTCTAACTCCCAATCTCTCTCTTTCTCTCCAGTGTTTAGGCAGTTTTGTAAATAGATATAATAAAAAACAGCTGTGGTTATAGCTGTGGTTGTGTCTATACTATTCAATATTTACATGGATGTTCAATCACATTATCCTACAAGTCTGCTATCTATGCAACAAACATTACCATCACACAGCTAAGGACTTCATTGATGCTGCAGATATTATAATCAGCTTTTTCAAGCTCTAAAATCATTATATCAAAAAAGTGTCATTTGCCAGACATGTTCAATTGTCTTTCTACACTATCTACGAAAACATAAAGCAAATTAGCAAAGCCATGTAATATAGAATACATTTCATCTCCCTTAGGATCCAATTTACCTAGAACTGACTTTTGTCTGCTGCTCTCTTTTACACAATATGTAAAAAAAAAAGACAGAAAGCAAGCGTAGTGTTTGGAAAAATGTGTTGAAGAAGTTCAGAAATTATAAATGCATACACAATGCATATTAGCATTGAGCATTAACTCAATCCCAATTTGAGCAATGCAGCTCCCCTGTCCTCCCTGAAAACACGTCTGTGATGTGGGGAAGATCAGTACATGCAGATAGGTTAGATATTTTCTTGAATTGGAGTTACCAACACATCATCTTAGCGCAAATAAAATGAACATTTTACACGTATCTACTGGCACGTCCAAAAAGAGTCAGAAAATACTGCTGGAGTATAGCCGGCTCACTGAACCCCTAATCTGAGGTCTCTACCTATAAAATGCATGTGTGAGCAGCCATTACAGTCAAAGCTGACTCAGTTCAGAGAGCCCTATAAAATTTATTAGTGCCATTTCAGACCCCATCTGAGGCAGAAAGAGTGGGAACAGAGAAAGGCGAGGTATTGAGAAAGACAAGGAAAAGTTAGGCAAGGAAAAGTGTTTCTAATGTAGTACAAGAGAGAGGAGAAATGATTACTTTTCAGGGAAACTAGATCGGAAAGAGAAGAAAAGGAACAGCAGAAAGACATATGACGATTACTTAGTTAACAGAGGAAAGAAAGCAATAACAAGCATAGTAGTATAAGACAATACTTTTTCTTATTTTTACTCCCTTCCATTGCAACTACATAATTTTTCAAAACTGGTAACATGCTATGGCATGCAGTATTGTGTAGATGTAGCATTAGTCTCTTCTGCTCTTCAGCAGTGCATCCAGATTTCAGGTGTCCAAGGAGCTCTGGAGGTGTTCCATGGTCTGTTTTCTCACATGTCCATGTGTCTAGCACTGGAATAGCCTCGTTTCTTTTGTCCCTGTTCAGAGACAATTCAAACTGCCCTGTATTAGCCAATCTGTTCCTGCATAGCTTGGTATGAAAGTATTTGCTACCACGAATGTTCACCTCTAGTGCTCTATTAAATGTATTTAATCATAAGTGTCACATTTGCATGTAGTTCTTTTTATAGAAAACCACTTCTTCGTCATCTTGCAGAGATGCATCCATATCAGTGTCAATCAGCTCAGTCTTCCCCAAGCAGATGTCTACTGCCTTTTGAGCTGTCCCCGGATTTCTGAGACATGCTTTCCTCCTTTCCCATTCCTCCTCCTACCTGGGCTGAGCCACATCACTAAACATATGTTTCACAGGTTTCACTTCAGGAGGAGAAGTAATTCCATCGGGCATGCTTAAAGAAAAGAATTACATGAGCAATTGGTTTCATCAAGACCTCACTCACTGTTCTCCTCAAACTCCAGCCTAATTATTCTCATGTCTTTTGTGTCTTTGCTTCCTTTCTCTGCATTTTCCTTTCTATCTTAGGCATAATCTCTCCTTTTTATTTTTTTTTTTTTGAGCTATTCAGAATTTGAACAATACTAGAGCTGCAGGCATTTGGGTTGCCTGGCTTGAAATTCAGATAACTGATTTACACATGGAAAACTTCTGGATATAATGTGATGAATTGCTGTACAGGACACAGAACAGCATGTAAGAAGCTGGCACATTTACAAATAGCACCATGAGGAGTAGCTGGAGTGGTAGAGGAGGAGTTATATGAGAGCAGACAAACCCTGCGGATAATTCAAGGGGACCATTAGAGACATTTACAGGCTTGCAAAGCCAGCAGGACCTTGGAAGCCATAACAGCAATACCGCAATGTAAGGCTGAGATTGACCAGTTAAGGGTAACAGAAATGCCGAACTGCTGGGCAAAAAAAAAAAAAAAAAAAAAAAAAAAAAAAAAGTGGTTAGAGGTGAAAAAAAAAAAAAAAAGGAGATCAGAGCTTTAGGAGGAGATCAGAGTGGAGAAAGGGTGGAAAAGGATGGCAAAGAAACAGAAAAGGGATAAGAAGATCCTGTGAGGGGTGCTGGCAGCCCTGTGCTTGGTCACCACAACTGGAGCAGGACACCAAACCGAATCCCCCTTGTCCTCACCACAGCGAGAGAGCTGGTTCTGCATCTGTGGTGGGAGGAAGGAGACGGGCACAGGGTGCTCTCCCCACCTGGCCAGGAGCACTGGGCAGAGACACGAGCCACCCCGGTGTCCCCGTGCTGGCGCCTGCTCCAGGCTTGCCTGCATCAGCAGCTAACCACAGCTGCCAGCTGATAGCACGAAAGACACCAAATAAAACCACAAGAAGATAGCTGTCTTTTAATTAGGCTTTGAGGAAATTGCAGTTAAATAAAGGGGCCACTATTATAGCTGTACAATATCAGCACTACCCTGATTTTTCAAGTATCATGCTGAATGACCTTTTATTTACTGTGCGGGTTTATTATCTGTTCAAAATGAGTGCTGTTGTGTGTTTCCACTGTTGCTAACAAGTATTCATAGAGAGTTGTCAAAGAGCTTTTCAAATAACTAATTACAGCGTAAGGGTACTGGCTAAAGTTCCATTGATTGAATTTTTGACCAAAATGGGTTTTTTTCACAAGTTTAGAACTGCTGTGGTCAGATTGAAATTGTATTTAATTATTTAATTTGTTAATTAAAATATTTAGACTTCATACTGAAGCACAGGAAGACCATAATTCAGCTTGCTTGTAGCCTGGACTCATGCCCAGATTCACCCACCAAACTCTTCAGCCTATCTCCAAAGGGCAGTAAATAAATATATCAGCATCTTTAGAGTTAACACATTCACATAATTTTGGGTGGCAAAGAGGGAATAAATAAGCAGAATACCCTAAGGTACAGACAAAAAAAAATCGCTAAACACAGTTCACCCAAGTAATACAGAATTCCTGAGCAGTAAGTAGGCAGTTCACATTTTTTTCCTTAAAAGACTGTATTGTTTTTCAAGATCCTTCTACTGTACTCAAGGACAGATTAGCACCAAAACAGAGATTTAGCCTTTGAAATTTTTGAAAGAATTATGGGCAAAACGAAACATTCTGCACATAAACTTATGTGGAAATTAATATATGAACAGAAAGAACAAACCACATGATGATTCATCATGATTTTTCTGGAGATGATAAGATAACTCCATACATAAAGGGAAAGGTCAAAGTGGAAATAAGAGGGACAGGAAAATGACAAGCATGTATGTGTTCCATAGGAAGAAGAAAAAGATTTTTGAAACACAAGGAGGAAATAGAAAAGAAAGACATCATATGATAAGAAGCAAACTCAGTCAAGTCAATCTCTGGTATCTAAAATCCAGCATCTAAAACTGAAAAAAAAAAACACTTTAGAAAACCTTGGGCATTGACAACACGTTTAGTTTCTTTTCTTGTAAAAGGAGAGAATATAACACATCTGATTCCTTGCCCTGCCAAACCACCTTTACATGAATACATTGTCATAAATCTCATCTAAGAAGGCAGAAATTCTTCTTTTTGGGAGCAAAATTTCCAGTCTGGACAAAAAGGGCTTAGTAGTTGTCAAGAAGCTCAGTTTATAACACTTTATTATATTTTTCATTTCTCAAAAAATTATGCCACGTATCTTTTTCTTATGCATGACATGAAACTTGCCATAATCAGAATGTTTTGTATGGAAATGAACCCATGCTAATCTTCATCCAAAGCTTACATTGTTTCCCCCTTTTTGCTAGTGTTTGAAGTGATAAGTATTTTGGCTGCTTTGAATTTCATAGAGTAAGCAACATGATCTAAGGCATGCTGTTCTAATGCTGTCACATGGGAGCATTAAAAAATATATAAAAATATATATTTATATATATATAAATATAATTTTAATATGAATATATAAATATATATTTATATTATAAATATACATTATATATATTATAAATATACTGAGACATTTCTCAGTGCAAACTTCAGAAACAACCCAATAATACATACTTATATATATATATTTATATATGTATATACAGGTTGGGAGTTAATTCAAGACTAATACAGTTTAATGATGTTTACCATATATAGCAGCTAGGTGTCTAATATTCCCACAGCAGGCAATAGAGAAAGAATCCTAAAGAGTGATATCCTCATAAAGGATATAGTTTCATAGTGGTTCCAGGAATGATAGATGATGCTAGATGGACAAGTGGAAGGGAGAGAGCTGGTAAATGCCCAGTTGAGGTAAAGACTGTAGTATGAAACTAAGGACTGTGAACATTATTAGACATTAGAGATATTAGACATCACACACACACAAGTGAGCCATTTTAAGTGACCTGACCAAAAACAAACAAACAAAACCCCTTATATCTCCTAAATACAAATTCAGGTAGTTGAACACAAATCCACAGGAAGATAGGTTTCCTTACATCTGCAGATCTTGTTCTTAATCTTGTTCTTAATTGACTGTTTATTTTATTGCAATCAGACCTACACAAAACATATAAGTAATTTAATATGGGGAGGGGAAAAAAGCAGTTAGAGAAACATATTTGTTCTCCGAGGTTTACACCTCAGAGCAGTACATCTCAAAGAGCGGCTTCTCCAATCTTCTAATTTTTTCAAGCATTTCACATTACAATATGGGATGACCTAGGAAGGAAAAATAGTATTTGCCACTCTGTGCCCTCCTGTGTCCTCCTACTAACAATGTTGGTTTCTTTACTCTTGCGAAATTATTTCTCATTTCTAGTGAGTCTTATGCTAATTCTGCAACCTTCTATATCCCTGTCTTTAGGCCTGTAAATATCTATCTCTGTGCTGGAAGTATTTTCCTTCTTACTTTCTAACTTAGTTAATTGTTCATCTCCATTCCCTCCTGCCTTTCTTAAGTGTAGACTTCCTGGACCTCTTTTCTCCACACTTTCTTCCCCCTCGCATCCCATTTTGCTTTTCCCTTCTCATACACCTACATATACGTATACCCATGCACGTGTACAGGCTCTTATTCACCTGTGTCCTCTTTCTTCCCTCCTCCAGCACAAGTCAGCATCCTTTCAGAACCTTACTCTTCATCTCACTGCCCTGTGACTGGGAGGACGAGTACAAAGTTCGGCCATGCCAAGCCGCCCTAGAGATCTCATGATCCTGTCCTTACACAAAGTGCCTCTTGAGATGAACAGTCTCGTTAGCATTTGCCCTCTCACATTTACGTTATTTATCCAAGTCTTTTTTAATTTGCAGACTTCCTTTCCTTTAGAAGTCTCACTGAAATCCAACATACTAGCTATAATATATCCATACATTGTTAGAACAGAAGAGTAATTCAGAGAGGAGTCATCTAACCAGGCCTCAATGACAATATACAAGAAGATTGAAGCCAGGAATTCAACATGTGTTAAAGACAGTTTCAGAACCTTGAGTGATTTTCCTTTCTTGGCAGCCACAAGGCTGCTGTGCTTGTATCCCAGCAGCCTGGACTCTGTTTACCGAAGTTTTCTGTGTTTTGTGAAGTCCACTCATCAATCTTTCCCTGGACATATCAGCAGACTTCCTAGTCATCTAGAGGGTGAATTTTATCTCATCTAACATTAGACATCTACTGATAAGCTGCATGTAACTGGTCACCCTGGGCGTCCTTTGTAGGCTCCTCTCTTAATGGAGAGAAACAGATGTTTTAAGGGTGCAATTCCCTTGATCTGTTTTCTGTCTCTGCATTAGAAGGGGATGAATTACATCAAACAAAGGTCTAACCTTCTCCATTTATTTATTGTAAGAGGAACCTAGAGTGTTCCTCCAGTAATGCTCAATATAGCTTAGAGGACTACATTTAGACAGCTGAATCCAGTCTGGATTCCTTACTTAAATGGGTCTTTTGGCCCAAGTGAACTTGTCCTCCACAGGTCTGAAGCTAGCAGGAGCAGGAAAGTCTATTCCTTTTTTTTTTGTTTGGGGGTTTTTGGGGGGTTTTTTGTTTGTTTGTTTTGTTTTC